>CM030366.1:41232012-41695564 GCA_017893485.1 Hemerocallis citrina
CTCGAGGTAACACATGAAGGAACAAATAAAGTTAAAGAGTCTAAAATCTCTGTTCTTGTTCACAGGTTTGAGATGTTCCGAATGAAGGACAATGAGACTGTGTCCGAGATGATCACCGGATTTACTGATATTACAAACTCTCTTGTGGCACTTGGAAAGACATACACTCAAGCAGAGATGGTTAGAAAAGTCCTACGTGCACTCACTCCAGAATGGGAAAAGAAGACCACGGCAATAGAAGAAGCAAATGATTTGTCACAACTTTCTCTTGAGAATCTTGTGGAAAATCTCATGGCATATGAGGTTCAACTTGAAGATCGAAAGAAGGATGCAGAAACACAACAAGCAAAGAAGAAATCATTGGCTTTTAAAGCCATGACAGACTCAGAAGATGAGGAAGAAGATGAAGAGGAGATAGCAATGTTCACTCGAAGATTCAAAAAATTCTTAAAGAAGGGTAAGTTTAATTCCAAAAATAGAGATTTTAATGACCCTCCTACTTGTTTCAGGTGCAATAAAACAGGTCACATGAAGAAGGATTGTCCCCTAGAAAATGCAAAGAACAAGGGAAAACCATACAACTTCAAGAAGGACAAATACTCAAAGAATAAGCTTGCCAAGAACAAGAAGGCTTATCAAGCAACTTGGGATGATAGTGATTCTTCTTCCGAAGAAGAAACGGATGAAAACAATGAAGTTGCAAATATGTGCTTTATGGCTACACAAGATCATGTAAGTAATGACTTCGACTCAGAAGATTTACTTGATGCCTTTAATGAAATATTTCAAGAGTTGAAAAAAGAAAAGATTAGAGTTAAGAATCTAGAGAAAGTGAATCAAACACTTTCTCAAGAAAATCTTAACCTTGATAAGGAAGTGAAATCTTTAAATTCTCGCATTGCAAGTTTAGATACTGATCTTGAATCTCTCAAAAAGAATTATGAAGAGATATCAAAGAACGTATCTAAGTTTAACAAAGGCAAAGAGAATTTAAATGATGTCCTTCATCATCAAGTAAAATTTAGTCAAAAATACGGTCTTGGTTTCAAAAATTCTTCTATAAAAGAATCTTCTTCTAAAAACACTAGTAGAAATAAATCAGCATCTATTTCTAGTGTTACACATAAATTATATGAATTTTTTGAAAAGCCTAAGGTAGTAAATTTTAGTGATAAAAGCAAGTCTGACGTTCGGTTAAGTCGACTGAGCCCATCTATCAGTCGTCTGTCCAGAGGAATTGAATCTTATTCAACAAGATCAAAACCTTATATAAGTCGACCTAGTATATCATCCAGTCGACTGACTCACACTAGAAGTCGACTGAAGGACACTGTAAAGTCGACTGGACAGAACAAGTGCGTATGGGTTCCACTCAACTTAAATCAGAAAGATAGAATTGCGTATATTAATTCATATGTATTAAATGTGTGTAATTCCATTAATTATATTTCTGCTTATGGAGGAAAATCAAACTCTTTATGGGTTTGGTTTCCCCCAAACTAATATGTTTTGGACCCAATAAAAAGGGTACCATATTTACCTTAAATATTTTATAGGTACCCAAGAAAGATCGCTGGATACTCGACAGCGGATGTTCAAAACATATGACAGGACATGCCAACCTTCTATCTACCATCCAAAGCATAGATGGAGGAACTGTTACCTTTGGTGATAACAACAAAGGAAAAGTCATAGGAATCGGCATGGTTGGTAAAAATTCTAACCCCACTATAGAAAATGTATTGTTAGTTAGTGGTTTGAAGCATAATTTATTAAGTATTAGTCAATTGTGTGATAAAGGGTATAAAATAGTATTTGAAAAAGATGCATGTTTGATTTATGACTCTACTATGCAAAATATCATTTTTCAAGGTTTTCGCAAAAACAATATTTATGAATTGTGTTTGAATACAATTGAATTTTCAAATAATTTTTGTTTAATAGCTTCTAACAATGAATCTTGACTATGGCATAGAAGATTTGGACATGTGAATATGAAGAATCTCTCAAAATTATCTAAGTATAACCTAGTTAAAGGACTGCCAAAACTATCCTTTTAAAAGGATAAGTTATGTGATGCATGTCAACTAGGAAAACAAATCAAATCCACTTTTAAAACAAAAGAAGTAATTTCTACTAGTAGGCCGCTCGAATTAATTCATATGGATTTATTTGGCCCTACTAGAGTTGCTTCTTTAAATAAAAGTAGATATGTATTTGTTTTAGTAGATGATTTTTCAAGATTCACTTGGACATTCTTTTTAAAACATAAAAATGATGCTTTTGATGAATTTGCAAATTTTTGTAAACGTATTCAAAATCAAAGATCTCTAACCATAGTCACTATTAGAAGTGATCATGGTGGAGAATTTGAGAATGAAACATTTACAGAATATTGCAACAAGAATGGTATAACACATTCATTTGCATTTCCTAGAACTTCACCACAAAATGGAGTGGTTGAAAGGAAGAATAGGACTTTGCAAGAATGCGCACGTACCATACTTGTTGAAAGCAATTTACCAAAGCACTTTTGGGCTGAAGCTGTTGCTACAACTTGTTATGTTTTAAATAGAATTCTTATAAGACCTAAGCTAAAGAAGACTTGTTATGAGTTGTTTTTTAACAAAATTCCTAAAGTCTCTTATTTTAAGACATTTGGTTGTAAGTGTTTTATTCTGAACACAAAAGATAATTTAGACAAATTTGATCCTAGATCTAATGAGGGTATCTTTTTAGGATACTCAAATAGGAGTAAAGCATATAGAATTTTCAATAAGTCTACAATGACTATTGAAGAGTCAATGCATGTTACATTCGATGAATCTCTGCCTTCATCAAATTTAAATAAAGATGATGAAACTGATTCATCACCTTTAAATAATGTGATTAAATCTTTAAAACAAACTAGTCTGGCTGATAAGTCGGCTGATAAGGACTTCCAGTCGACTGAAGTAAAGCAGTCGACTGAAGAACCTGTAAAGTCGACTGATCCTATTGTGATATCTTCAACTTTACCAAAATCTTTTGTTGAAGTTAAAGATCATCCTCATGACTTAATAATTGGTGACATCTCCCATGGTATTCAGACACGATCGCATGTTAATATGATTTCTCATACAGCATTCTTGTCGGATTTTGAACCGAAAAATATACAAGAAGCTTGTGAGAATGAATTTTGGATGAATGCCATGCAAGATGAATTAAACCAATTTATAAGAAATGATGTATGGGATTTAGTTCCACGACCTCCTGATCAGACTATTATTGGTACCAAATGGGTATTCAAAAATAAGTTAGATGAATCAGGACAAGTTGTAAGGAACAAATCTAGATTAGTTGCTCAAGGGTATACTCAAGAAGAAGGTATAGATTTTGATGAAACATATGCTCCTGTTGCTAGACTAGATCAATTCGTATTTTATTATCTTTTGCTTGTTTCATGAATTTTATACTCTATCAAATGGATGTTAAAAGTGCTTTTCTTAATGGGTTTATTAAAGAAAATGTTTATGTTAAACAACCACCAGGTTTTGAACATGAACAATTTCCAGATCATGTTTATAAATTGAAAAAGGCTTTATACGGTCTTAAACAAGCACCTCGTGCTTGGTATGATCGTCTGAAAACTTTTCTTTTAGAAACAGGATTTGAAATAGGTAAAGTAGACACTACCTTATTTATTAAGAGAGTTAAGAATGATATCTTAATCTTACAAATATATGTTGATGATATAATCTTTGGTTCTACTAATAATAGTCTATGTCAAGAGTTTGCTAACACCATGCAAAACGAGTTTGAGATGAGTCACATGGGTGAACTCAATTATTTCCTTGGACTTCAAATTAAACAGTCCTCAAATGGCATATTTATTAATCAAGGAAAATATGCAAAGGAATTACTCAAACGGTTTAACATGGATAATACTAGTAGTAAATCCACACCTATGGCTACTACTACCACCCTTGACAAAGATATATTAGGTAAGAGTGTTGATCAAAAACTCTATCGAGGTATGATTGGTTTACTCTTATATATTACCGCAAGTAGACCAGATATTATGTTCAGCGTATGTTTATGTGCTAGATATCAGTCTAGTCCTAAAGAGTCTCATTTAAAAGCTGTGAAATGAATTTTAAGATACATTAAAGGCACATCTGAATATGGTTTATTTTATCCACGCACCGATAATTTTCAACTTTTGTCATATAGCGATGCTGATTTTGCTGGTAGTAAAACTGATCGCAAGAGCACTAGTGGGACATGTCACTTTTTGGGACATTCACTAGTTTCTTGGTGCAGTAAAAAGTAAAATTCCATATCCCTATCAACTACAGAAGCTGAGTATATCGCTGCAAGTTTGGCATGTGCACAAATCTTGTGGATGAAACAAACTTTATTAGATTATGGTATTTCCTTTGAAAAACCTTCAATTATGTGTGATAATACCAGTGCAATTAATCTATCTAAAAATCCGATTCAACATTCACGTACGAAACATATTGATATTCGACATCATTTTCTACGTGATCATGTTTTAAAAGGAGATATATCTTTAGACTTTATCTCTACTGATAAACAAGTAGCAGACATCTTTACCAAACCCCTTAAAGAAGATACTTTTATTAACTTAAGAAGAGAACTAGGAATATGTAATTTTATTGACATTTGTTGAAAATTTGATCTGTTAAGTCGACTGTGTTTTGATTAAGTCGACTGTACTGTATTTTAATATATACTTATTTTGTTCTCTGACCAGTCGCCTGATTCTTAATCCAGTCGACTGATCAGCAGATATAAAATTTAATTCTCTTCTCGACTAAGTCGACTGCTATACCCTATAAGTCGACTGTCGCGAGTTCAATTGTCTTCAGCGACGACTCATCACAGTTTTTGAGTTAAAATCTCACTTCTTTTCACCCGTGACTATTCAAATCAACCGTAGATTTCTACCCTTTCAATCTCAGCCATCAATCTCCAGTTAAAAACCCCTTTACCAGCCTCCTTCTTCATGTTTTACCGTTCTCCCTATTTTCCCCCAAATTTCGAAACCCTAATCAGAGAAGAAGAAGAAGTCGACTCAATCTGCTGCTGCTGCTCGACTCCTTGCTGATCTTTCTCTCTTTTCTCTTGGTAAAACCCTTCCTACACTCTTTTGTTATGGCTCCCAAGCGTTCTAAGAGGTCTCATGATGCTAGCTTATCTCAAGATTATTCCCAATATTTGTTGAGTCCTGATCTATTAGAACGTTGGTACTTAATGTGTAGCATTGTTATTTTCCCGGGTCGTTTTGTCAATTTTGGTGATTTAGATAGGTTTAATCTAGTTCCCCTCTTTCAAAATTGTAGTCTTTATGACTATCTCTCCTTAGCCAATCAACCCGACTATTACCCTCAACTTATCTATCTTTTCTATACGAACATGAGAGTTGTTCAATTGAAAGATGGAGATGTTGTGATCCGTTCTTCAGTCAAAAATACCAAGATGATTATCACACCCGAGAGAATCAATCTAATAATGGGTATTGATGACGAGGGACTTGATCTAAGTGACATTATCCTTGATGATTTCTCTATCTTATCCAAAATATTTTTGCCAAATCAAGGACCCCCAATGACTAGTAAAAATATAACGCCTGTTGCAAAATTAGTTGCAAGAATACTGGCTTATAACATTCTTCCCAAAAGAGGAAGTTATGATCAGTATTCTATGGAATTGCAACAAGCTGTTTATGCCATTTTTGGTAAAATAGCTATTAATTGGGGTCGTGTCATTTTCTCTAAACTTGAACAACATCATATTCATTTCCTACCCTTTGGAGGTCTTCTTACCAGGGTCTTTCAAGCTTATGATATTGATCTCGACTCCGAGACCAATGTCGTTAAGCAGTATGAATGCTTCGATCGTGCTAGTTTAGCACGTATGAAGCTTCTAGATCCTGCTCCTAGAACAACCCCTAGGTCTCCTCCTCCTTCACAAGTTCCTTTGGCTTCTACTGCTAGACCATCAGCCTCTTCTAGGTCCTCTCGTCCCCATGCTAGATATGAAGATCCTTCTACTCTTTATGAATGTGTAAATTACCTTATGAAACATTCAGAGACTGTAGATTCTCAGCTTGACTCCATTGACACCAAAATTACCCACTTAACCAATCTATTCACTTCCCAATTTCCATCTCCATCTCAAGCTGCTGATAAAGACTCAGAAGAGGACGATTGAAGATTATTTTTCGTTATTATGTAATTTTTTATTTTCCTATGTATTGATGAACTTCTAAGCTTATGTATGAGATCATTAATTCTGTGTTCTTTTATGAGACTGGTTATTTTTTGTTTTTGTTGATGACAAAGGGGGAGAATATCTCTCTTATTTATTTACTGTGTTTGTATGTGTTTTTCTGTGTTTGTTTATATTTCTGTGTGTATTTTTTTTATCTCTGATAAGTCGACTGATATCCTCATAAGTCGACTGATCTATCTGTATTTGTATTTCACATATGTCCTGTGTATTCTTTATCTGTTCAGCCGACTGCCTCATTTTATAAGTCGACTGATACATCTATTTTATGATAAGTCTCTATGTATGCATGTTGTGTTTTTAATAGGGGGAGCATATCGTATGCTTGTATTATTTTTCTGTTATTATCAGCTATTGTGTTGTCATCATCAAAAAGGGAGAGAATGTTGATTCTTGATTTTGATGATCACAACACACTGCACATGTATCTATGCTAAACTTACAGGTGCTATACACAAAGGACTTACTACTATACAGCTGAAACAAATGAACAAGCACAAAAGTTCCAGATAAAGACAATGGTTAAAGCTTCATTCAAGACTCAAGACTCAAGACTCAAGACTCAAGCTCAAATGTGTCAATAAATTGTCATGTCTTGTAAACAATGTAATTTTACTTTTGTTGAGTCTTAGTATGTTGTAAAGCCTTGTCACACTCACATACACTCATTATTTTATAATGTGTGTTTTTTCAAAAACAACAAAAAGAGTCAAAACAGTTTGAAATAATTTAACTGTTGAGTACCAGTCGACTGATGCTTCTGACAGTCGACTGGCAGTACAAAACTGTTTAAATTTATTCAAACTCTGACCAGTCGACTCATTATGGCAACCCAGTCGACTGTTCGAGTGCTTTTGACCGTTTTCTGTTTTCAAAATTGATTTTTCAAATTCAGAAGCTTTAAGATCCGTTGGTTAACAGTTGGAATAACTGTCTCCCAACGTCCAGGAGTTCTAACTCTATAAATAGAGTTCAGAACTCACTGAAAAAGATCTTACAACACTTTTTAAGATCTCCAAGCATTCTTGAGCATTTTTAAGTGAAAAAGAGAAAAAGCTTTCAAGTTTCAAAATCTCTGGTTCTCTACACTCAGTCCAGTATAACATCGGAATTCGTTCTGGACTGGGTATAGAAGTCGACCTTTGTTTAGCCACGTTCTACAACACATAACACCAACAAGGCTATAGGTTGACTGTAAAGTTTTTCTGTTTTCTTTTTGCTCTCGGTTGGAGAGTTAGACTCTAGGGTGTAGAGTCGGTCGTTTCACTCTTGGTAGTAGAGTGGGTCTGCTTTCTCTGGTTGAGAGAAAGGACTACGGGTTAGACAAGGTTGTTGTCTTAACGCCGTAGGGTATTCTTGTAAACTTGTTTTCAAGAATAGTGGAAATCTCAAGTGGGTTTCTTGGGGACTGGATGTAGGTCGGAAGGACCGAACCAGGATATATCGGGTGTACTCTGTGATTGCTTCTCTTGTCCTTGCATTTACTTTTTGTTTACTTAAGTTCTGTGAAACTTGTCTGAACAGTCGACTCCTTGCATTATCAGTCGACTGGTCAGTCTCGTATAAGTGGTATATTCACTGTGTCTTCAGTCGCCTGTCTCAACTTTAAGTCGACTGCACAGAGTTGTTTGTATTTGCTTTTATTTGGTCATATCAATCGACTGGTTCACAACTAAGTCGACTGCACCGAAGAAAAAATTATTTATTCCGCAGTTTTTTAATTAACACTATTCACCTCCCCTCTAGTGTTTGTTGCCTCGCCTACAGGATCCAACAATTAACCCGTGCACCTGCCCGAAGATGAAGGCTGTTAAGAGTGCTCTAAATTTTGCATGGAAGCGGCAAAGCAGTTGGTGGGTCCTCAAGAAGGTCAGTTGGGGGGAGGGGGGGGGTTCTACGTTTAATTCTCACTTGAAGATGTGGCCAAACAAGCAATTGCAGATGGGGTCTTCCAGTTCTCTAGCTTCATTGCCACCTTCTCGTCGTAGTCTATGGACTACGTGGCCAAGCTGAAGCCCAAACCAAACTTCATCTGGATCAACATCCCATTACCCTCGTTCCAAATATGGAACCAAACCTCCCTTGAGCACTTGGTGAAACCCTTTGGGAATTTGATTACCATGAGTGTGGAGATGAAGAATTAATTAACACAAGACCAAGCAACGGTTCTAATCGAGGTTGAGGATATTACTCTCATCCCTAAGTTAATTCAGGTCCACTACACGGTGCCTTGGACTAAAGAATTATAGATGCATGAAGTCCCCGTGCTTATCCTTGGGCAACCCATTCCAGTGGCTAATGTTCAGCAAGGCAATGTTCAGCTCTTCACCTCAGGGAATGGGCCAAATTCCTTTTGGCAGCGCCGAGCTAGCAATGTGCCAGAAAGCTTTCAAGTTCTGGCACCACCTCAGGGGATTGTTCTCGTAGCCAGGCCGTTGCAGCACCACCACATGGAATCATCGGATACATGCATGGGATGAGCAAATTCAGGGGAGCAAATTAGGGGAGCAAATCACGAAGCAACAAACCAGGAGCTGAATGCAAAATGTTTTTGAACATCTCAGGCCTTGCTGATTCGAGTTTGGCATGTACTAATTTGGTTCCTCCCCTCCCCGCGAAAAAAAAAATTCGGCTTGATTTTGTGGGGGTCGTTAAAGAGGAAAATTTCACTTTCAATGTTGTCCCTATTGTGGAAATATCATATTTTCAAAAGGGCAATTTCAGAATTGAATCTGGTGAATCAAAAAACTTACCTGATAGCTCTGCAAGCTCTGAGGAATCTGCAGCTGTGGAAGAAGTTCGTCAGATGATTTGGAAGGGTAAAGTGGATAAACATCCCTTTATTGCTATTCAATGACATTCAACTGGCGGTTGAGACTGCTCTAAAAAAGTCTGTTACTAAGAGGATTGACAAATTAGAAAAATATCATGCAATGCAATTCAGTTTGGGTACTAATGCTGGCAAGAGTGACAGTTTCACGACCGAGTCTCTCATCCCCCGAAAGCCAAGGCCTCAAACTTCAACCAACTCAGACTCTGTCCTTCTGGGTTTTGAAGAAGCTAGTAACAAACGCAGGAAACGGATTCGATCTGCATCCAATAGCTCCAGCACTAGGTCATTCATGAAACATCTGTCCACTGCAATCAAAGTTGCAGCCAACCGAAAGAAAGAATGTACCTCCTCTTCTATGATTTCAGTTACCAATACTTGCAATAATATTTTTGCTTTACTTTCAAATGAGTACATCTATGAGGTAGCTGAATTTGTAGGAGTGGAGGTTGTTGGGCCACACTCGTATGATAGACTAAAGCTACGAACATATTCCTCTGTTGATCCCCCCTGATTAACAGAGTATTCTTAACTGAGTGCTCTTATCTTATCTGGTTTCTATGATGATTTTGTTGGATGTTTTATCTTTTCAATGAAGATAGCCAGTTGGAATGTACGAGGGTTGGGCAACCCCAATAAATGTGCCATGATCAAGGATGGGCTTCGAAGTGCTCAGATTTCTGTTGTATGCCTGCAAGAAACAAAGCTTAATAACCCTACTGCTAGGACGCTTCAATCAATTGGTGGTACATTGATCAACAAGTGGGTGGAATTAGCTGCTATTGAGCACTGCGGAGGACTTCTTATTGGATGAGATGATAATGCTCTTGATTGCATCTACTATTCAGTGGATATCTTCTCCATTTCTATTTCCTTCAGAAACAGGTTAGCATGTGCTAAGTGGTCCCTTACTTCAGTTCATGCTCCCTTTGGAATTGATGATAGGACCCTTTGCTTCAGTGAAATAAGTCAGAGAAGGAGTTTGCTTTGTGATGCATGGGTCTTATGTGGCACTTTCAATGTTACTATATCAAGTTCAGAGAGAAACCGAGGCCAAAGCTCAAGTAGGGATATGAAAGAGTTCAGAAACTTCATTAAAGTGTTACAACTCATTGATCTCCCACTTGCATGTGGGAAATTCACTTGGTCAAATCTGCGATTCAATTATGCTCTTGCTAGAGTTGACAGGTTCTTGATTACTAGCCAATTTGAGCAATTATATCCTTCTTGCATTCAACACTCACTTCTCCGTATCTCATCAGATCACTGCCCAATCATTCTTGATACCAAATCCATTGCTAGTAGAATCCACTAATTCAAATTTGAAAATAAATCCTGAGCTGCAAATGGGAGCTTTTTACCTGTAGCTACTAAGTGGTGGAAGCACTTCATCTGTGAAGGCTCTTCCGTGAACAGATTTGCTCAAAAGTCGGTATTGCTTAAGAGGAGAATAAGAAGGTGGAGGAATGAGGAGTTTGGGCACATTCCTATTAAAAGGAAGTCATTACTTGATAAAATACACCAACTTGATATTGCAGCAGATGACCACCCCCTTGCACCATCTCAATCTAAATAACTCTCAAGAATACAGAAAGAATACCAGTCTCTTTTTCTTACAGATGTGTCATACTGGAGGTAGAGATCCACAGTGACTTGATTCAAAGAAGGGGATGCAAACACCAAGTTCTTCTACTCAATCGCTAATGGTATGAGGAGGAATAATTACATATATTCCCTCATGCACAGAGGAGAATTAATCGCTGACCAGACAACCATCAGATCTTATTTTGAACAACATTTTGAGGAGATTTGTGGCACTTCCTTAGTTCCTGAATTTATGGTAGATTGGTTTACTCTATATCCACATCCCAATGGTAACCTCTCTGAGTTGGTGGCTCATTTCAGTTCAGAAAAGATTAAGAAAGCTGTCTTTTCCATGAGTGGTAATAAAGCCTCGGGACCCGATGGATTTTATATGATCTTTTATCAGCAGTTTTGGGAAGAGATCCAATCTGATCTCCAAGGTATGCTCATTGATTTCCAAAATGGGACAACTAACATTCGAAGATTGAACTACTCCAATATCGTGCTTATTCCTAAATGTGAAGGAGCTAACTCTGTTACTGAATTCAGACCTATCGGCATTCTCAATTGCTCTTTGAAATTTTTTACAAAGGTTTTGGCCAACAGGTTAAGCCCTCTTCTTGACTAGTGTCTTCTTCGTAGATTGTTTTTTTAAAGGGTAAATCAACCATTGATTGTTTTTTGGTTGCTCATGAAGCTATTAGCCTATGCTGCAATAAGAAATCTAACACATTGATGCTGGAAATAGATTTCTAGAAAGCCTTCGATATTGTTAGCTAGGATTTCATTGAGTAGATGCTTCTTGCCAGAGGTTTTGTCCTAAGGTGGTGCAAGTGGGTTAGCAGTATCCTAAGATCATTGAAATCATTTGTGCTTGTTAATGGCATTAGGGGGAAGACCATTAACTCCAAGAGGGGACTCAAGCAAGGCGATCCCCTATCGCCCATGCTCTTCATTCTTGCTGTTGATGTGCTTGCTCAAATGTCGAATTGTGCAAGAGCAATGACATCTTTTCTCAGCTTCATCTCATGGGTTCTCTTGCTTCTCTTTCTACTCTTCAATTTGCAGATGACACTCTTATCTTCTACAAAGGTGATGAACAAGAGGTTCTCAATTTGAAATTGTTATTACATCTTTTTGCTAACATTTTAGGCTTGGGCATTAACTTCTCCAAATCTTTCATTGTCTATCTTGGCCCCTCTAAGGCCAAGCTTCGAGCATTTTCGACTATCTTGGGCTACAAACAAGACATGTTTCCAATCAAATACCTAGGCATGTCTTTATCCAAAGGTAAACTAAAGAAAAGGGATTGAAAACCGCTTCTCCTTAAAACTTCCTTAAAATTGAGAGGAGATTGTCAACTTGGAAGGGGAGATTGCTTTCGCACGCGCAATCTGGGAGCAAATTGGTGGCAGAAATCTCACTCAACAGTCAAACTCTACTATCTCTTTACTTCAACAGGGCCACCAACTGCTTCACTTGCCCTTCTCAGGCATCTAACTTCTGGAAGGGTATTTATAAGCTTGGAGAACAATTCTTACATTATCTTCAATGGCAGCTAGGTGATGAGCATTTTATTAAGTTCTAGACTTCAAAGTGGATAGGAGGGCAAAGCATCTCAAATCTTTTTTCCAGCTTTATTTGCAGCAGCTTGGAATAAAGAAGCAACCTTTTGCTCCCAGGGATGCATAGTTGAGGGGAGATGGATTTAGAGACCCATTCTTAACAACATCTCCACCACTAGCTTAAATTTGGAGAAAGATCATCTCATACACCTCATCTCCAACTTGCAGCTCTCTAAGAGAGCAAACATCCCCATGTGAAGATACCATGCCTCAGGAGTTTACATAGTTAAATCAGCATACTCCTTCTTTAGCATCTCGGGTCTACAGTCCCCCTTCTTCAAGGCTTGTAGAAAAAATATTGCACTTTTAAAATGCAAGATTTTCATTTGGTTGTTGAGCTGGGAAAAACTCAACTCCAAAGCAAGAATTCAATATAGAGGTTGGGATGGTGACCTAACATGCACATCTTGTGCATGTGTAAGCCCTATTTTTCCAAATACATATTTTCTAAATATTTTCTGTATTTTGACTAATTATAAATTCACTTTGTTTTAAAATTTGTTTCGGATATTTTATTAAAGCGTTTTCTAATCGAAAACTATATTTTGTTCGAAGAATGACATATTTTAATTTCTATTTCTATTTGATCGGTTAATTGTATTTCTACTCAATTTGAATTTAAATGTGTTGTTGTTGTGTTATTTTGATAAATGTATATTTTGTTATATAAATCTTATTATTATTATTATTAGTATTATTTTTGTAAAGCCCGAATATACTTATTTAATTATATTTTT
This sequence comes from Hemerocallis citrina, assembly GCA_017893485.1. Classification (NCBI taxonomy): domain Eukaryota; kingdom Viridiplantae; phylum Streptophyta; class Magnoliopsida; order Asparagales; family Asphodelaceae; genus Hemerocallis; species Hemerocallis citrina. The sequence continues at coordinate 41,245,086 of CM030366.1, forward strand.
ATTGTGTGATTTGATGTATGTTTATATGTACATTTTAAAAATCCTATAATGCTAATTATTTTTGTTCTCCTATTGGATCTTTTAATTAAACCCCAAATCCTATTATTTATTCTATTGGATTTTAAACCCTATTTTATTTAATAGAACCCAATACCCATTATCTAAAACTATCCAAACCCGTTTTTCACATCCAAACCCGTTACCCCTATATATAAACCCTAATTTAACCCTAACCCTAACCTATACCCCATTTCACTATTAAACCCCTAATCTTTCTGCCACTATCCTTCTTCTTCATCCCGCTCCTTTCGCATCGTCTCCTTCTCCTTCATCGAACACAACTCCCACACCATCGCCAACATTCACCTCGCCGCTCCACCCTCACATCGCCTTCCCACTCCGATCATCATCGCCCACAGAACCACCCATCCGCCATCATCCCCGACCCATCGAACCCAACACCACCTCCGCCATTACCCCAGCTCCAAACCCACTCCGTCTTCAACCCACTACCCATCGCCTTGTCATCTCCTCGCCACACCTAATACCTCACCCCACCGTTGCCGCCGACACCCCGAACCCAGCCCTTCGCTCTTCCCCTATTTTGAACCCAATAACAGAACCGCCGCTGAACTCGATGCGCGCCATCCCATCGTCACCGTCGTCGCCGTCATCGACTGCTCCCCAGTCGAACCTCGACCACGTCGCCGTCAGCTAGCCGTCGTCACTGACCCTCCGCCCTCTCTCCCGCTCGCTGCCGAAGTAAGGAAGAAGACGAACAGCGTGTGGACGAAAATGCTGTTTCATGTTCACCTACAGCAGATCTGAAGAAGTTGTCCCCTGTTCAGCCGGATCCAGTATGAAGGCGCGTTCTGATTGGCTGGATTCTGCTGTTTGCTGTTCTGCGGCACCAGATCCGATTCTTTCTGTTCGCTGTTCGGGCGGGATCCGGTGTGGGGATTCACTCTTTACTGTTGATCTTTGCACGTGCTTCACATGTGCTTTTGGGAGATTTCGCCCGGGGTTTTTCGGTCCCTTCTTTCTCAATTATCAGATCTAATCGCCCTCATCCAATCAAGGCAAGTATTCATCTTGTACACATTTTTGTTATAGTACAAGCGTTAATTTGAAAATACTGCAAATAGTTAGAAGTTGTGACTCATCTTTGACTCGTCGTTGTTGATCAAATATTAATCCTCATAAATTTCATAATCTTAAGAGTTACAACAATTTCATTGCATTATATTACAATTATCTGGACTCATTTTATCCCCTAGACACATGAACACATGAAATTCATGCAATCTATACACGTAAGACATTCCCCCATGTTGCTGTCATGGACCTTGCTATGCTGTTTTGACCCCTTTAACATCAGAATATGAACCCGATCCCTGAACAACAAATGTAGATCTAGATGTCTAGATGTCGATAGTTTCCAAAATTTTTGAATTCGGAGTTACGGTCTATGAGTTATCGCAGTCTTACTGCAGCTGTGTCGGTAGACGCAGATTCGCAAAACTGCTGCACATCCTTAGGTTGCAAATTTATTTAACTATGTTAGCAGTAAGCATTGACTTGAAATTCGATATGCTATTGCTGGACACCCTATAGAACCTTCCCAATTTTTCTTAGAATTAATTAACAACATTTCAACCCTGTTTCACATGTATAAACACAGAATCACAAATTCTGCCTGAACACATTAGCTGTGTAGTTCGCTGTTTTGACATGTTTTCACAACTTTCATGTACCTTAATTATATATGTTGGAACCGGGCAGGAGTCTAGTTTCTAGATCTTCTGACAGATCCACATTTGCTATTTCGTAGCAACGGAAATCACAGTTATGGTACAGCAACGTCGTGCTGTCCAGATTTGAGATTTTCGTTGTCCGTGATATTTTTATTCGTGTTGACCCTCGAATATGCTATATAAATACCTCAAGCTTGTCCTGTGTCCATAATTATGACTTCTTGACTTGTTTCATACACTTTCATGCTTGCTTGATAGAAATTAATAAAAGTAACAAGCCGGGGTTTAAGGGAAAGACCATAGTTGTGGACAATATAGGTAAGTGTACTCGGAAGGGGGCTCGTGTTTCCCATAATTTTATGTTAAATAAAATTAAGTGCCATGTAAAACTAAGTGCCACGTCATGGTGACGGGGGCCACCTCTAGAGCCTACGAGGGCCACCTCTAGAGCCCATTATATGATTACATAATATATATTTGCGATCACATGGAACTAAGTGCCACGTAAAACTAAGTATCACGTCATGGGTGACGGGGGCCACCTCTAGTGCCTACGGAGGCCACCTCTAGAGCCCATGGTTTGATCACTTACTTGATACTTGATACCTGAGTACGCCGCCCTATAAAATCTATTACTAGGCCTAAATAAAATTGTATTGACTGTTGCAACCATGTAGTGAAAGAATGGATGCATAAAGTGCTACCTAGATAGTAATAACTACAAGACTTGAACATGATACATGATTACACGATACATGAGACTTGAAACATGAAACTTGAACTTGATACATGTTTACTTGATACTTGATGACATGATATATGAGATTTGAAACATGAAACTTGAACTTGATACATGTTTACTTGATACTTGATGACATGTTATACGAGACTTGATACTTGAATATAATACTTGATACTTGATCAGTTGATACTTGTACTTGACAACTTGACACTAGACTTGAGACTAGTTACCTGACACTTGTACTTGATGCCTGTCACTTGAGGTTAGATACCCCTACATGTTCACTTGTCACTTGCTTCACCATTAGTATTTGTTATCCAGCCTGTCTACTTGAGGTGTCCTTCTTGTTAGCTAGTTCTTAGATTTTCAATACTTGTTGTATCCCTGTTACATTCTTGATTCCAATTCTTGTTTCCCATTACTTGTACTCGTTTTTACTATTTGTGGCCCTAACTTGCACTAAGGACATTTTCTCTTGTTTTCTCTATGTTTTCCCTTTTATAATTATTAAACAGACTTTGGAGACGAGTTGCCTGCTGAGATTGGTAAGCAGAGATTTTGGCCTTCAATTGGAGGAAGGACATGTTTTAATTATTTGTTTTCTCGAATTATTCATTTCTGCTACTTAAAACTTGTAACGGGCATATGTTCCCGAGTTTTACATTTGATCCAGACTTGAAAACTATTTGGATAATGTTGCCGCTGAATCTGGTGTGGGGGCAAACAGATAGTATTTGTGGATTCTTGAAAAACTTTGAATAGCAAACCTGTTACTTGTTCCGCCGGAGTTTGATCGTTGACTCCCGCCGTTCACCTGCAAAAAGTGCGAGACACCGGGGTTGATCCCGGCAATGCACCCTTCGACGCTCAAGTCAGTAACCAGAAGTGATTATGAAAGAGCGTAAAACTGGCAAAAGATTGATTACCTCTTAATAGTGGTGGATGGGGGGTATTTATAGTCGCCTTCGGGGTCAGATTAGGAATGTAATCCCTGTGATCTGATAAGGAATAAAATCCTCATAATCAAATAAGGAATGTGATCCCTGATTCCCGGTGAGAGGATAGACACGAATCAGGGCCGTTGATTTGGTTGAACCAGAAACCCTAATTCTATCCTGCAGGACTGGGTTTGCTTCGGGTTGGGACCCGTACCCAGTTGAGATGGATCCATTCGCGGGTTATTAGATCTTTGGAGAGGAGATTCAGTACCCGTCTCAGACTCGGTTGTAAGTGAAATTACCGTTTTACCCCTGGGCTTCAAGATTCGTGCCCGATTTGGACGGTTCCGATTTAACCCCATTTTTAGCCATATCACGAGCCCCCCACTCCCGAAGACTGAGTTTGATCATCCTTTGAGGAGTAGTTTTACTGTTTTAATGGCTTGCGGAGTTGTATCGGAGTCCAAATGGAAGGTTTTGAATCTTTGAAGGAGGTAGTGTGGTGAATTTTCAAGCTGGTTGCACTCTAAGTTGTTCTTGAGCTTTTCTGGATGTTTGGTGATTTTTATCTATTTTTTCGGATTATTTATTTAATTTTGCGAAGTATTAACCGGTCGTTCGGGGGATCTTAACAACACGTTCTAGGCAACTATTGTTCGTTCAGGGGTTCAAATATATACCCCAGAATTTATAATTATTTTCTAGAATTTTTAGTTAATTTTTTCGAATTTTCAGCAATTTTTTCACAATTTTAAATAAATGAAACGATTTAAATAAATAAAAACTAGTTTTTAATACCGATTTATGGCGTGTCGCGATCTGAGCCCTCCATCAGCGTCGAGCGCCATTTTCTGGGCGATCGGACGACCCATGTTCCTCGGCAGATAGCTTCTCCATATGAGATGGTCGGCAGCTCGGCTCCTCGGCTCGGCATATCGGCTCGGAGCCTCGAAATCTGCCGAGCTACGTGGCACTATCTTGAGCATCCATCTCAGTGCGGATCCCCAAAAAACGCTATCTTGTCGTTTAGTGAACGTGGCAAGATCTGGACCGTCCATCACGTTTGAGCACGCTTTTTGACAAGATCCAACGGCTGAGGATGGTCGGCCTCTTTTTTCTCCATATGTGGAGGTCGGTTCCTCGGCACCTCGGTTCGGCAGCTATAACGCCCCAAATTTTTTTTTTTTGAAAACTAAACCTCGAAATTCAATTCTTTCAATTTCTATATCACTTTAAACATAAACTAAGATAAGTATATTTCAAATAAAATTTTGGCAGAATTTCCCCTGAAATTTTTGTCCCGAAACACAAAAAGCTTATGGAATTCTGCTCTAAATTCCGTAGCTCACATCACACGCAATAATATCATGGGCTCCCCAGGCCAAAATGAGCAGAATCACACAGGCAATATAATATAATGCTCTGGGGGCCAAATTCACAACGGATTATCACATATCAATTAAAAACTATAAATTTCTTTGAAAAACGAGGTAAAATTTTAGAAAAATCTTTGTAAAACCTACCACAGAGCCCGGTACACCACAACAAGATGGGTACGGGTCACAACCACCACATACTACTCCATACTATACTCACCATCATCATTTACATACTTATACATCCATAATACAATTTAAACCATAAATTCTACTATTCACATCACTAAACTTATACATAAAATTTAATGTAAAAGACTTCACTCAACGAAATCTGTGCCTCACCTCTGCACTGCTGAGGACCTGTAACAGTAGGAGATTTAGGGTAGTCCTCAGACTCCCCTAACTCCCCAAACACTAAGGGGTCAGCCATTTCTGGTGTGAGTATAGTTATTCATCTAATAATAAATTAAAATAGTATAAAGAAAATAATTTAAACTTACAAATACCGAGTTAAGATAATGCTTTCTGAATCCTGAACACAACAACATCATCAATACGACGACATATCAAATACTTTGCCAATCCTGCATTCAACTATTTAATTATCCATAACTTCCCACAATTCCTAATATACTTCACCTCAACCTCGTATATATATGTATATATTCTTATTTTACATCCGCATAGCCCGAATACACATACAATCCATTACTTTTCAATATAAATTCTCTAACCCAAATATTCATTCTTCCACAAGTATCGTCATAAGAGCCTTATATGAATATAACTACATGATGTTATTACTCCTTTCATTAATAACCATTTATATGAATACTACTCATAATACAACATACTCTCTTAATAACCATTTTCATAACCAATCTCATAATACAGGTATTTATTTTATTATGCCCTATCCAGTATCACTTCTTACAAATGCTTATATTCTCTTAATACCACATTCATTCAAGTCTTATAACGCAAATATAACATCTTATTGCTTATTGCAATGCTCTCACATTCCATCGCAACATTAACACATCATTAATAGAATGCTTATACTCAGTACATCAAAAACATGCTTTATAGCTTATTCCCATCTCATTATACCACTTTAGTAATTTCTTTTTCTTAGAAACAATAAATCTTGTTATCATTTTCACTTAATCCCCAAACACAATTTGGGGCCACCACATATCACACCCCATAGCCGATAGCTTGGGTAACAATCACCGCACCCTAAACACACAGTTTGTGTAATATCACATCACATCTCAAGCCGATAGCTTGGTTATTAATTCACTTCAATCACTCATCATCTTCACTTTATTTAACTCTTCATTTCCACTAATCATTACCACTATCATACCAACTCACCCTGCGAATTATGCCAAGGCAGGTAGTTCCCACCATTTCCACAAAAATAGCGGGCAGGTAGTTTCTTGACACAATTCCAAGGTACAACTCATATCAACTACATTTTACTTTAATAATCACACACATAATACAATTACTTCGTATTATTCATGATAACACATCTCTTTTATTATTATTATTTTCATCTTAAATTAACCACGTACTGCATTTATCACTTCTTTTCATACACTAACTCATAACTCATTTTCTTTCACATTTACTTCATTCACAACTACTTTCTTTCTCATCCACATTTCACGTTTCACTATCCACTTTCTTTACTACCCCATTTATTATTAACACTTATTTATTCTTTATTCTCAACTCATAATACACTTACTTCACTATTTCATTTCAGCTTATACCAAACACTTCTCTTTCTCATTCACATTTCATATCATATTCATTTTATCCCAGGTCTATCCTAGAGTATCAATTCTCTCTCAGGTCTACCCTGAGGTATCATATCTCTCTCCGGTCTATGCGGAGGTATCTACTCTCCCAGGTCCATCCTGGGGTATCAACTCTCTCTCAGGTCTACCCTGAGGTATCATATCTCTCTCCGGTCTATGTGGAGGTATCTACTCTCCCAGGTCCATCCTGGGGTATCAACTCTATCTCAGGTCTACCCTGAGGTATCATATCTCTCTCCGGTCTATGCGGAGGTATCTACTCTTCCAGGTCCATCCTGGGGTATCAACTCTCTCTCAAGTCTACCCTGAGGTATCATATCTCTCTCCGGTCTATGCAGGAGGTATCTACTCTCCCAGGCCTACCCTGGGGTATCATCTCTCTCTCAGGTCTACCCTGAGGTATCATATCTCTCTCCGGTCTATCCGGATGTATCTACTCTCCCAGGCCTACTCTGGGGTATCATATCTCTCTCAGGTCTACCCTGAGGTATCATATCTCTCTCCGGTCTATCCGGAGGTATCTACTCTCCCAGGCCTACCCTGGGGTATCATATCTCTCTCAGGTCTACCCTGAGGTATCATAACTCTCTCCGGTGTATCCGGAGGTATCTACTCTCCCAGGCCTACCCTGGGGTATCATATCTCTCTCCGGTCTATGCGGAGGCATCTACTCTCCCAGGCCTACCCTGGGGTATCATCTCTCTCTCAGGTCTACCCTGAGGTATCATATCTCTCTCCGGTCTATGCGGAGGTATCTACACTCCCAGGCCTACCATGGGGTATCAACTCAAGTCAACTGAAATTATTACTATTAACATTTTCTTTTCATATTAACATCACCATTTATCATCATAGCATCTCCTCTTTGATTTAAACTTATTCGCATAACCAATGATCACCATCTCACTTACCCTTTCAATGCATCACATAAAGAAAATATCACTGTAATTATTATATATAAAATCATCACATCATAATATTGCACATCACAATGGTACTGTATTATTTGTTTGATCATTACCTAACACATCATGAATATACCATACTATTTATTATCTCATTCCCACATGTTTGCATACGCCCAGTAGACTAACACGTCACAACACCATATACATATAGATATATATACACAATACATTACCATTAACCTGAATATTCAAAATCACATCAATCCACCATATACCGACATCCTTATATTCATATAACTCATCCCCATATATATATACTAATCCATCGTCTATAAATTTATATCAATACACGAGACGAGTATTTAATCGTCATATCGCATATCAACACCGAACACTAATTTCCCTTTTTACACATATGCCTTATTCCGGGATTCATATCAATCATTCAGATTATACTAAAATTTTCTTAAAACAACAGATATATAAATATTTTCATACTCACCTCATAGCCCGGGAAGCCTCGAAGCATCACTTCTCCATCCGGCACCCGAAGCCGTTAACATTTCCTATTATCAAGTTTCAAAGCAATTAAGGCTCACAACATCCAAATCAACCACAGAAAATAATAACAGTATTTCTAATATCACTCAGGCGTTTTATCGAATGTCTGGGATGCACACGTGCATCGCACGTAATATTTAAATTCCTACGCGATGTTTATCCCCATACAATTTCTAAAATCACCCCCAACTTATTATAATAGTTCTACTAAAGTTCTATTACTATAAAGGAGATAATTTATATATATAAAATGCTCATTTCCAAACCCAAAACCCTAATTTATTAGCAACTTGCAACTTCTCCATCAACTTACTAATTTCTTAACCCTAACATCAAAATGAACTACTCCCCAACCCTATACTCCATTACTAAGCAAAAGAAATTAAAAGCATACGAAAATACACAAATAATTAAAAAGAGAGATACCATTACTAAGTCCTTTCTTCGAATCGACTCCACCACTAGCTATAGCGTCCTCCAATTAGCCATCCTTCCAAATTAATTTGAAGATGACGAAGAAAAAAGGTTGATTTGGCCGGGGGAAACTATCGGCCGATTGGGTTTCTTGCGATCGGGAATGGAAGGGAAAGAAAAGAAGGGAGGAAGAAGGAGAGGAGAAGGGGGTTTTTATTAAAAAAATTTATAAAATAAATAATTATAAAGGGTTAATTACAAATAAGCCCTCAAACCTCCAAAGTATTTCAAATAACCCCAACTTTATTCTTTAATAATACCAACCATACAAAATACACTAAATTTATCGCATAATAATCCTCCAAAATTATAAAATAAAATAAAAATAAACAATACCTCTTCACATAAAACTTCAACTCGTAGCTCCAATATATCAATAATACCAATCGACCACAATATCCATACCAGTGTCAATATTTAAATAAAATACATAAAAATAATTTTCACCACTCAAAATATATAAAGACAGACATTTTCGGTATTATAAAAATTCGAGGTGTTACAACAGCTTGGCGTTGTAGGCCGAATAAGTGCTCTGACAGGACGTTCGGTTCGACCTAGTAGCTCGAAGGCTCGACCAAGCTGTTCGGTAGCTCGGCTAAGCGCTCCGGTGGCTCAATTACTTGTTTGGTGTATTAGTGGCTCGGTGTCCAGCCCAGCTATTCGGTAACTCGGCTCGGCGCGTCGGGATCTTCCGAGCTACTAGGCTCGATCCTGTGCGTCCATCTCAGCGCGGATCCCCAAAAAATGCTATCTTGTCGTTTAGTGCACGTGGCAAGATCTGAGCCGTCCATCACGTTGTGCACGTTTTTTGACAAGATCCAACGGTCGAGGAGGGTCGGCGGAATTTTTCTCCATATGTGGGGGTCGGTTCCTCGGTACCTCGGTTCGGCTCTGTCTGCAGCTCGGCTCGGAGCCTCAGGATCTGCCGAGCTTCGTGGCGTGATCCTGAGCGTCCATCACAGCGTGAATCCCGAGGACGGGGTTCAGATCACGAGAAAACGTTGTTTTGTCATTTTGTGGGCGTGGCGCTATCTGAACCGTCCATCGAGATTTGACACGAATTTTGAAACGATCCAACGGTGATTCAGCCTCGGCAGAATTTTTCTCCATATGTGGAGGTCGGTACTTCTGCACCTCGGCCCGGTTAGAACGGCTGTTCGGTGACACGTCGAGGTGTTGATTGTCGAGGGGTGGAGTTGGGTGTTTTGAAGAGTCCTTGTCCTGAACCGTCGCCACCTTCTGACCCAGTAGCTCGGTTGCTTAGCCAAGCTGTTCGGTAGCTCGGCTATGCACACCAGTGGCAGGCAGCTCAGAAGGACGCGTGGCGCGATCCTGAGCATCCATCACGGTGCGAATCACGAGGACAGGGTTCAGATCACGAGAAAATATTATTTTGTCGTTTTGTGGTCGTGGTGCTATCTGAACCGTCCATCAAGATTTGACACGAATTTTGAAACGATCCAATGGAGCCTTGGCAGAATTTTTCTCCATATGTGGAGGTCGGTACCTCGGGACCTCGGCTCGGTTAGAACGGCGAGGACCACCGTGGGTTCGGCGGATCGTTCTTCCACCCAGTAGTTCGGTTGCTTAGCCAAGCTGTTCGGTAGCTCGGCTAGACACTCCGATGGCCGAGTCATGGACTTAAGCGATTTGAAGAGTCTCTGCTTTGGCATTTAGCCTTCCCATAGTAGGCTTTTAAATGCCCAAGGAAGCCCAAACGTCGCCTTGAGGTTATAAATTCTCACTCCCCCACCCTAGAGCTCATTTCTCACTTTTCACTCCAAGTTTTCACTTTTACTCTCTGTGCGCTCTGCTAGCGGCAATTTTAGCTCCAAGGCGGTTGCGTTAGCTGTCGCATGGGCCAGGCGATTTCCGGCAAGCTAATTCCGACCGTGAACGTCACTTCAAGGCCACGTCACATCAAGGTCAGTTTACTTGCCTTAGCTTTTTTTAGAGATGTCAAGGGTAGACTCGGGGAGTGAGGCCTCGTCCTCGGGCAATAGTGGCGCCGAGGAAAGGAGGTGAATGGAGATCCGAAGAAAAGGGAAGGAGTTGGTCGGGCCGTCCGAGGCCAAGGTGAAGAAGAAGAAGAAGGCAGTGGCCCGATCTCCTGTAGTCGAGGAGATTGTGGAGACCGAGAGGCGAGCCCCTGAGTCGGGTCGGTACCCTAGTGTACTTTCCGGCCATGCCGGAGTCAGGCAATACGAGGGTGACTTTCTGAAGAAGGCGATCGTAGGTCGGTCGGCAGTTTACGAGGAGAACAAACTGGTCCTGACTACCGAGGTAGACGAGATTGCGTCGGTATTAACCGAGAAGGACCTGCTCCAGATCAAAAAAGGGTTTTCCATCCCTCCAGAGTACAAGCTGATCCTCCCCGACCCTGGGATGCGAGCGAACTCCAAGCTGTCGTCGGATACGTGTGTGTTCAACTACGACTCGCTGAACGCCGGATTGCGCTTTCGTCTGCACCCCTTTGTGTTAGAGGTCCTCCAGTGGTACTGCCTGGCGCCGACCCAGTTTATGCCAAATACCTGGCACCACGTGAATGTTTTCTTGCTGTAGTGCCGCAACGCCGAGGTCGAGCCAGACATGGTGATCCTTCGGAGCTTGTATCGGATTCACCGGATGCACAAGACCGAGCATCGCTACTACCTGTCACCCCGGAAAGGCGTTAGGCTCATAGAGAATCCGGACTCAATAAAAGGTTGGAAGGAGAAGTTCTTTTTGTTGAGGGATCCCTTGATGCTGAACATTCCGACTCGGTGGAAAGTAGAGGCGCCAAAGTTTGCAAGGGTCGACCCGGAACTGACAGTGGCCGAGGCGGAAGTGGCGGAGAAGATCATGGCTCTCCCAATGTTGAGCTGGAGGGAAATGACCGAGGAGGTGCTACACGGGTCGGGCCTTAGTCCGATCGACCCGAGTACGCTCCTGACATCTAGTAGTATTTTTTTTTTATTTTCTATTTTAAGTTTCTTGCTCATTTTTCTAACTTGCTATTTGTTTTGTTGTTTGGAACAGAAGCTTCGAAGATGGACTTCATGGGGATGATGAACGAGCGAGGCAAAGTTGCCGATGGAAAGAAGAGGAAGAGGCCGAGCACGACCGCTTCGTCCGGCCGACCCTCTAAGGCTCCTTCGGCAGTTGCTCCGCCTACTACCATTCCTGAGGCCCCCTCACCAGCGGTGGTTGTCCCTGCCGACCCCTCGGCTCCTGCTGCGTCTGCCACGGCTGGTGAGGCCTTCAATGTTTCGGCGGCGCTGTCGCTCGAGGCTCCGCCACTGACCACTCAGGCTGAGGAGATCCTGACCGAGCAGCATAAGAAGCTATTCATCCCCGACAGGCGAGTGAAGAACTACGACGGCTTCCTCGGGGACTCGCAGATGTGCATGCAAGCCGTCAAGCACTTGGCGACCCCAAAGGATCGAGCCGCACTGAAGGCGGGGACGACTGGCGATGACACCTACGAAGTCGCTCGGTCACTTGTGTCGGTAAGCCTTGCATTCATTGTTTTTTAGAATTGCTAAGTCTGTCGTTCAGCTTTTACTTTGTTCTTACTCTCTTTTTCCTTTGGCAGGCCACTTGTCACTTCGGCCACCTCATCCAAGAGTTCGCCGAACAGGAGAGGGAGTTGAAGGCCGCCAGCGACAAGGACAGGGCGGAGAAGGCGAGGGCGGTTTCGCAGCTCGAGGCAGAGCAGAGACGCTCGGACGGCTTGGTGGTTCGGGTCGCTGACCTCGAGGCGGACCTGGAGTGAGTTAAGAGGCGGCTCGTCGACGAGGTTGCCAAAGTCGCTAAGGCTACCGAGGAGTTGGAGGCTTCTGTGAAGGCACTAGAGGAGGCGAAGGCGGAGAAGGATGCCGCGACGGAAAAGATAAGGGTGGAGGTTGAAGCCGAGGCGAAGGTGCACATGGCTTCTAACATGGAGAAGTCCTACGAAAGGGCACTCGACCATGTCCAGGATTGCATCCCCGGCTTCCAGAGAATTGGATATAGGCTGTGGCCCGGGGCTACGGTAGAGGACGAAGAAGAGGAGGGCGAAGAGGAGGAAGGCGACGAGGAGGAGGTTGCACAGCAGGACGAGGGAACGCCCATCGTCCTTGAGACTATGGGGACCGACCCCCAAGCCGGGGCCACGGGGGGCGATGGTCCGTCTGGCGAGGTGCCTGTGGTCGAGCTGCCGTCGCAAGTGGACCCTTGATCTCCTCGTCTTCTTGTATTTTTGTTTTTCTCTGCTTTGAATGTAATGCCTTTTCGCGGACTGGCCACTGCTTCTGTTATGAATGAAATTTTTTTTGTTTTGGTCTTGTCTAAGTGTTTTGTTCGAATTTTTAGTCTTTCAATGTGATGCCCTCATTTTTCAGAACGTCGAACACGCGCCGGTTACCGCAGCCGCTCGGCGCCGTGCAGAACTGTTTAAGCAATCTCGCGAGGCTCGCCTCGAGGGTGAGATCGAGCTGATCAGGAGAGTGTCGCTCAATGTGGAGAAGAAGAACAGCGAGCTGCTGGCCGAGGTACACCACCTGCGGATAGTCGAGGAGGAGCTCTCGACGAAGGAGGAAGAGCTGGCCTTGGCATTGGCCGAGCGAGACGAGCTCGTGAAGAAGGTCGAGCAGCTGCAGAGGGTCACGGTCGACAAGAGCATCGAGGTGACCAATTTGCGTCACATTATATCTGATAGTACTGAGTACCCGAGTTCGGCGAAACTCCATCGATTCAAGATACTAGTTAAGGACGACACTTTGAAAAACAGGATCGTCGAGCTCGAGGAGGAAGTGGCTCGTCTGAAGCCTCAGCCCGTGAGGACTAACGTCCGCAGCACCTCGTGCACTCGCGAGGAGCGCGAGCAAGGGATCTCCTTTTACGAGCTCGCGACTCGTGCTCCTGTCGTTGGTCGGACTGCGGCCGATGCCCAAAGTGGTGTAGCTGTTAGCTCGAGCGAAGCCTCGGTCGGAGCCACCATTAGAGTTAGTGGCGAAGAGGCGTCTCAGTTCGTCGGCCTGGAGATGAGCTCGGAGATGAAGCGACGAAAACCTCGAGTGTCTCTGAATCGGAATGTCCCCATTCCGAGGAGGCGCTGAACAAGTTGTATTGGGATTTTGATTTCTTGCATCGTCTTTTTGTTGTAACTTCTTGCCTTGTAAATTTATCAAGTTGTTTTAATGAAATCGAAGTTCGTCTGCTTATTATTGTGCCGTAGTTGCCTTACTCTTGGAACGAACCGTAAGAACCAATAGTTAGCTTCTGTGAGCGTTCTAGCCATAGAACTCTTGCCTTAGCTGTAGAACTTTAGCTCTTGCTCGGGGTATACCGAGATAATTTTGCACTTTGGTAGTGTGGTAGCTCGGATTTCAGACCCGAGCCATGTGGCTCAATCTGGACGGCCGATCACGATCATGGCACGAATCACGAGGCGGGAGGCTCGAGTTTCGAGAAAACGCTATCTTGTCATTTTGTGGATACGTGGCACGATCTGATTCGTTCATCACGTTCTAGTACACATTTTGAGACGATCCAACGGTGAAATTGGTTCGGCGAGTTTTTCTCTGTATGTGGAGGTCGGTTCCTCGTCTGCTTGGTTCGGGATACTGATGTAGTGCAGTCGAGCCGAGCGTTAGATCCGAACTTGCCGTTAGCACGTGGCTCAATCTGGACGGCCGATCACGATCATGGCACGAATCACGAGGTGGGAGGCTCGAGTTTCGAGAAAATGCTATCTTGTCGTTTTGTGGATACGTGGCACGATCTGATCCGTTCATCACGTTCTAGTACGCATTTTGAGACGGTCCAACGGTGAAATTGGTTCGGCGGAATTTTTCTCCATATGTGGAGGTCGGTTCCTCGTCTACTCGGTTCGGGATACAGAGGGAGTGCAGTCGAGCTGAGTGTTGGACTCCGAACTCGCCGTTAGAGTTGTTCAACGATTGTGGGAGCAGTTCCGAATGGCGAACTACTCCTGGCTCGCTTAAGAGCGAGTTTGCGAAGTAGAATCGAGCCAAGTGTTGGATTCCGAACCATCGTTAGAGTTGTTCAACGGTTGTGGGAGCAGTTCCGAATGGCGAACTACTTCTAGCTCGCTTAAGAGCGAGCTTGCGAAGTAGAATCGAGCCAAGTGTTGGACTCCGAACCATCGTTAAAGTTGTTCAACGGTTGTAGGAGCAGTTCCGAATGGCGAACTACTCCTAGCTCGCTTAAGAGCGAGTTTGCGAAGTAGAATCGAGCCAAGTGTTGGACTCCGAACCATCGTTAGAGTGAAGAGCAAAGAGTAGAGAGATATATGCATTTGTATAAGTAAAATACGAAAAAACTTTCTTTATTGAAGACTACTAGTCGGCTGCTTCTGAGTTGCGAGCCGTCATTACATACGCGAAATAAAGAGGAAAGATATAGGGAAAGGAGAGGAACGGTTCGACATCCCGGAATACTTAGAGAGGCGCTGGAGCACTTTCTTGGTATTTCAAAAGATGGTCGGCATTCTAGGTCCTAGGGATTTCTCTGCCTTCACGGTCTTCGAGACGATAAGCTCCAGGCCGAACTACTTTTGTGATCTTATAGGGTCCCTACCAATTTGGAGCTAGCTTACTCTTCTGACTAGGGAAGGAGACAGCTAGCTTTCTGAGGACTAAGTCCCCTTCTTTGAGATCGGTAGGTCGGACTTTCTTATTGTATGCCAACTCGATCCTCCTCCGATAGCTCTGTTGGTGGATTGACGCTTTTTCCCTTAGCTCGTCTATTAGGTCTAAGTTTTCCCGAAGGTCTCTGGCGTTTTGCTCTTCGTTGTAGGCTGTAAGGCGAGGAGAAGGTATTCCGACTTCAAAAGGGATCACAGCCTCGGACCCAAAGGTGAGGTTGAATGGGGACTCTCCTGTGGGGGTCCGTTTAGTGGTGCGGTAGTTCCACAGCACGTTGGGGAGCTGATTGACCCATAAACCTTTGGAGCACTTATCCAACCTCTTCTTAATACCGGAGAGAATCTGCTGGTTAGCATTTTCCACTTGGCCATTCGACTGCGGATGGGAGACGGAGGAGAAACATTGCTGGATGGCGAGGTCTTCACACAGAGTTCGGAATGCAGCCCCAGTAAATTGGGTTCTGTTGTCTGTTATGAGGACTCGAGGGACACCGAATCGACAGATGACGTTCTTCCAGAAGAATTGAAGTACCTTGTTCTCGGTGATTGTGGCCAGGGGCTCGGCCTCTATCCACTTCGAGAAGTAGTCGATCGCTACGACTGAGAACTTGAACTGGCCCGGAGCTGGAGGGAACGGCCCTAGTAAATCCATCCCCACATTGCGAAAGGTACTGGACTTGATAGGGAGGTGAGCTGAGCTTGTGGGAGGCGACAAATGTTCGAATGTTTCTGACAAGAGTTGCATTGCCGAACATGTCGCTCGGCGTCTTGGAGGAGAGTAGGCCATAAGTAACCGTAATTCAGTACCTTCCGAGCTAGGGACCTGGATCCTGAATGTGCTCCGCCGATGCCTTCGTGGAGCTCCTATAAGGCGTAGTCGGCTTGTTCCGGGGAGAGGCTTCTCAAGTATGGCCTGCCGTCCACTAGCGAGAAGGAGCGTTTGTACAAGATCCCCTCGACTAGGGTGTACCGCTCTGCTCTGGTTCTTATTCAGCGAGCTTCCTTAGGGTCTTCAAGGAGGAGCCCGTCCCTTAGGAATTCCACCAATGGTTTCATCCAGTTATCTTGCAGTAGGACCGGCAGCGACTCCACCAAGTCGAGAGTTTCGTCTTCTATACTTGGTTTCAAGAGAACCTCGATGAAGACGGTCTGCTTAAGACCTTGGAGGGAGGAGGAGGCTAGCTTGGAGAGGGCGTCGGCCTGGGAATTCTCTTCTCGGGGGATCCGCTGGATGAGCACTTCTTCGAACTGGGCCATGAGAGCTTGGACTTTAGCGAGATACTTTGCCATCTGATCGTCTTGTGCTTCGTACTCGCCCAAGACTTGGTTTACCACCAGTTGAGAGTCACTGAAGATTCGGAGGCACTGCGCCCCTGCTCTTCGGGCCATTCCGAGACCGTCGATTAGTGCCTCATACTCTGCTTCATTGTTTGAGCCCTCGAAGTTAATGCGGAGGGCGTACTGGAGGACGAAATCATCTGGGCCTGCAAGAATGACCCCGGCTCCACATCCCTCGTTGCAAGAGGAACCATCCACGAAAACCGACCAGACAGGAGGTCCATTCGTCGCCTGGCTGACCTCAGGAATGGTGCTCTCGACGATGAATTCTGCTAAGGCTTGAGCCTTGATCGCAGTCCGGGGTTGGTATGAGATGTCGTGCTGGCCTAGCTCGATGGACCATTTCATGAGGCAGCCGGAGGTCTCAGGTTTGTGGAGGACTTGCTTCAGCGGTTGGTCGGTAAGGACGACCACCGGATGGGACTGGAAGTAGGGGCGAAGCTTTCGCGCCGCCATGATCAGGGCGTATGCCATCTTTTCTATCTTTGGGTAGCGGAGCTCGGCATCCCGGAGTACCTTGCTCACATAGTAGATGGGCCTTTGAGCTCGGTCTTCTTTCCTTACTAAAACGGCACTAAGGGTCTGTTCGAAAGCAGCCAAGTAGAGGTATAGGGTTTCGCCTAGAATGGGCTTGCTGAGTAGAGGAGGGTTGACGAGATAAGCCTTCAGCTGGTCGAACGACTCCTGTTGCTGTTGACCCCATTTGAACCCTTTAGCCCCCCTGAGGGCCTTGAAGAAGGGGAGGCACTTCTCCCCGGACTTCGAGAGGAAACGCCCTATAGCGGCTAGGCGGCCTATTAGCCTCTGAACTTCCTTAACGTTTTTGGGAGGGGCCATGTCTAATATGGCCTTGATTTTCTCAGGATTCGCTTCGATCCCTCGTTGGCTGACCATGAAGCCGAGGAACTTTCCTGACGAGACTCCGAATGCACACTTGTTCGGATTGAGCCTCATGTTGTGCTTTCTCAGGACATCGAACGCCTCCTGTAGGTCGGTCACATGATCGGCTCCTCGGATGCTTTTTACAAGCATGTTGTCGACATACACTTCCATATTACGACCTATTTGGCTCTGAAAGACTTTGTTAACAAGGCGCTGGTAAGTGGCACCAGCGTTCTTCATTCCGAACGGCATCACCCTATAGCAGTAGAGGCCCTGGTCGGTAATAAAGGAAGTCTTCGAGATGTCCGGGGGAAACATTCGGATTTGGTTGTAACCGGAGAAAGCATCCATGAAGCTGAGGAGCTCATGGTCCGAAGTGGCATCGATGAGGGTGTCGATGCTCGGAAGAGGGAACGGGTCTTTGGGACATGCCTTGTTCAGATCAGTGAAGTCGATACATATCCTCCAGGTTCCATTCGACTTCTTTAACATGACTACATTGGAAAGCCATTCCGGGTAGTTAACCTCCTGTATGAACCAAGCCTTTAGAAGCTTGTCTACCTCTTCTTTGATGGCTTGTTGTCGCTCGGGAGCGAACTTGTGCCTCTTCTGTTGGACCGGTTTGGACCCCGGTTCAACGCTGAGGTGGTGGACCAAAAGCTCCTCGGAGATTCCCGGCATGTCGGCGGCGAACCAGGCAAAAAGGTCGCGGTTCCTTCGAATGCACTGCACTATGTCAGAGCATAGGGCAGACGGGAGGGTCTTGTTAATGAAGAACTTTCGGCTCGGATCCTCCTCCGCGAAGAGTACCTCCTCCAATTCGTCCACCGGCTCGGATGTTGGTCGAACGCTCTCTTGGGGGATCTCTAAAGTTTCGAGGGAGAGGACTGGACCCCAGTGGAAGTCATGTAGCACTTCCGGGCCATCTCTTGACTGCCCTTGACCTCCCCCACTCCTGCCCGGGTGGAGAATTTCATCTTGAGGTGGTATGCCGAAGGAATGGCTTCTAGGGCTGCTAGGCCGGGTCGGCCTAGGATGACATTGTACGCAGCTGGGACATCGACGACCATAAAGTCCATCGGCTCCGTCCGGGTGGTAGGAGTTTTGCCAGCAGTTACGTCGAGGGTGATTACCCCTTCAATAGTTACTGGCACTCCCGTGAACCCGTGGAGAGTGTAGTCGACCGGTTTGAGACGGTCCCGGGATAGCTGAAGACCTCGAAAGGCTGAGAGGAAGAGGATGTTCACGGAGCTTCCGTTGTCAACCAGGATCCTCTGCACTTTGAAGTTTGCCATATGAAGGTCGATAACAAGTGCGTCACAATGGGGGGTCCTGACCCCCTTGAGATCTTCATCTGAGAACATTACGGGGACGCCGAGGCCTTTAGGGCGAGGGGTGCCGTGAACCGAACTGACCTCTCGGACGAATGCCTTTCGAGAGGAGTTGGAAGAGCCTCCCATGGGACCTCCATGGATAAGATGCAGAACGCGCTCTTCCTCGAAATCAGGGGTTCCATCACGTCGCTCGGAACGCTTGTTAGCCCCCCGAGGCGGAGGAGTGGAGCGATCGGTTCGATCATTTGTTCTCACAAATTAGGCTAACTGCCCCCTCTGGATGAGGGCCTC
The DNA here is from genome assembly GCA_017893485.1 of Hemerocallis citrina. Taxonomy (NCBI): domain Eukaryota; kingdom Viridiplantae; phylum Streptophyta; class Magnoliopsida; order Asparagales; family Asphodelaceae; genus Hemerocallis; species Hemerocallis citrina. The sequence continues at coordinate 41,264,147 of CM030366.1, forward strand.
TATCTCGTTCTTCAGCGCTCGACAGTCATTGGTGTCGTGGCCATGATTCCGGTGGTAGCGGCACCACTTCTCCTTGTTCCTCTTCTTGGAGGGGGTGTTCATCCTCGGAGCAGGAGGTATGACCCCTTTCTTCTCGACTTCCATTAGAATGGTGGAGACATTGGCAATGAGAGGAGTAAATTTCTCGGACCTGGGGGGAGGGCGGCGCTGACCACTGTTATCCTTCTGAAGCTTCTTGGCCCTTTCCTCTTCAGTTGTCTTTGTTTTTGTCCCGGAGGTAGATCCTCCAAAGCCCGGGAGATATTCGGCTTTCTCAGCCCGAATATACTTCTCGCACCTAAGAAGGAGGTCGGCAAAGTTATGCAGGGGCTTTTTTGCAAGGGATGAGCAAAAGTTAGAATTGAGGACGTTGGATTGGAATGCGACGGTCGCAACTGATTGATCGAGGGAAACAATCAATCTGACCTCTGCAGTGAACCTCCTCACATAGTTTCTCAACTTTTCTCCCCTCTCCTGACGGAGGTGGAGTAACGAGATGCTGGTCTTCTCCGTGCGTCTGCTACTCACTAAATGAGTGATGAAGAGGGTTTTGAATTGTTCGAAGGAAAAAATGGAAGATGGGGTGAGGCGGGAGTACCATTCCCGAGCCGAGCCCTTAAGAGTGGCGGGGAAGGTTTTGCAAAGCAAGGATCGGAAGCTTGGTGGATAAGCATGAGGGTCTTGAATCTCTCGATGTGGTCAACGGGGTCCGACTCCCCCGAGTAAGTTTCAAACTGCGGAGGCTTGAAACCCCTTGGGATAGGAGCCTCCATGATGGTCCGGGAGAAGGGAGGTCTGCTGGGGCAAACAGTCCTTCCTCTCGACTCTTCCTTCTTATCCATTCGACCGATGTGCCTCTCCATCTCGTGGAGATGGCAGTAGAGAGCATCGTCCCTCCGGTGATAGTCAAATGAGCCTCTGGACTCGTCTTCATAGGAAGGGGAGCGGGGACTACGGCGACGGTAGCCCTGGGAGCGGTGAGGACTGGGATTATGTTGTTGGTGACTAGGAGCCAGAGGACGGGTTACGGACCGATGGCGAGGACTTGGGACCCGTGGGGGTGTAGGAACCCTTTGGGCAGTATTATTGTTAGGCCGGAGGTTGAGAGCTTGCAACACCGTTGCTTGAAATTGCTGGAACTCGGCACGAGTGATGGGTGCCTCATCGTTCCTCGGATGTTGCCGACCGGTAGGGGAATGGGGTCTTCTCCTGTGATGCTCGGGGGACTCTCTCTGTTCCCTTCGGGTAGGGGACCTTCTGTAGTCTCTGCGGTGAGGAGATCGCTCATCCGAACGTTATTGGTGGGAGGTTCCCTCTCGGGCCCTCTTGTCATCCAGACAGCAGCGAAGATACTCATCCTTCTGTCGATTGAGGATGGTGTTGCGAAGGTCGGAAGCTCGGGGATTATGGGAGGCCATAGAATTCGAAGAGGCATTGTGGATGGAGACGTGGTCCTGATGGAGAAGTTGTTTCTGTGGGTTGACTCGGGAGCCCCCCGCACTGGCATTCTGGGGACCGGTTTGACCGCGAGGGGGTTGATGATTCTGGGGAGGGGCAGGTCCCGTCGGCAGAACGGTTTGTTGGGGAACCTCTTATTGTGTTGGAGGAGGGGTAGGTCCACGGTTGGACCCTCTGGATCTGAGTTCCTTAGAGGCATGGCTGGAGAATGGCTGGAGAAGATCTGACCAACGGTAAGAGGGAAGGCTGCTATTCGTGGTGTTTCCCACAGACGGCGCCAATCTGTTGTCGCTGAATCTGGTGTGGGGGAAAACAGATAGTATTTGTGGATTCTTGGAAAATTTTTAATAGCAAACCTGTTACCTGTTCCGCTAGAGTTTGACCGTTGACTCCCTCCGTTCACCTGCAAAAAGTGCGAGACACCGAGGTTGATCCCGGCGACGCACCCTCCGACGCTCAAGTCAGTAACCAGAAGTGATTATGAAAGAGCGTAAAACTGGCAAAAGATTGATTACCTCTTAATAGTGGTGGATGGGGGGTATTTATAGTCGCCTTCGGGGTCAGATTAGGAATGTAATCCCTGTGATCTGATAAGGAATAAAATCTTCGTAATCAGATAAGGAATGTGATCCCTGATTCCCAGTGGGAGGATAAACACGAATCAAGGCCGTTGATTTGGTTGAACCAGAAACCCTAATTCTATCTTGCTGGACTGGGTTTGCTTCGGGTTGGGACCCGTACCCAGTTGAGGTGGATCCGTTCGCGGGTTATTGGATCTTTGGAGAGGAGATCCAGTACCCGTCTCAGACCCGGTTGTAAGTAAAATTATCGTTTTATCCCTGGGCTTCAAGATTCGTGCCCGATTTGGATGGTTCTGATTTAACCCCATTTTTAGCCATATCAGATATTATTATTTGTTTTCAATTGTTTCCTGTTGCTTAATAAATCATTCATGCATGCTTGGTGTTATATATATATCTTGTTATATTCTTGTTGTGATGCTGAGTCGATCTTACAGCTTATGGATGATGTTAAAATCATTCACTGGGCTTCGTCACGTATTCCATATTTTTGGGAAGCGGGGCGTGACAGCATGTCAAGTCGAAACCACCTATAACATGTTTTTTGAGTTCCCGATGGCCATTCATACTTGGAATTATTTCACCAGGCTCTTTCATATACCACAACTGTCTATCTGCATTTCTGATTACTTCACTCGGTGGTGTTTTGATTTTCACAATCAGAAATACACACACTCCTAGCACATGATTACTGTTGCTGCATGTTGGAGTTTATGGAATGCTAGAAATGATAGAATTTTCAATAACAAGCATTTAACTACTAATATCATCATCTTTAATGTCAAATTCATGTTCTTTTATTGGTTAGATGACAACGCCAGTCCTAATAAGAAGATGAAGATTATGAATGAAGTGGCAGATGCTGGTGAAGGGGTTCTTCTCAGGGTACTGCAGTCTCCTTGCCAAGTAGTGAAGATAGTAGCTATAAGTAATTTAGTAGGAGGCACTTTTATATTTTTTGGGATTCGAATAATCCCAGTTCGTAACTATTTAGATTGCTACTGTGATGTATGTGTAACTCTGTTTTGTTGTGGGTCTTTTTGTTATCGAGGTAGTCTTTGTTGGGTGCACAAGGGATGAGACCATAATCTTAATTCTAGTTGAGGAGTACAACAATAATTCATTTTTCTCTCTACGATTCAACATTATGTTATCTCTATCCTGTGTACACGCAAGACTTCACCCTTCTTTCCTAACCCAGCCACCAGTAGATTGTAACAGGCTAGTATATTTTTCTTAATATATTATCTAACCGTGAGGTAGGGAATTATCCTACCTTTCGCCGGTTAAAAAAATGTCATATCTAAGCATAGCCAATTACATCTTATTATTTCCACTTAAAATAAATATGTTTACTTTGATTTGCATGTCACAAAATTGAATATATCTTCATAAAAATATGTTTGTTGACATTGAGAAACTTGCACGCTATTAGTTAATTGAAAATTGAAAACTTTCTTGTGCCAATATGACGTAATGACTAATGATCACAATGGTAAGAACCAAGTAGGTGATGATGGGGAGGAATTAAACTGTTGAAACTCCTCACTAGAACTAAACGGCCGGGTGGATCCATCTTCCACACTGAAAACCCTTGGATCACTAGTTTGTTCATCGATGAAGTATACTTACCATGTTCCTTCAATGCATGGATAGTAACAAACTAAAAAAGACAGAGATTGATTACATCCCACAAAGATTGCAAACTCTCCCAATTTCGTGACCTTCCTCCTCTATGTAAACTCACTTCAATCAAGCATGTCAAGCTCGTACACCTCGAAAGTCTCTGTCATCAGGATTAAGAACAAGCTACCTCCAGCCAGAGACTCAACCAAATAGCTTTTTACCACCAAATCATCTGATTCCAATCCGAATCCCCACCCGATTGGGCTGTCCGCCATAGAAACTGTCGGCATTGAGGAAGGAGAGAACAGAGGATTTGAGGGAGGGAAGGAGGGAGGGAGAGGTAAAAGAAGGGAGGGGAGGGGGGAATATATTGAGGGTAAAAAATAGCAGAAACTAACTAGTAACTATGGTCAGTCTCACTAAGACCCCCTCTTCGAATTTTGATTTTGCTAATGAAAACCCCCTCTTCGAATTTTGATATTGCTAATGAAAACCCCCTCTTGTATTATTCAACATATTGGAATTTGAAAGTTTATATTTATATCTGATTTTATGAGCCCATATGTGTGATCAATTTTTTTTATTGCTAAGATGGTTATAATCTGTAAGCGGTATTTCGGTATTTGCAATCAATAGCCAGTATTATTGTGAGTAAAACTATTTATGAATCTATTTTATTTCATTTTGCTCAAGCCCTGTTGTAATTCCTTTCAAAAAATTAAAGTCAAATAATTTGGTTTTTGTGAAGATAGTTTAGGTCGAATACTTTACTTCAAAAGATCAGTTAGCTGCGCTAGCTAGATCAATCCATGACCCTGCCTTGACGACCTGTAATCACCACTGTGACCCTGTTAGTTAGTTCTGAATACAACCATACGAGCCGTCAAAACAACGGTTTCTGCCTCATGACCATCTCCAACGGTCTTTGCCAAATCCCTCAATTTCGTCAGAAAAGCGAAAATCTCCCAAAAAAACTCTCCAACCTCCTCGCCATTTCGATCGCCATCCTGGAGAAATCAAATCTGCTTGCGATCCGCTTGCCAAATCTGGCAATTTGATTTTCGCTCGCCAAAGGTCGTCCTCTCTTCATGCCGGAGATCAGGGGGATTTTCAACGGTAAGTTTTCTTCCCGCTCATTTAAATCGACAGTGTTTTTTCTTCAATTTCTTCAATCTCTTTAATTTGTTCTTGGTAGATGTTGCTCCTTCTTCTTGTTGATCGGAATCTTCTTATTGTTCATCGGGTTCATCAAGCATCGAGTTCTTCTTCTTCTTCATGTGGTAAAATTTATTCTTTATTTTATTTTATTTTATTTTATTTTTGGGTTTGGAGAATGGAGAATGGAGAATGGAGTTTATATTTGACTTGATTGTGTAGTTTCATGCCATACAAAATGTGTAGTTTAGTCTGTTTGGAGAATGGGGAATGGAGAATGGAGAATGGAGTCTATAGAATAGTATGTATTTATGCTTTACGGTAATTTAATTGAAAGCAGGACATTCACAAATTGTGTAGTTTCACAATGGTAATTTAATCATGCTTTACGGTGTATCCTGCTTTCAATTCAAAAATTGTGTAGTTTCACAATGGTAATTTAATCATGCTTTACAATATATTCTCTTTACGGTATATCCTGCTTTCATTTCAATAAAGTTCATCTTCATATATCCTGCAAATACACACTTCAACTCAGTGAAGAGAATATATATATATGTATCTAATTTAGAAGACATAGAAGATAGAAGACATAGAAGATTTAGAAGACATACAAGATTTAGAAGACATACAAGATTTAGAGCATCTATATATGTATCTGATAGAAGACATAGAAGATTTAGAAGAAGACATACAAGATTTGCATTTGATTCTGAAAGATATGTGTATCTGCATATGTATTTTAAACCAAATTGCATTGCATATGTCTTGCTTCTAAGTATGTAGTTATGCTTGCTTACTTCTAAGTATGTAGTTATGCTTGCTATAGAGTATGAAGATACTTCTAAGTATCTTCAAATTTTATACTTCAAAAACTGATATATATTTACAGACATTCCCACTTATATATATAAGTATCTACTGATATATACTTACAGACATTCCCACTTACTTCACAACATAAGTATATACTTACTGATATACTTACTTCAAATTTTATAAATATCTACTGATATATATAAGTATCACTGATATATATAATTATCTACTGATATATACTTACAGACATTCCCACTTACTTCACTGATATATACTTACTTCACAATATAAGTATATACTTACTAATATAGTTTGCTAGCAAATTTTATACTTACTTCAAAAACTGATATACTTACTTCAAATTTTATAGATGATACTTCAAATATACTTACTTCACTGATATACTTACTGATATACTTACTTCAAATATTCACTGATATACAATTTTGTACTTACTTCTAAGTAGAAGAAATCTCCCTTTCCTGAGTAGAGATGATAGTTCTAGTAACTGATATGATTTTATTTCATTTATTATCATTTTATAATAAAACACTTGCAGAATCAATATAGGAACACTTGCAGTATGATTATATAATCCGTTTAGTTTATATGATCAGTTCGCATTAATTATATATGATCAATTTAGTTTATGCTTGCTATAAAGGAAGAGATATATGCTTGCTATAGAGTATGTAGTTATACTTGCTGGTAATTTAATCATGCCTACACTTAAAAGAGAATCAGTTTGTATTGAGGTTAAGTTTGTACAAAAGCTTAATACAAACTAATTTAAAGGAAACCTCAATACAAGCTAATTTACCAACAAGCATACTAAAAGGAAACCTCAATACAAGTTAATTTAAACTAAATTACATGTTGGTAAATTAGTACAGACTAATTTGAAGAAAACCTCAATACAATATAAGTATCAGATACAATATAAGTATCATATACAATTTTGTACTTACTTCACTGATATATATAAGTATCTACTAATATATACTTACTTCAAATTTTATACTTACTTCAAAAACCTGATATATACTTACAGACATTCCCACTTACTTCATACTTACAGACATTCCCATGCACTTGTATATATAAATATCTACTGATATATACTTATATATAAGTATCGACTGATATATACTTACAGACATTCCCACATACTTCACTGATATATACTTATTCACAATATAAGTATATACCTCCTGAAATACTTACTTCAAATTTTATAAGTATCTACTGATATATATAAGTGTCACTGATATATATAAGTATCTACTGATATATACTTACAGACTTTCCCACTTACTTCACTGATATATACTTACTTCACAATATAAGTATATAATTACTGATATAGTTTGCTAGAAATTTATACCTACTTCAAAAACTGATATACTTACTTCAAATTTTATAGATGATACTTCAAATATACTTACTTCACTGATATACTTACTGATATACTTACTTCAAATATTCACTGATATACAATTTTGTACTTACATCTAAGTAGAAGAAATATCCCTTTCCTGAGTAGAGATGATAGTTCTAGTAACTGATATGATTTTATTTCATTTATTATCATTTTATAATAAAAAACTTGTAGAATCAATAGGAACACTTGCAATATGATTATATAATCAGTTTAGTTTATATGATCAGTTCGCATTAATTATATATGATCAGTTTAGTTTATACTTGCTATAAAGGAAGAGATATATGCTTGCTATAAAGTATGTAGTTATGCTTGTTGGTAATTTAATCATGCCTACACTTATAAGAGAATCGGTTTGTATTGAGGTTAAGTTTGTATAAAAGCTTAATACAAACTAATTTAAAGGAAACCTCAATACAAGCTAATTTACCAACAAGCATACTAAAAGGAAACCTCAATACAAGTTAATTTAAACTAAATTACATGTTAGTAAATTGGTACAAACTAATTTGAAGGAAACCTCAATACAATATAAGTAACAGATACAATATAAGTATCATATACAATTTTGTACTTACTTCACTGATATATATAAGTATCTACTGATATATACTTACTTCAAATTTTATACTTACTTCAAAAACCTGATATATACTTACAGACATTCCCACTTACTTCATACTTACAGACATTCCCACTTGTATATATAAGTATCTACTGATATATACTTATATATAAGTATCTACTGATATATACTTACAGACATTCCCACTTACTTCACTGATTTATACTTACTTCACAATATAAGTATATACATATTGATATACTTACTTCAAATTTTATATGTATCTACTGATATATATAAGTATCACTGATATATATAAGTATCTACTGATATATACTTACAGACATTCCCACTTACTTCACTGATATATACTTACTTCACAATATAAGTATATACTTAATGATATACTTCTTCAAAAACTGATATACTTACTTCAAATATTGTATACTTCAAATTTTATAGATGATACTTCAAATATACTTACTTCATTGATATACTTACTGATATACTTACTTCAAATATTCACTTGCAGAATAAAACACTTGCAGAATCATTTTATACTTACTTCAAATACTTATATAGTAACTGATATGATTTTATTTCATTTATTATCATTTTATAATAAAAAACTTGCAGAATCAATAGGAACACTTGCAGTGTGATTATATAATCAATTTACTTACTTTAAATACTTACTGATATACTGATATAGTAACTGATATGATTTTATTTCATTGATTATCATTTTATAATAAAACACTTGCAGAATCAATAGGAACACTTGCAGTATGATTATATAATCAGTTTAGTTTATATGATCAGTTTGCATTAATTAATAAGCTTAGTTTGCAGAATCAATAGAAACAAACAAACCACCATACTTTCCCTCCATATGCTTTGAGAAAAAGAGAATCAGTCCATTGTATTCGCTAATAGAATACCTAATCTTCAATATAGATTGATGTTTACACTTCACTGATGTGTTTATGCTTCATTGATGGGTCTTAGAATCAGATATATACTTCACTGATGGGTCTTTATATCAGATATACACTTCACTAATGTTTATGCTTCACTAATGGGTTTTTATAATAGATATATACTTCACTGATGTGTTTACATATTAACAGGGGTATAATGTGTTTGTCATGTCTAATGTGTTTCTTAATAGCAGGGGTATAAGCATGATGTGTGTAAAAATGAGTTTGTTTGTGATGTGTATAAGCATGATTGGGTATTATACTTTTCTCTCTTCGAAATTGTTATGTTTATGTAGTTATTCTAGATTACATATTAACTAAACATTATACAATGAAGTTGTTTCTTCTTCATTTTTATCTCTTCTCAATCTGGTAGTATAATTATCATAACTAAGTTTATAACTTAGTTTAGTTCATATAATCAGGTAGTATGATTATACAACCTGATTATATAACTTGATTCTGAATGAGATGTACATAGGCTTCACTCCTTTTACCCTATATTTTAGATGATCCAAACTAATAGTAATATTTTGCAATGGTTAGATGGATTCACATAATAATACTTTTTACACTGCTCTGCTGCGCGAAGGATCGAACTTCAAGAATGAATTGTTTAGTCCATAATATGTTGAGTCTACTCAATTCATCGATCAACCTACCGTGACACCACCAGAAAATCGAGCAACAATTAATTCATCTACTAAGAAAACACAAAGACGGGGTAACTTCACAACAGAAGAAGACCTTCTCATTGTACATGCATGGCTTACTATTGGTTTAGATCTGATACAAGGAAACCAACAAACAATGGGTAAATATTGGGATAGAATTCATGAATATTTTCATGCAAACAAAAAGTTTAAGTCTGAGCGCAATGCAAATTCTCTCGTGAATCGGTGGTCATGAACTCAAAAAGAAGTTAACTTATACTGGGGGTACTATGCTAAGATAGAATCAAGAAACCAAAGTGGGATCACCAATGAAGGCAATGTATTAATATCATTGAATTTTATGAATTACTTTTTTTTCCAAAGGTAAATTATTAATTTTAACTAATTGTAGATTTTTCAAGCAAAGCTAATGTATGAAGAACTGCAAGGAAAGCCATTTGGATTTTTGCCTTATTGGCATGAATTGAAGCATAATCCCAAATGGACAATGAAAATTTCAAAGAAAAAGTCTAAAACTTGTAAAAGGATAAATCCTACAAAATCGTCTACTTTACTACCGGATCAAGTTAATATAGAGACAGATTATATTGCAACTGATATGGAAAGGACTATTAGTAGAAAGGCTTCCAAGGAGAAACAAAAGAGAAAGCATAAGGAACAAAATGAAGAAAAATCACCTGTAGTAATGTTCCTGCAAGAATATATGGAGGAAAATAAAAAAATTAAAACAGAACAGTATGAGAAAGCATTCGGTCAACGGCAAGAGCTAATCGAAATTGAGAAGGAAAAACTACGTCTACAAATGTTAGCAGACGAGGAGAAGATAATGGCTATTGACACCACTGGAATGGACCCACTGCTAGCAAAATATTACGAAGTCCGGAAGATGGAAATTCTTGGGAAAACACTAAGCAATAATTAGTATTTGTTTGTGTATTTATTACTTCGAATACCCATCGTTTAGTAATGTTGTTTTTTTTACATATGCATCTGTAAGTCTTCAGCTAAACATCTTATTAATAAAATTTGTATTTTGCCTTTATGAATCCAATTTCCGCATAAACTTGCAATATAAATATTCTAACTTAATTCATGCTTTCATTTTTTGCAGCTCAATTAAGCATTGAACCACATTTTCTCACTGATGGTACACTTTAGTAATGTACTTGATATGATGTTTGAGATCAATGATCTTGATGTCAATTCTGATGATGAAATGCTACCTTTAGCGTGAATGGCTATAGAAGAAGAAGATGAACTAATTACAAGAAGACGAAGAGCACCTCGTTGTGCTTCTACTCCAGGCCACGCTATTATTCAACGTGATAGAGCTCAAGGACATGAAAGACTTTTCAATGACTATTTTTCTGAAAGGCCTGTATATCCTCTACATTTCTTTCGAAGGAGATTCCGAATGAGATGTCATCTTTTTCTAAGAATTCAGTCTGCTATAGAAGCCTATGATCGATACTTTATTCAAAGAAGGGATGCTTGTGGAGTTCTAGGATTATCTTCACTTCAAAAGATGACAGCCGCAATAAGGATGCTTGCTTATGGGGTATCGGTAGATTTAGTTAATGATCACATACGTATTTGTCACGCCCCGCTTCCCAGGATACGGGAACAAGAGTATGTAATGTAGGCCCAGCGAATGATGTAAACACCATCCATAAGCTGTACCAAGCTAACTCAGCAATAAAATAACAAGATACAACCACGCAGGAAAATATAATCACGTGAAACAAGATGAATTCTAATAATAATGAAATAAACCAACAGTATGAATATCCAACATTTGGGAAAACAAAACAAAACTACGGGTCATAGAGACCAAACAAATACAAGTTCATAACAATGTTCAAGAAATAAATAGCAATAAGAAAAATTATGCAGCGGAAACTGGATCCATCTCTAGAAACGTTGCTCACCAATACCTTCAGGAATAATTTCTTCAGCTCCTGTAAATTTCTGGTCTAAAAAGAAATAAAAGGGTGCCCTTAGAGCAAGTCATCGATGGCAAGTAGAGAAAACAAAGAATGAAGGAAAACATGGATATCAAGAATAAGGACATGGTCAAAAACAAGAAACAAAACAAAGAGCAGGCAAAATATCAAAGGTGTACAGTAAATCACGCATGAAATGAGTGATATCAGTATTAAGCAGGAAATGTAGGTTATTAAATATTTTATTAGTCTATCTAGTGCACGTACTACTGCATCCCATACTATAAATTCCGTACAACACACTGAACGCTTTAGACTAATGGTGAATTTACGGTTCATGTACTCAGCCCAGAAATCAGGGTATCATGTTCAGTGTCAGTATTTCTCGAGCAGAGTTTATGGCCATACAGTACAGTCAGTACAGTAGGGCCCGACTGAGTACAGTCTCCAATTGTTCACTACCAAGTCATCCCATATAACCCCAGCTTGTTATCATTTTATTTCATCCTATGTGAGCATGCAAAAGGGTGTCAATGTTGTTCATTACTATGTGTGACTGGTTCTAAGCATTACAGACAAGGCATGGGTCAAACACATCAAATAAACACATTTCCCAAAATCAGGACAACATGACCTTGCTGTACGAAATCAGGGATGACGGGCACTATAATTTAGCAAAACTGAATCCACCGAAAGATCTGGAAAATAGACTTCCACACGGTCCCAGCGAGTATAATTAAGGTATATAAAAAATATGGGAACTAAGGTGAAAATTCTGTTCTAATCAGGATTTAAGTTCAGGTAGCATGCAGTAGGTTGTATTCAACTAAATGTTTCGGGTCAGAGAATTCATTATTAAAATATATAAAAATTCTGGGTTATACCTATACATGTCTAAATTCAGCTTAAATTATTTCAGATTTTTCTTGTACTATTAACATGGTCAAATAAAATAAACAACAGCATAAAACGCATGAAAATCTGAGTCTGAATTTACTGACACAGCGGCATTAAAGTCATGATATCTAACAGATGGTAAATCAGAATTTAAATCCTGAGTAGGAAAAAATTATCTAGACATCAAGGGATACGTTTTTCATTTATTAAGTTCCTTCAAAATATGTCTCTAGCATGGTCAAAAATCTATTTTAAAATAAAACATACAGCAGTCCAGCAAATGTCTAAACATGAATTGGCAATTAAATAATTCACATAATCATATAAAGCATGCAAATTTGTAATCAAGTGAATCCTAGGTGTTAACATGCAATTTCTAAGGTCCATGGTACATTTATTATAGTCATGGTGTAAATTCATCAATTAAACCAAATCCGTACATTTATGTCCATTTCATCAAGCAGTTCTAAGTACAAATCTAGTTATTTTAATTGTGCACATGCATGAAACATTGGGGACTGGTTTAAAGATCAAAGAGATAGCACGAAGTTAAGAGTATGTCGGGTTAGCTCGTGTAAACCCTAGATAATCTTAACAGAATTGTCAAAACAGATTTTTGATAATAAAAAGGGATAGATCTACTTGCATGAGATCAATTAATCTTGAACACAAATAATGAAAGGGGTTCAAGAAGAGACTTGCCTGTTATTGCAGATATTAATAAAAATAATAGAATAGCGAGATCAGAATTCTGGGCGAAATCTCCCAAACACGTGCGAACAACGGCGAAGAAATCCCAAGCAAAACCAAACATTAACTCAACTAAACTCCACACTGGATCGGGCCAAACACAGGACAACAACACAGAACCGGGTGCGGGCAGAACACGGAACACCAAATCCAGCCACTCAATGATCAAAGATCCTCACACTGGATTGGCCAGAACATGGGACAACAAAACGAGATCCAGTGTGGGTAGAACACGGTACACCAAATCCACCCAATGGGGGATTGTCTTCAACCTCGGCAATAGCGAGAGAGCGTGATCGATCGGGGACGGAGCGACTCGACGATTGCACGGCATGGCAATTGCGCAGCACGACGACTATGCGGCGGAGTGACATCAATACCACGGTCGGGAAGCGACGGCGATGACGTTACTCGCCACGAACGGCGGCTCTGTTCTTCGGTCGAACACAGGGGATAACGGCGCTCGACTGGGGGCACGAGCGGCGACGCAAAGGGACGGGGAACACGATGGCGAAGTGCACCGAGGGTGAACAAGGCAACGAAGAGGAGTAGCAGCGATGGAAACTTCGGTGGTTGAGTTGACGAATAATGGCGAGGGCACGAGGGACACGACGACGATGGGGATGATGAGGGAACGATGGGGATGATGATAGTGGCGACGGCAGGAAATGATCGGGGTTAATGGCAATGGGGTGATGGGGTTTTGGGTCGGGGTGTTTGAAAACAGAGAGGGAAGGAAGAGAAGGTCGGGGTGAGAGAGAGAGAAAGAGCGGAGGATGAGAGAGAGAGAGAGAATTAATTAGGGTTAATTAATGTGGATATTTATAGGGATCAGGAAATTAGGGTTTAGGTTAAGATTTAGTGGGTTCTGGGTTTCGGTTCTAGCTCCAAAAAGAGACAAACAAGGGCAATGAGACGAGACGAACACAATGGAGAACAAATGAAATTCAAAATAGAAAGAGCAACATTTACAAAAGAACAGAATCAAGCCAAAGAGCATATATTGATCAAGAGAGAATAAAGAAAGACCAAGAAAAGCAAAATACTCCATAATATAAGAATTCAATTACAATAATCAAAAGAATACAAAATACATGAAAATTGAAAATAGGGCTTACAAATCCTACCCACCTTACACGAAGAATTTCGTCCTCGAAATTCATACAAGAGGTGCATAGGGCAAACTCCCGAAACGAACAAACAAAACAATGCAAAACAAGCAAAACAACCACTACTCAAACAAATGAGGAAACCTCTCCCGAATCTCTTCCTCTAACTCCCAAGTAGACTCCCCTGGCGAGCGAGGATCCCAAGAAACTCGGACCAACTTGATGACTCTATTCTTTAGCACCTTCTCTCGGCGGTCTAAGATAGAGACGGGTCGAATTTCACAGGATAAATCCGGCCTCACGGACAAGTCTGAGTAGTCAACCACATGACTGTCATCTCTGATGTATTTCCTGAGCTGAGAAACATGGAATACATCATGGACACCTGCTAAAGTTGGTGGTAATGTTAGCCTGTAAGCTACCTTGCCCACACGTTCTACAATGTCGAATGGATCGATGAATCGAGGACTCAACTTGCCTCCATCGTCGAAACGGATAACACCTTTCCAAGGCGACACCTTAAGGAACACATGCTCGCCTGCCTCAAATTCTGGAGCTCACCGACAATAATCAGCCCACCTCTTCTGCCGATCCTGAGCGGCCTGCAAATGCTTGCGAATCTGAGCCATGGCGTCAACTGTCATCGTGATCAACTCACGGCCTAAAAGTTTCATCTCGCCGATATCATCCCAACAGACTGGAGATCTACACTTGCGCCCATACAAAGCTTCGAATGCAGCAGCCTTGAGACTTGCCTGATAACTGTTATTATCAGAGAACTCGGCCAAGTGAAGATGATCCTCCCACGAACCTCCAAACTGAAGAACGCAGGATCTTAACATATCTTCTAGGATCTGAATTGTCCTTTCTGACTGCCCATTCGTCTGAGGATGGAACGCTGTACTGTAGCTCAGGTTAGTACTCAAGCTCCTCTGCAAACTCTCCCACTGAGATCTGAATCTCGTATCTTTATTCGATACGATACTGATAGGAACTCCATGCAGACGAACAATCTCCTGAACGTACTGCACAGACAAACTCTCCGTGGACTGACCCACACAGAAAGGAATGAAGTGAGCACACTTCGTCAGCCGATCCACTATCACCCAGATAGTGTTATGACCTTTAGAACTCCTCGGCAAAGCTGTCACAAAATCCATCGTGATGTTCTCCCACTTCCATTCAGGGATAGGAAGGGGTTGCAAAAGTCCTGCGGTCCTCTAATACTCTGCCTTCACCTGCTGACAGATTAGGCACTGGGCGACGAATCGAGCCACATCCTGCTTCATACCATGCCACCAGACATGCTGTTTCAAGTCTTACATCTTGGTACCACCAGGATGTATGGAATATGGGGACCAATGAGCTTCCTCGAGTAGCTTCTGCCTAACATCTCCTCTAGGTACACACAACCTAGAGCCAAACCGAAGCGACCCATCAGCATGGAAAACAAAATCAGACCGCGAACTAGCATCGACCTCGCTTCGAAACTCCTGCAATTGCTGATCACTCCCTTGAGCTGCCTTGATCTGCTCTACCAAGGACGACTACAACTGCAACAACATAAGCTGCCAATCTGATCCGGGAAGCAACACATCCAACTCAAACCTCCTCATGTCCTCCATAAGCTCCTTCTCTTGAGTGAGGAACATAGTGGCAGGCCTCCGACTCAAAGCATCTGGCACCGAATTTACTTTGTCCGGGTGATACTGCAAATTGATGTCAAAATCTGCCATCAACTCCAGCCATCTTCTCTGCCTCATGTTCAGCTCCTTCTGCGTGAACACATATTTGAGGCTCTTGTGATCTGTGAAAATCTCAACTCTATCCCCAAGAAAATAGTGCCTCCACAACTTCAAGGCATAGATCACAGCAACTAGCTCCAGATCATGCGTAGGATAGTTCTTCTCGTGAGGTCAAAACTGCCTCGAAGCATAAGTGACAACTCTGCCTTGCTGCATCAGCACTGCTCCTAGACATCTTCCCGAAGCATCACAAAAGATCACAAAACCACCCAAACTGTTGGGTACAGTCAGCACTGTCGTTGACGTCAACCGACGCTTCAACTCGGCGAAACCCTCATCATAAGCATCATCCCAGACGAACTTCTGCACCTTCCTAGTCATACTGGTCAAGGGTCCAGCGATCTTGGAGAAATCCTAAATGAACTTCCGATAGTAACCAGCCAAACCAAGAAAACTCTGCACCTCAGAAACAGACTTCGGAAAAGCCCAATCCTTGATCGCAGAAATCTTCGACGGATCCACAGAAACACTAGCACCGGAGATAATGTGGCCAAGAAAAGCAACCTGATCCAACCAAAACTCGCACTTATCGAACTTCCTATACAGCTGGTTCTTCCTCAAAATCTGCAGAACCACCTTCAAATGCTCAGCATGATCTGCCCTGTTTCGCGAGTACACTAGTATGTCGTCGATGAAAACCACGATGAACTGATCCAAGAACGGTGTAAACACACGGTTCATCAAACTCATGAACACTGTCGGTGCATTAGTCACTCCGAAAGGCATCACCAAGAATCGTAATGCCCATATCTTGTTCGGAAAGCCGTCTTTGGAACATCCTCTGACTTCAGCTTGACTTGATGGTACCCGGAATGCAAATCCAACTTCGAGAATACTGAAGTACCACCCAGTTGGTCGAACAAATCGTCGATCCTCAGTAATAGATACCGATTCTTGACGGTAACTTTGTTCAACTCTCTGTAGTCCATACAAAGCCTGCGGCTTCCATCCTTCTTACCGACAAATAGAACTGGGGCTCCCTACGGCGAAACACTAGGTCTGACAAAACCCTTATAAAGTAGCTCCTAAACCTGAACCTTCAACTTTGCCAACTCAATTGGCTCCATACGATACATACTCTTAGAAATAGGGGTCGTACCAGGTAGAACATCATACAAAACTCCACATCTCGAACTGGTGGCAAACCGGGCAACTCCTTGGGAAACACATCAAGAAAGTCCCACACAACCAAGGGTGCAACAACCCTATCAGAACCCAGCAATGCAAGGGAAACAACTTCGGAATCCAACGAGTTCTTGACACGCCCTGACGGTGTCTCACCCGTATGGAAAACAAACTCTGGCTGTCCAGAAGGCCTGAAAGTCACCTTCTTCTCCCGGCAATGAATCACGGCACAAGAAACACCCAACCAGTCCATGCCTAGAATGACATCGAAACCGGAGTTGGGAATCACAATCAGATCAGCCACAAAGACCACACCACCAACCTGCAACGGACTCTGCTTGCAAACCCGAGAATAGAAAATGACACCTCCTCCAGTGGTGATGTCCCAAGCTGCGGGCATAGCATCGTAAGCCAAACCATGCAGATCAACA
Source organism: Hemerocallis citrina (assembly GCA_017893485.1). Lineage (NCBI taxonomy): Eukaryota > Viridiplantae > Streptophyta > Magnoliopsida > Asparagales > Asphodelaceae > Hemerocallis > Hemerocallis citrina. The sequence goes on from CM030366.1 coordinate 41,281,545, forward strand.
AATCGAGCAGAAATGAAAGAGTGGGTAGCACTCGAATCAAACAACACTTGAGTAGGGAGAGAGAAAACTAAAATCACACCTAGAAAAAAACCAAACAAAGAATAAGGTGCTAGCAGGATATATACAAATAATTGCACAAGGGGGAGAGAAATAAAGATAACAATAACAATAACATGTAGAAAACTGAAAGAGAGAAAGAAAGAAAGTACAACTACTGTGATATACCTGCAACCACTCCAACAGCATCTGCCGCTTCCTCAGCTATCAGGTTATAAGTCTGACCACGACCACCAACCTGACCACCTCTAAGAGCCACATGCCTCTGACCAAAGACTTGCCTCTGCGGAGGAAGAGACGACCTGCCCTGACCACGCGTCGGCACTCCTAGCTGAGCAGCACCAGTAACCGGCACAGAACCTTTGTTACTCGGACAATCACGTACCATGTGCTCACTGCTCCCACACACTAAACATTGCCGGTTGGCCCTCCTGTAGTCTCACTTTGAATACCCGGTCTTGTGACAAAAGCCACAAGTGTCAACATTCCATGGGACAATAGGCGTGCACGGCTGTGCTCTCGCGGGAGGGGGCAGAACTGACCTCCGAATAGGTCCTCCGGAAGGTCAAGGTGCAACGGGATGCGAAACTGTACTCTGAGGAACACTGGATCTGCTAAGAGTCTGCTCTTGGATCTGAGCCGCATCCAAAACATCGGAGTAAGCGCAAAGCCGAAGAGCAGCCAAACGGTCCTGGAGGGAAAAACTCAAGCCCAACAGAAAATGACTACCCCGAGCCTCATCAGCGGCAACGAGGGTAGGGGCGAAGCGACTGAGCCGAGTAAACTTTGCAGCATACTCGTCCATGGAACGGGTTCCCTGATTAAGATAATGCTCAAATTAATATCGTCACAAGTGAAGTAGGCAACAATAAATGGCAATTAAGAACATTATCTAGCTGACCTGAGTTAGGAAAATAAATTGTCGCTCCATCTTTGCCTTGGTGACACTGGGAAAGAACTTAGCCATGAAGCTCTCAGAGAAAGTGGCCACTCAATGGGTAGCGGCATCCTCTCGGATTCAACCTGCCACCAAATATGAGCGAGACCCACCAGCTAGATGCGAACCACATCCACACGATCTGCCTCAGCAACACGAGCAGCAACCAGCAGTTTCTCCATCCGGATAAGCCATTGCTCGGCTTCCAACGGAGACTCAGTACTCGAAAACTTATCCGGGTGCAACCTCATGAAATCCGCTACCGTACCAGGCCTAGGTGGAAGAGCACCAGGTGGAGGTCCAGCGGCATTCCCATTGGCTGCCAAAGTGGCTCTCATCAGCTCATTGTGCTCCTGCTGAAGAGCCATCATTTGCTGGATCGTCTCGGGAATAGCAGCGTTATTCGGCTACTGATTTGAGCGAGAAGAAGAATTCCCACGAGCCATAGCCTGAAACACGATCAAAGATGGTTAGTACCCAGATCATATGTTGGTTATTATACATGCATTCATGTGATTACCGTGGTGTGTACTCACTGAGTTATCCTGGTTAGAGCCAAGCTCGACTAATATACCAATCAAAGCTAACCCTCATAAAGATAGTCATGTTCGATTAATATATTACTCAACCGGAGCTCTGATACCACACTAAAATCCCTAACACGCCCCGCTTCCCAGGATACGGGAACACGAGCACGTAACGTAGGCCCAGCGAATGATATAAACACCATCCATAAGCTGTACCAAGCTAACTCAGCAATAAACCAACAACATACAACCATGCACAAAAATATAATCACATGAAACAAGATGAGTTCCAATAATAATGAAATAAACCAACAGTATGAATATCCAACATCTGGAAAAACAAAACAAAACTACGGGTCATAGAACCCAAACAAATAAAAGTTCATAACAATGTTCAAGAACTAAATAGCAATAAGAAAAATTATGCAGCAAAAACTGGATCCATCTCTGGAAACGTTGCTCACCAATACCTTCAGGAATAATTTCTTCAGCACCTGTAAATTCCTGGTCTAAAAAGAAATAAAAGGGTGCTCTTAGAGCAAGTCATCGACGGCAAGTAGAGAAAACAAAGAATGAAGGAAAACATGGATATCAAGAATAAGGACATGGTCAAAAACAAGAAACAAAACAAAGAGCAGGCAAAATATCAAAGGTGTACAGTAAATCACGCATGAAATGAGTGATATCAGTATTAAGCAGGAAATGTAGGTTATTAAATATTTTATTAGTCTATCTAGTGCACGTACTACTGCATCCCATACTATAAATTCCGTACAACACACTGAACGCTTTAGACTAATGGTGAATTTACGGTTCATGTACTCAGCCCAGAAATCAGGGTATCATGTTCAGTGTCAGTATTTCTCGAGCAGAGTTTATGGCCATACAGTACAGTCAGTACAGTAGGGCCCGACTGAGTACAGTCTCCAATTGTTCACTACCAAGTCATCCCATATAACCCCAGCTTGTTATCATTTTATTTCATCCTATGTGAGCATGCAAAAGGGTGTCAATGTTGTTCATTACTATGTGTGACTGGTTCTAAGCATTACAGACAAGGCATGGGTCAAACACATCAAATAAACACATTTCCCAAAATCAGGACAACATGACCTTGCTGTACTAAATCAGGGATGACGGGCACTATAATTTAGCAAAACTGAATCCGCCGAAAGATCTGGAAAATAGACTTCCACACGGTCCCAGCGAGTATAATTAAGGTATATAAAAAATATGGGAACTAAGGTGAAAATTCTGTTCTAATCAGGATTTAAGTTCAGGTAGCATGCAGTAGGTTGTATTCAACTAAATGTTTCGGGTCAGAGAATTCATTATTAAAATATATAAAAATTCTGGGTTATACCTATACATGTCTAAATTCAGCTTAAATTATTTCAGATTTTTCTTGTACTATTAACATGGTCAAATAAAATAAACAACAGCATAAAACGCATGAAAATCTGAGTCTGAATTTACTGACACAGCGGCATTAAAGTCATGATATCTAACAGATGGTAAATCAGAATTTAAATCCTGAGTAGGAAAAAATTATCTAGACATCAAGGGATACGTTTTTCATTTATTAAGTTCCTTCAAAATATGTCTCTAGCATGGTCAAAAATCTATTTTAAAATAAAACATACAGCAGTCCAGCAAATGTCTAAACATGAATTGGCAATTAAATAATTCACATAATCATATAAAGCATGCAAATTTGTAATCAAGTGAATCCTAGGTGTCAACATGCAATTTCTAAGGTCCATGGTACATTTATTATAGTCATGGTGTAAATTCATCAATTAAACCAAATCCGTACATTTATGTCCATTTCATCAAGCAGTTCTAAGTACAAATCTAGTTATTTTAATTGTGCACATGCATGAAACATTGGGGGCTGGTTTAAAGATCAAAGAGATAGCACGAAGTTAGGAGTATGTCGGGTTATCTCGTGTAAACCCTAGATAATCTTAACGGAATTGTCAAAACAGATTTTTGATAATAAAAAGGGACGGATCTACTTGCATGAGATCAATTAATCTTGAACACTAATAATGAAAGGGGTTTAAGAAGAGACTTACCTGTTATTACAGATATTAATAAAAATAATAGAATAACGAGATTAGAATCCCGAGAAAAATCTCCCAAACACGTGTGAACAACGGCGAAGAAATCCCAAGCAAAACCAAACAGTAACTCAACTAAACTCCACACTGGATCGGGCCAAACATAGGACAGCAACACAGAACTGGGTGCGGGCAGAACATGGAACACCAAATCCAGCCACTCAGCGATCAAAGATCCTCACACTGGATCGGCCAGAACATGGGACAGCAAAACGGGATCCGATGTGGGCAGAACACGGTACACCAAATCCACCCAATGGGGGATCGTCTTCAACCTCGGCAAGAGCAAGAGAGCGCGATCGATTGGGGACGACGCGACTCAACGACTGCACAGCACGGTGACTGCGCGGCGGAGCGACGTCAATACCACGGTCGGGAAGCGACGGCGGCGGCGTTACTCGCAGCGAACGTCGGCTCTATTCTTCGATTGAACACAGGGGATGACGGCGCTCGACTGGGGGCATGAGCGGCAATGCAAAGGGACGGGGAACACAACGGCGAAGTGCACCGGGGGTGAACAAGGTGACGATGAGGAGTAGCGGCGACGGGAACTTCGGTGGTTGAGTTGAAGGATAATGGCAAGGGCACGGGAGACGTGAAGACGATGGAGACGATGAGGGAACGATGGGGATGATGATGGTGGCGATGGCTGGTGATGATCAGGGTTAATGGCGATGGGGTGATAGGGTTTTGGGTCGGGGTGTTTGAAAATAGAGAGGGAAGGAAGAGAGGGTCAGGGTGAGAGAGAGAGAGAGCGGCGGATGAAAGAGAGAGAGAGAATTAACTAGGTTTAATTAATGTGGGTATTTATAAGGATCAGAAAATTAGGGTTTAGGTTCAGATTTAGTGGGTTCTGGGTTTCGATTCTGGCTCCAAAAAGAGACAAACAAGGGCAATGAAACGAGACGAACACAATGGAGAACAAATCAAATTCAAAATAGAAAAAGCAACATTTACAAAAGAACATAATCAAGCCAAAGAGCATAGATTGATCAAAAGAGAATAAAGAAAGACCAAGAAAAGCAAAATACTCCATAATAAAAGAATTCAATTACAATAATCAAAAGAATATAAAATACATAAAAATTGAAAATAGGGCTTACAGTATTGGAGAAAGCACTGCAATCGAGAGTTTTCGTCATTTTGTCAAGGCCATTGTTACAGTATTTGGCGATGAATACTTAAGATCACCAAACAATAATGACATTACCCAACTGCTGGCAGTGAACGAAGATCGTGATTTTCCAGGTATGTTAGGAAGTATTGATTGTATGCACTGGAAGTGAAAGAATTGTCCAGCTGGATGGTAAGGAATGTTACTGGCCACATTCATAAACCAACAATTATTTTAGAAGCCGTGGCTTCACATGATCTTTGGATATGGCATGCATTCTTTGGGTTACCAGGAGCTCTTAATGACAGCAATGTGCTACATCAGTCTTCTATCTTTCATGATCTTGCTAATGGAAGAGCGCCCAAGGTTAACTATTCTATCAATGGTAATAACTATACGATGGGATATTATCTTGCTGATGGTATATATCCAGAGAGGTCAACATTTGTAAAAACTATTCCATTTCCACAAGGAAATAAGAATAAATATTTTGCTGAAGCTCAAGAATTGGCAAGGAAGGATGTAGAGCGAGCATTCAGTGTTCTTCAAGCACGTTTTGCAATTGTTCGTGGACCAGCACGTTTTTGGGATCAAGAGATGCTTCATGATATTATGACAGCATGCATAATAATGCATAACATGATAGTCGAAGACGAGAGAGAAGATAATAATAAGGATTTTAACTATGATGCAGTTAAGGAAAGTCCGTCCATAGAAGTGTCACATGATCATACACCTGAATTGCTTACATTTATTCAAACTCATCATTGCATCAGAGATAGACGGATGCATTCCCAACTGTAGTTAGATCTTGTAGAACACTTGTGGCAGCGACATGGACAATAAACACTAGTATTTTTGTTTCTTCCCAAAATAAAATTAGTATATTGAGTTCATAGTGTTGCAATATCATGTAATTGATTAGTGCTATTTGGAAACTAATATTTCATTTGATTCCAAAATTCTTGAGGAATAGAAATGTTGAAATACTGAAGTTATGGACCATGACTAACAGAATCCTTCAATGCAGGCATCAGGAGATAAAAGTCCATACAAAACAGAAAAAGAAAGCACTATTTGGGGCTTCTCCCTCTGTAACCCCTGTTTTTCATTTCATGTATTTTGGAGTGTATTTTTTATTTTTGTGTATTTTTATATCTCTTGTATTTTTCGGAACCGTATATTGGATTTATTCTCAATATATATTTTTTTTCTTTTTATTTGAGCTTCTTGTGTTGTTTGTTCGTCGTTTTGGTTAGTTTTCGCCATTTTGGATTCTTTTCTTTATTTTTTTGGCCTCATTATCTTCATTAAAATTTTCCATGGTGATGTGATGGATTTTTTTGTGGTGATTTTTCAAACCTATGATTTTTGACCCCTAATGAGATTTTTAGGAGCAATAGAATTCACTATAAATTGTATCCCCATTTGAAATCTACCCAATACCCATTAGCCATTTGTATACCTATTACCACATATTGATACCCACTACCCATTAGCCCAAATTAATTCCCATATATAATACCCTAATCCTAATAAACCCTAACCCTAATCTCTTTTTCTCTCTCCCTCTCCCTAATACAACTGGCCTCTCCCTCCTAATCCCTCCATCTGGCTGCATACTTCCTCCCAAAGCCGGCTGCACCTCTTCCCAGCATCCGGCCATCCCCTCCATTGCAAATCCGACCACCTCAATCTCCTACATCCGGCCATACAATAAACCCTACACCCACATACTAGGCCGACCCCCATCTCCCCTTGATTGGCCGGTAACCAAGAGCACCACCATCAACATCCAAATCATCACAAAAATTCTTCTTTTGGTGTTCCATGAAATGGGTATTCTCCACTTCACGCGTCGCATTAAGGAGTTGTTCGTGAGGAGTTTTTGGTTCGTGGGTTGCTTGGATTCGCGCTTGGAAGGATTTTGCTCGTGGGTTTTGTTGCTAGGACTAATTTCTTCGCGTTCATCTTCATTAAGAGGCGAGTAACTTGTACTACAATTCATTAGGTTGATACAAATCAAAAAGTTCACACCTGAGTAGTTGGGTCTAGAGACAACCAAAAATTGTATTTTTCTTGATGAGTTTTGTCTCTATTGTGATAAATTTGGCCATAGATGACTTATGACATTAAACTTGATAGGATGATGACCTAGGTTTTACCCAAACTTGATTTTGTTCGTGTATGTGATTAATTGCATGCTATGTATTTGATTGATTGTCCATATGAAAATAATAGGCTTGGACATGTTAGAATCCCTAAAACGTGATGTTTAGATGTTTTTTAGGTTGTATTTCAAGTTTGGTTATGTTTGGATCAATACTGTGAAAGTTATGATGTTTTTAGCTAGAGGTGTGAAATCTGTATTTGCAGCTTGTTCTGTTTGGTTTGCTGTTTTCACCCATGCTACAGTTCGAATCTTAACTTTAAAATAAAAGAGGAATTATAGATAATTTTGTCTATTTTCAAACCCCACTGGTTTTGCTTGATTTGGATTTCGTATGACGGAGTTATGTGTGTTTTGGTATAGACGTGTCGATCAATTCCAGATTCTGTTTTTGGTGAATTTTGTTAACAAATTATTTTCAAGAACTATTCTATACATAATGTCCTGATCTAATATTTTGCTCAGTGTTTCCATATGATATTAGGGACTACCCAGATTTTTTTTGAATTTTAAAGATAAGTTTGGTGTGGTGTTTCGTATTCTTTTCTAAAATCTACTTATGCTGTAAATTGCGCGTTGTTCAGTATAGAACCCTGTTTTCACTCTAATTCTTTATACTGTATGAATTTTTTTTTGTGAAATATGAATGTTAGTAAATTTCATCTATTTTCATTTCGTTTTTGTGGAATTGGATTTCGATTCACTGATTGCGAGATATCCTAGTTTTCGTACAGCAGTGTTGAGAATTCCAGATTCGTCAAAACCATATTTTCGTGTTGCTTCTTATTTTTGATGGCTTATCTATACTTACTGGAATATTATGAAACTTGTTATTTTGAGTCTATACCTATAGGGGAGTACCCCAGATTTTTCGTGGAATTATTTGATATGTTTTCATGCTATTTTCATGCTTTTGAAGTCGTTCCTCTATTTTCTAGCTTAACATAAATTCTGTATTCAAATCAGTTTTAAGCTGAGATATTGTGAACTAGTATGTGACTTTATTATACTCGTTGGATGCGTGTGGATGTCTAGTTTCCAGATCTTTTGACGGATCTTGATTTGCATATCTGTAGCTCTTAGAATCACTGTTTTAGTACTGCTTGGTCTTGCTGTCCTGATTATGAACCAAGACTATTTTGCTTGTATATGTGAACGTATATCATCCATGCATGCTGATTTGTTAACCTGAACCTAAACCTGATCATAGCATGTTTATTTGACACTATTTCGCACACATTCATGTCTGTTTGATAACCATAATAAAGTAACTAAGCCGGGGTTTAATGGAAAGATCGATTAGTGGATAATTCAGAAACGTGTACTCGGAAGGGGGCCCGTGTTTCCCATACTTGTTGCCACCTATTCATGACTACATGACTCGTGCTTGATACTGTTTCCACCTGTTCATGACTACATGACTCGTACTTGATACTTGTTGCCACCTGTTCATGACTACATGACTCATGCTTGATACTTGTTGCCACCTATTCATGACTACATGACTCGTGCTTGATACTTGTTGCCACCTGTTCATGACTACATGACTCGTGCTTGATACTTGCTGCCACTTGTTCACGATTACGTGACTCGTGCTTGATACTGGTTACTTGACTTGTTCCTGAGTATACTGTCCTCTATGGTCCACTATAAAATCTAAAACGAAACTGTGGTGTTGTAGCAACCATGTGGTGTGGGCGGCATGTCGTGCTACCTAGATAGTAATCACACAAGACTTGAACATAATGCTTGAACATGATACTTGCTTACTTGATACTTGACTACATGATCCATGAGACTTGATTGCGTGAGACTTGAAACGTGATACATGATACATGATTATACGACACTAGACCCTTGATTCATGTTATAGGATACTTGTTTGCTTGACACTTGATTTATGCCGTGTACACTTGACACCTTTACCATGCTAGTTTGTCTAGGTTGACATCATACCTATACCATGTGCTAGTTAGTTTTCCCCATTCCATGTACTTGTATCCTACTCTATTTGTGACCTACGACTTGCAATTGACGGGTATTTGTGTTTTCTCTTTTCCTCTTTCCTGCATTCGTTGTATTGTAGATTTTGAAGGACAGGTTCCTGAAGGTATTGGCGAGATGATGTTTTAGTTGCTGGAGATTCTGCTTATTATTATTATTTCTTGTAGTTGTTTGAACAATAACTGTATTCATGTATTTGGAATTATTATTTGTATTTGGGCGATGTGACCCAGGATTATTTGTGTATTTCAGATCATGACTATTTGAGATTAATATATTTTATTTCAAATATTCTTGTTGGTATTTGGTTCATATGTGCATGTGGTTGACTTTTCTGGCTTCCGACTCTGATTATTTCTGTGATATGTTGTAAAGAGTTCCTAAACAGCTTGTGGATGATGAAAATCATTCACTGGGCTTTTGTTACGTACTCGTATTCCATATTTTTGTGAAGCGGGGCGTGACACCCTCATGATCAGTTATCTAAGGTATCTCTATCATCCTGCTCAACCTTTAAAAATGATGTGTTTTTTGTTCTCTTATCGTTTTCTCTCTGTTTTTCATGTACAAACCCAAGTTAGATTAGAACTCTATGAAAAGAAATGTTTTAGAGAAATATTTAAACAAAGTTGAACTTGCAAAGTCAATCTTTACCTTTGCAACACATTGAAAATTTTAATAGATAATCTTGACATTATATTGCCTTGTATGGTGCTTACAATTCAGTTATGACCATTTGTTTGTTTGTTTGTTTTTGAAAAAATAACCTATTTTTCACCATGAACTTGCTTCTTATCAATTCAACTTTGTTCCTAGAAAATATGGGATCAGGAATGTGTTGCTCTTATTCGAAAAAGAATGTGTTGCTCTTGTTTAAAAAAAATGTGTTGTTGCTGTTGCGGCTGCTGTTAAAAAAAAGTGGTGTTGCTGTTGCTACTGCTGTTATACAATCTATACTAGCATAGTTGTGGTGTTTATGCCATTAGTCTTTCACTTTTGTAGACCTTTGCAGTTAGGCAGAAAGTTTAATTAGTACTGTACTACATGTGTTTATTCTGTATTGTTCAATTTTAAATAAAAACATTTTCATTGCAATCTAAAGTTTCCTGCCTAGTGGATTTTTGCTTGCCTTTTATGTCTCTGATGTTGACTGGTACATTCTCAGGTTTGATGGTTTTACTAGCACATTTCAAGACAAACTATTTAAGGGTTATGAAATGGAAATCCACATTCAAATATTTTACACAACAATGTGTTCATGTATTCTCAGTTTGAGTGGTAAGCTTTACTTCTTATTAGGCTTTAGTTTACCTTGATGCTTTGGTGCTTTTAATAGATGCTTATAAAACTTCTATTCTGTCAAAAGTAAACTGCACGCTATTTGATATGATAACCAGAGCTTTTACACATTTCTTAAACTTTATACCAATTGTAACTGGTGCAAGTGATGGATAAAACTGATCTTTTAAGAAAATATGCCCCGACTACAGATAAGCAATTTTTCTATCAACATTAAAAAAGAGACATGCTCGGACTTTGCTTGGCATTCAACTGGTTTTTCATTTCCTGTTGTAGTCAAATTCTGTCGAGTTTGGTCTGGATTCGTATGAGTGCAAGTTTGCATCCATTTCTTGTTCTTGAATCGAATTTTGTGTCTGATCTTGGTGTGCTAGACACGCGATAATTAAGCATCATATTTTGTTTGGTCGATGCTTCAGCTCCCTTTCAGTTCAATCTTTTCATTTGGGGATTCTGATGAAAGCGAGTAGGTATCTACTTTTTTAGGCAACATGATCATGTGTGCCTGAATGGGTTTCCCAGCATTCCTTTTTTACTGTGATTATTATTAGTACATAGTATGCATGTATCATTTTCCTTTACAATGCAGGAGAATAAGAAGCCTAATTTGTTCTACAAATTCATTGAAATGTATGAATATCCGAAGCCTTATTTGCTGATGATGATTCTCATGAGAATCAGGTACATCATGGTATCCAAAAAGATGTTATTGAAGTTTCTGACTGTTAATGCTAATATCAATATCAATTCTAAAGCTAAAGGGGTGGTCTAGAAGCAGTTGCAGATAATTTTGAGGCTGACCCATTCTTGACTACTCTGAACTCAAGTGTTGCAATGTCTGCGCATCAACATGAATATATCAATGGGATTCTCTTTGTTTCTTCTTTCCATACTGCTTATGAGAGAAATGAGATTACTAATGAGGGTGATTCGTTGGTGGTGATTGATCCCTCATGTCTTTCTTTTTCATGCTCTAGATATTTTTTCTTATTGTAACTATTTATTTTAGTAAATAAAAATTAAAACATTTATGACTAGCCAAAATAGATAGCATGGTTGGAGTGTGAGCTTTTTTCACTAGCTAAATTATCCATTTGTTATCTATTTTGGCTATTAATCTAGCTAGCCAAAATAGCTAGCGTGGATGTTATCTATTTGGGCATATCATCTCCTTCTACATTCATATTCCCCACCAACATTGTTCAGAAACATGCATTTTAATATTTGCTCATGCGATGTTCTAACTATAATTTAGTTGCCTATTAAGTTAATTATCAACCAAAAATGAGATTATTTTAAATTGAGCAGTATCCACTTAACTTGGCAATACTTTTTGATGCGGTTTGTTTTTGGGGTGTGGCTACAACAGTGCGAGTTCTTGTAATTTGTATAGTGGAAGTTGCGGTACTGGCTCTGGTCCGACCCTCGATTGGGCGATCGGCTCGGGAGTAGCAGGAGTAAGGTGGGGACCAGGTGCTCGGTTCGGATCCTAGTAGCTTGGCTCGGATTTGTAGGCTCGGCTTGGTCCCGAGTACCTGCACACTGCCTAGAAACACTGGGAGAAGTCCCGGCGACAGGCCCTCCAACGATTTAGTCAGTCACTGGAAAAGAAATAGTAGCTAGGGTTCAGGGGGAGAAAGTTTGATTACCTTTTCAATGAGGAGGGGGTCTGGTATTTATAGGCAGAGGAAATGGGTCTGAGACCCTGCTGGGCCGGGTCGAACCCGTTTGCTCGTGGGCCTGACGTGGTAGAGGCCCATCTGGCTCTGGGTTGATCTGATGATCAGGGAAGAGCAGGTTTTTAGGAGATCTAACGGCCCAGGAGGGGCCACGTCATCTGACCCATATCACTCTTTATAACTCAGTTGTTCACAAGAACACCGGAAGGGCAAATTCAAAATGGGATCCATACTGTCAAGGTAAATATGATCAAAATATTTGTTTCTGGAAGATATATATAAGATTTGAAGATTTGTTAGGACTTAGGGGTATATATGGTGAAAACCCATAAATAAATAAGTAAAGGGGAAATTGCAAAATGACACAAAAAGTTTAGGGTAATGCTACACCTACAACCTTCTCTTACAACATTTTCTTTTACAACCTTTGGTGGTACAATCTCATTGGAATGTATTGTAGAGTAGGTTGTAGTGGGTTGTACTCATTGGAATCTCCAATGAGATTGTACCACCTAAGATTGTAAGGTTGTAAAGGTCGTAGGTGTAGCATTACCCAAAAGTTTATCCTAATTTTCAAATAGCACCCTAAGTTTTTAAAATATCCAAATAGCACTCGAAGTTTTTAAATATGGATGAAAAAACGCATGCCGTTAAGTTTTCCATTAATTAATAGAACATTCTTCGAATATATCTTTTAACTGACCGTTAAGAAGAGTATGAAATGTCGAAAATGTCCTCACATCTTAACGGGTTTAAAATTCAAACTCATCACCACCACCAACTATCATCCGTCAACCACCACCATCGACCTCAATCTCTACCATCATCTCCAGCACCATCTCCAACGACCACACATCACAATCACCTTCATCTCTAAAAGAAAAAATGGAAAAAAACTGAAATGAAAAGAAAAGAAGAGAGAGTGGGGGTATTTTTTGTATTTTCACATTATCTATGCTAAAAATTTAACGGAAGGTGTTTTTTTTTATTATATTTTAAAAATTCCGGGTACTATTTAGGTATTTTAAATATTTTGAATGCTATTTGAGATTTATGGTAAACTCAAGTACTATTTCGTCTTTTCCCCGTAAGAGCATCTGTAGTCGTTGGCTATATATCCAAAAAATAGATATTTTGGATACAAACGATCTTGTCGTCTATATACCCATATTTTGGGTTTGGCATGAACAGGAGCCGGCCAAATTTGGTGGAGAATTTAGCTTTTTTCATATTTTAAAAATCGGAACATGATCTACCGTTTATACTTCGCATGGTAGATGATATGTCGTCGGAAGATTTTTTTTTTTCTTTCTTCAAAACTCGAGAATTCAACAAAAAAAAATCCCCCTGTGAAAGACTTTTTTTTGTGGGCTTGAAACAGTAGATCATCTACTGTTTTTTCGTTTTTTTTTAAATAAAAAAAACTGTACATGGGATATCATTTCCCGTCCTTCACCTTTATTTTAAAATAGATTTTAACGAAAATCTTCAAACCGTATATGATATTTCGTTTCGTCAAAAAAAAATTTAATTTTGAATATAGACGACTGCAGCATTATCCGCTATTTGCTATTTCTAAAATTGCCAAATACCAATTTTTTAACAAAACGACTGCAATGCTCTAAGTAAAACCAGCTGTGGGCTAAAACTGGGCCGAGTTAGGCTAACAAATATCTATATAATAAAACACAAAGAAAGCTATCAAGTGGCTCACATTCAATCTATCCCAAAATCAATGGACTAGATCTACTCTCACAAAACATATTTTCCCGCCCAAATTTCAAACTTCACAAATTCAAAAATACACACTCTCTCTCTCCCAAAATTCCCCCCTTCTATCTCTTTTCTCACCGTCTCTCTATCCCGCTCACTCTCTCTCACTGTCTCCCTCTCTCCCCGCTCTCTCTCTCTCATCGAACGATGCCTCCCCCTCCCCCTTCCCCTCCTGTCCTCCCTTCCGCTCTCACCAACTCGACGCCGCTCTTTTCTCACCGTCTCTCTATCCCGCTCACTCTCTCTCTCTCACTGTCTCCCTCTCTCTCCCCGCTCTCTCTCTCTCTCATCAATCGATGCCTCCCCCTCCCCCTTCCCCTCCTTTCCTCCCTTCCGCTCTCACCAACTCGACGCCGCTCTCATCGACAGACACTTCCCCCTCCTGCCCTCCCTTCCGCTCTCACCAACCCCGACGCCGCTCTCATCGATCGACGCCTCTCTATCTCTCTCCCTCTCTTCCGAAATCGCTCCACTTCGTCTTCTTCTTCCTCAAAACCCTAAATCCCCAAAATTCACAGTACCTCTCAAAACTCTAGCAAAGGTGCGATCCAAGCCCAGGTTCGGCAACAAACAGAAATGCGGCGTCGATTTCAAAGTAACTCTCTCTCTCTTCACTCTTACCCTTCTTCGATGTTTTTAATTTTTTTTTCTGATTTTGAAGAAAATAAAGCGGAAGAGTGAGGAGAGCGTTGAATATTGGGGAGGGACCAGATAGTATTGTGGACATATGGGGTGAGTGGAGAACTAACAAAATTGATAAGGCTAGACTCAAACTTTGGGATTTATTTGTTGCTGCTGTGCTTTGGAATAATTGGATTGATAGAAATTCTATCTGCTTTTGAGATGATTGCTGCTCCTTTAACCTTTTAATGAGACAGATTTTTAACTCTATCAATTCTTGGGCAGGAGCTTTGGCTGTTCGTAGGAGATTGAGTCTGGTGGAGGAGGGGAATGAGCAGCATTAGTGATTGCTCTGGACAAGTGAGCAGTAAGAGGGGGAAGCTCCCACCCCCGAAGAATTTCACCTTCACGCACATAAAATCGAAAGGTAAAAATCCAATCTTGCGCATTTTGTTATATAGATAATTACTCATTTTGAGTAGACGCATTTTGCGCATTCTTACCCTAGAAAGGAACCACCCCCTTCATGTAGTTTTATCATATTTCTGTTTTATGCACTCATCATGTTCGATGAAATGCACAAATGACGTGAAACATTCTAATTATAGGAACCTGCTGCACTGGGGGCATCTGAAACTAAAGTGGATGGGTTAAATCAGATGCACAAAAGCTTTCGCATTTGGGACAGGAAATATGGTTAGTCTCTCTCTCATTCATATTCTCTGTTATGAATCATTCAATGCATACTCATATAGTTTTTCTCAGGTTTTTACCTGCCTTTGAGTACAGAAACTTGGGATAAACTTCAAAAGGCTGTTGCTGCAGTGGTCAATGTCAAGGATTACTCGATGTCATCCACCACCGCCAACCCCGACGCCGCTCAACTCCAACCACCGAATCTATCACCGTCACCAAATCCATCGCCGTCCCTACATCTCAGTTAGTGAGCCATGAATTTAGTGTAATCTGTTGAATTTTCTGTTTAATTTTGTTTAGTTTTGTTATTAGTGTGGTAAGGGAATGTAATTTTGTTTAATTACTGTCACTACATCTCAGGTAGTGAACCAAAAAAATTTTAAATCAATTTTTTTGTGTGGTAAGGGAACGACTTGCTGAAATTTTGGATGGGGTTTTTTAGATACGTTCTGTACTCCTACAAATTAGGGTTTTTTTTTAAAAAAAAGTTACAATTTTGAGAATTTGATGGTTCAATTGGGTTAGTGGGTTTTAGTGCAGATCGAGATGAAGGAAATGTGGTTGGAGGGGTTTGAAATTTTTTCCATATTCCATCTGCATTTTGTTCATTATTCTTCCATTTTGTTTAATTTGATTATAATAGTGAAAATTTTTCCAGAATTGCTCAATTGGTAACTTTGTTGGGTAGGAACAATATGAGGAGCTAAATTTGATAAAATTGTTTGGTTCAATCATAATGATGTTAATGCATAGGTACTGTTAATTCGATATTTTGTTTAACTAACCAATTATTTAAGCATAGTTACTGTCATTTGAATCATAATGATGTTAATGCAATTTCCTAGGAATGTGAACAAATATTGTAGACGTTTTGCTGAAATTACGTTAAAGTGCAAGGTGAATAAGTTAATTTATGTTCTTTTTAAGCTAAACCATATCTTTTGATGATGTGTTTGGCATTGCAGAAAGATTCGAGGGAGGCCAGAATAGTGAGCCCCGTAAAAGATCAGGGACACTGCGGCTCTTGCTGGACATTCAGGTAAATTCAAACATTTACATGCTCTTATTTTGTATAGCACACTTTTTGATGAGTTATTTTGCAAGTGGTTGGATAAGTATAGTTTAGATAAAGATAGTAATGGAATTGAGAACTATGGTTAAAACTTTGTGGCCAACAAAAGTTTATATAACAATTATCTCAACACCACTAAAGTCCCCAACCAGACCAACGTTAGATATCTAAGGTTATGTGAGATAACTTTACAAAACTCCAGTTATTAAACACAGCTTCATTTCCGAAAACGCAGTAAACACTTATACAAATAACTGTCTAACTGAAACAATTTATTCTGAAGGTAATACTTGGGTTTCCTATAAACTTTTGAACTTATAATTAACTTATGGCATAAAAGTTGGATGTCGGTGAACTACAAACCAAACAATAAGACGACACACTACTGAAATTACACCTCACAAATCTAAAACAGCTATTCAGTGTTTATCACTCTGGTGACCAATTTATTTAGAACTCAATTAGTTATTGGAAATAAGTTTAAAATGAAAGCATCAAAGAGAGATCTTCATTATAGCTAAAAGTTTAAATTAAGCAAGTTTAAAATTAAGAAGTTTAAATTAAGCAATATTTTCTTAGACCTGTAGCTTTGAATATTATCTTTTATGCACACATTTTTTTGAATTTTGCTATTTCAACGTTAACATTATTTTTAGCCAAAGCAGCTTATCCCCTACTGACCTTAATATTATGTTTTTGCCTGACAACTTCATTAAATGTGCATAGACTACATATCTTATTTTTAAAAACATTCTAACAGACGGTAAGTTTAAAAATTCAAAAAAAGGAAAACTACATGCTTCTTATTAACATAAATTTATACTATGTAGACGATAGCTTACATGTCAACTTCATTAAATGTTTGAACCTTAACACAAACTACGAATATCTTATTTTTAAAAACATTCTAACAGACTGCAACTTTAAAATTAAAAAAGGAAAGGAAAACTACATGCTTCTTATTAAAGCAAATTTATAATATGTAGACGAAAAGATAGCTTACATGTCAACTTCATTAAATGTCGTGAGCATAGCAAATGTGTTCTGGGAGTCCTTCAAGCGAGTAGCAATTCTTCTCCTAAGTCGTGGCATAGGAACCTAGATCTACAGTTCAAAAGTTTCTCCTTACAATAGTTCAAAATCAATGCAACCAACATGCACTCCATGGTCTGCCAATAATCAAAACCTTATCGCCTCATTCATTATCCTTCAGTAGGAAATAATAACCAGCTATCTACAAATCCAGTGACTATGCCCGTGGACTATTGTTGAGATACTGGCTATTGTTGAGATTGAGGATGGTGGCTATTGTTGAGATGCTTGGTTGGAATAATGGAACTGCTTCTTATATTGATTATGCTTTTAATTAACATGTTTGTTATGGCTGTGATGAGATTACACATTATGATTCATACATATTTTAGGTATTGAAGCATCTATTTTCAAAATATGAGCAGTGATGAACTTAATTTCAGTCTCTTTTGGTTTTGCACTTGGTTCTGACTTGAGATTGGTGATGCGTGGACTGAAGGAGTTATTTTGGTGATGCATTCATTGCGCCAAACTACTTTATTGCATTTATTATGCAATGCAATCTAGCATGCTTTTATTGGTTTTGACTACACTAATTCAACCTACTTTATGATACACGGTTCTTTCTCTCGAGTTTTTCTTTTAACTGCTTCTGAAATTACTTTCTACTGTCTCCTGATAAGTTTTTGCTATTTTCCCCTCTGAAATGATACAGGTTGAGACATTTTTGGATTATGATCAATCAACAAAGGGAGCAGTATTTGCAAGTGTATGTTTTTGCAACAAAGGGAGTAGTTTTTGTCGGTGACGACCTGACCATATCAACCGGGTGAGCAGGTAAATGACTGTTTTATGTACAATCTGTGGTTTATTGACCATCGAGAATGGTGACAATCTCAAGTATCAATTTTTAAAAATATATGTAACATTTTGTAAGTGTAAATCTCATGCATCTAGAAGTCATAAGAATACATTTAAGCTTAGTTGGTTAGGGGTTTAGATGGGGGCTGCGATGAGTCGATTAATCCATTCCTTCTCAATTCTAACTAAACTTTTCCGTCCTCTTTTCTAGCAGTATCCATTGTGTTGAGCTCCAATGCCATTAAGAAAAAACTAAATTTGGTGCTGCAAGTAGTTTCATAAATGTTCCCAGTGAACAAAATGTGTTCCATGCATAATTCTGGTTCAACTATAAATTTCTTTCATGATCTACCTATGCCATGTATCTACCTACCTTGCAGTTGAAACTCCAAAATTGAATGATTCATACACTTTTTCCATACAACGGATTTATTATGTTTGTGCAATTGTGCTGATCTTCACGTACCATCGGCCACTATATCATTTATCTAGCTAGGTCCAATCAATATTCATACGGAAAATGTCAGGAAGAGTTACTAGATTTGAAGTGGAACACAATCGGTAATTATTATTATTATTATTATTATTATTACTTCTTTTCCCAGAATCAATGGGGGAAATAATTACACTTAAATTTGCCACTGATTACTAAAGTGTAATTAAGTTGGCAGATTTGAGGCGAACAATGATTTACAAGCAATTAATCTTAACAATTAGTGCTACTTTTTCCTTTTAAAAAAGATGAGATTATATTCAAGTAGCTAGATTTACTCTACTAATTGTGTTATGCAGGGTTTATTTGAAGGCTTAAAAGCATACAGCAAAAGAGATGGCAGTGGCTTCTTGCTTTTCCGACCTGAGGAGAATGCACTGAGAATGCCGATGGGTGCTGAAAGAATGTGCATGCTAACTCCTACTGTCGACCAATTTGTTAATGCTGTCAAACAAACAGTACTATCCAATAAGCGTTGGGTATGTATATTCCTACTAAAAAAAAAAAAATTATTGCCAACAACATGTTATTCTTTGTGTACAACAAATTAAGGGGGATTTTAGTTTCCTTTTTCAAGGGAAGGGCTCTCTCTACATCAGGCCCTTGCTCATTGGCAGTGGGCCCGTACTGGGTTTGGCGCCGGCACCTGAATTCACATTCTTAGTTTATGCTGCACCCGTGGGGAACTACTTCAAGGCAAGAATTGTTTGTTATCTGCTAAGTTCAGTAATTAATATGCAATCTTGATTTTGTTTCTATTTATCTTATTTTTTTTGTGAATAGATAAATTGATACTCTTCCAGCAAGGTTACAATTTGTATCTCATACTGATATTTCTATGATCGATTATATTTATCCCACCTTCAAGTGAGATAGGTATGTCCCTTCCCTTGCATCAATCATATTAATGAAATTTAGGCTATATCTACTTTTGACCAAAGACCACAATTTCTAACACAAATAAGAAATTTCTTCACAACCTCCACAACAGGTTTATGTCTATCTTATGTTTGGGACAATGTATATACTGGCGGCATCAAGCAGGCGGCATCGATATGGCTATATATTGTACCCCAGGGATGAGAAACCTAATGAACTACATCAAGCAGAAGTATGGTAATCCCTCAGTATACATCACTGAAAATGGTAAGCACTAATGTGATGGATGTGTCTTTTTTTTTCTTTTTTTTTTCTTTTTTTTTGTTTCTTATGTTAATAGATGGTAAGCACTAATGTGATTTTGTAAGGAATAGATGATTCAAACAACCCGTTTGTCCCAATTTCCAATGCTGTTAAGGATGAGAAAAGAATAAGATACCATAATGACTATTCTGTGAATCTTACGGATTATTCACAACTAGACTTGCATGAAAGTTCTTTTGAAGCCAAAATATTTTTAGGCTAATTTACAGGAAACTTCCATGATTGAGTGTGTGAAGCTTTCACATTGTGGAGCTTTCATGTCTAACTTTCACATTGTGAAGCTTTCACATTGATAATATTTGTATTTAACTTACTAATTTTCATGTCTAACTATATTTTTAAAAGGTGAACATATTCGTAAAAATACATTTATTTAAGGGTTTTCATTTACTCTAAATGTGTAATAATGTTTTCTGAACCCATGTATCAAAAGCCAAATATCTACACCGCAACCACTTTAGAGCAGGACTCTTTGGATCTCACAGTATTATTTATACTTTTGATAAAGTGGGTTATTTCGTTCCATCCATCCTTCAGCGAAAAAAAATCAGTAGATACCAGTTCATAACTTTATGCTTTTCGTTTTAAATATTATGCAAAAGCTGAATATAACTCGCTGTTTGTTATGAACTATGGACGAATTGCAAGGACGATAGGTGTGATGTAAGAGGATACTTTGGGAGTGGGCCGCAGAATACACTTCGAGATTTGAACGGCTTGGAGAGATATCCCAAGGACTCAGTTCAATGGTTCAAGAACTTGAAAGATTTGTAATATTGAGTGCTGGAAAATTTGTTTGTATTGAACATGTTGTAGGAATTATATATATGTTCATATCTCATAGTTGAATGTAATTATGTTCAGGTTTTATATTTAGCTGTTCTTATATTCAAGCCTTATTTAGGAACCACATTATTATGTTCAGTTGCAAATCTTTGTTTTTATTTTCTACTATTTAGTTGAAACTTCAGAAAATTTGATTGACGCCTAACTAATCATTTAGGAACAACAACACACTTTTCTTTTGAGAGGGTTTCCTTTATTAGTACATAATTTCTGGAAATTTCCATATCATCACTCCAATTCTTTGTTTCAAGTGTATCTGACAAAGTGTATCTGACAATGGGTGTTTGGAGGACAAAGTGAGAATAGAGAGAGATGCATTGCCCATATCGAGTCTGAATTTTGCCTATTTCTTCTTCCAAGGTTCTGTACACCTCATATTATCGGTGAAAGACAAGATGATATCCAACAGTTAGATGATTAGTAGAGACAGGTGGATTTTCTTTGACATTTTTATTTGCATTGCTTGCATTTTTTCTATGTACTTTGCTTTGTCTGTATTTTCTTTATGTATTTACAGGGCTTTTCATATACTGCATCATCCACAAAAACGTGTCGTAGACACATCCACTGGCAAAATTGAGGCGTTAATTGCATTAGAAAATGAATTGCTACTCATGTCAGGCTCCAAATCAAAAAAAGCAATCTCTTATGCTAAAGTTACACATAGTAGAAAATGAATTGCTACTCATTTCAGATCCACTACTATTGTAGATTTACAATATTATTTTTGACTCCCGAGCTGCTGACAAATGATCCTGCAATATACCAACCAATAAACATCAAGATCGCTCCATAATCCTACTTCATAGTACATCAGTGTCTACTGGTTTACATGATTTTTCATATGTTGCATCATTTCGAAGACGTGCCGTAGGTGTCTTCACTGATAGTATACCTGACATACATTGGCTTCTCTTTGAACCTTTCAACCTCTTCTGGAATTCGAATAACTCTTTCTACACCAGGAGAGGACACCTTGAGGGAACACAAAAAATTATCATGTTGTTAGCTAAAACAATAACTCTTTGAACACACCATTACTTTCTTGAGGGGAAGCAGAGGTGTCTTCACTGATAGTATACCTGACATACATTGGCTTCTCTTTGAACCTTTCAACCTCTTCTGGAATTCGAATAACTCTTTCTACACCAGGAGAGGACATCTTGAGGGAACACAAAAAATTATCATGTTGTTAGCTAAAACAATGAAATGATGCATGTAGAGTTGGCAACAAAATAGTAGCAAATAATGTCGCGAAGGACACCAAAAGCCTCGAATAATGTCGCGTGCTGGTTATCTAATTGAATGACATTACCTCTTAAAAGTTTTGTTGTATTTCCCAGAGCCTAATATATATTTCCCAGAGCCAAAGGAATAATATTTCATGAGATATTCCATCGAAATTTTTACTAAATATTTTAAAGAAAGTTAAGACGTCGCGATAACATGCCGTATGAAACATTTTAAAGACGTCGTATTAGAAAAACATTTTAAACACCCACCTTTTTTGTTTACACCCACCTTTTTTGTTTTAATTTTTTTAGAAATTTATATGCAGTCCCGAATACGTGCAGTAGGCACGTCCCACGGGCAATCCTAGTAATTTTATAACCTTGAACTTCATCGCAAAGCCAAATCCAAAACTTGGATCCCTTAATCTCCTACAAATGAATCCAATTCTGAGAAACTGTTTTCGAGGTTTCCATTTTCCTATTTCCTAATTAATCCCATTTTTATGCTGCAATTCTTAACCATCTCCCTTTTTGGTTGCAGTTGAAGCTCAGCTCACGGTTTTATCCATCTGGGTTTCTAGGGTTCTCGTCCAATTTTAGCTTTATATGTCCAAATTTTGATACTAACACTCAAATTTTAATTACATCAAAATTTTGTAGGTTTTGGTGATAAGATGGTCTTAAACCCTTGCATCTATTCACCCACTAGTACTAGAACCTCCCTCTTATCACCACTTCCTAATTTAGGGCCTAATCTCCCCCCAAAATCCCTTAGAAAACAACCCCAAATTGTCAAAGCAAGTTCCGAAAACTCAACGAAGAATAACCCACTAACACTAGTTGCTGATGTTCCGAAAACTCTTTGGAGGAAGACATTGCAGCCACTGAGTGATTTCGGGTTCGGTAAGAGGAGCATCTGGGAAGGGGGTGTTGGGTTGTTTGTTGTGTCTGGGGTAGCTATACTTGCTCTGAGTTTGGTTTGGTTGAGAGGGTTTTATGCGAAGGCGAGGTTGAACAAGTATCAGGCGGTTTTCGAGTTCTCTCAGGCTTGTGGGATTTGTGTGGGGACGCCGGTGAGGATACGGGGTGTGACCGTTGGGAGTGTTGTTCACGTTGATTCTTCGTTGAAAAGTATTGAAGCAGTCGTTGAGGTTTGTACTTAGTCTAATGGTATGCTTTTAGGTTGTAGTTGCCGATTCTTTGTAGATTTGGAGATGCCTTTTTTAAATTAAATTGTTCATGCTTCATTCGTAGCATAATTTATGTGGGTAATTGCCATGTGTTTAAATCCATGTACTGAATCTTATTAGTGTTTGTAACTTTGTCAAATTGAGCTTAGTTCATGCAGTAGGAACTCTCTGTGTCTCTCATGCCAATTAAGAGGTATAGGGTTCAAACTGTTAGGAATTTAGCCTGCAGCGGAAGTGGTTGTTGAGAAGTGATAAGCAATCACAACAAACAAACAAGCAGGTAGACCAAACCAAGCACACAAAACACACAATTTTGTTCCAGTTCGGACGAACCTAATCCGGGGTAGATTTAACCGAGATATTATTCAACTATAGAAGATACAAGAGTTACAATCACTCTCACAAATAACCTATCTATCTCTCAAGCCTCACTATAAAATACTCTGCTGTTTACAATAGAAAAACTCTCAAATGAAATACTACATCATAATGGATGTCATTGCAATAATATATAGAGATCTAGATAAATCCTAGGTTTTAGTCTTTGATACAATAACCGTCCGATAAATTCTGAAGAGAAAGTCACACGATGTGGGCCGTATGATTTAACTTGGAGAAGAAACTGAGCTCAAACAATTCCCTAAGAATCGACCAAATACTGCAATTGCCGCCGCTTGCGGTCAGCTCCCCAAAAGAGTAGTCAATTGCTTTGGATCAGAGAGCACCCAAGAGCATGGCGGTCGACTGCTTCTGCACTGCTTCTTTCCTGCTATTGCTGCTCATTTCTTCTTTCAATATTCGCTTTGCATCTCTTCTTGCTTCACCATCTTCTCTTCACATCGAACCTACTATGTAAGACATAAACCCATCACAAATCTCATTAGCGAGCATGAACTTGCTTGCACGCTTATGTCACAAAGAAGATTACAATTAAGAATGTATGTCTCGAGACTGATGCAATAGTAGTACCAGAGGCAAGTAGTATTTCCAATCAAGGCACATCAATTTCTTTATTGCTTTTGTATTTGAATATGCATGGCAGCATGAGGCTTCAAAATCTAGACTGGTTTAAAGAGGAGCTGCCTACATCTAACTATTGATGCTTGATCGCGTAGAGAGCGCAAGAACCCTTTATTGATTACCCCGATAAAAAAAAACATAGAAAAGGGGAAAACATGAACAGAAAAGAAATGAGTACAGCAGGAGTTCATAGATCTATTGAATTTGAGGCAACATATTGTATATTGTCTCATGTATTTCAAGGCACTGTTTATAGGCCTATTTCATGTTTAGCTCTTAACAAGAGCAAACAAGATAAGGAAGGATACTATGAGATATTACACAAACAGTTTTCGTAATGAACAAGTAGAGTATGGATGCAGGTTAATTTTGTTAATTCTAGTGTATTATAAAATGAAGTTATTTGTTGCTACTAATTTCTTTGCTTATATCACATTTCATTGTCTTCAGCAGCAAATAGTGTGCACTTTTATTTATTTATTTATTTTGATTTTTTTTAATATTGGAGTGCAAACTTAATTTAGATATATTTGACTGCGTGTTTTTTCAACTTCAAACACTGGCATCTTGGATGATATTTAAGATTCACTTATCTTCTCTCTCTCTTTGTTTTTTCCTTCTGCTGAGTAGATTGGAGATGATAAAATTGTTGTACCTCGAAATTCTTTAGTTGAGGTGAATCAATCTGGCCTTCTTATGGAAACGTTAATTGATATTTCCCCACAAGATCCTCTTCCAACACCTCCATCTGGACCACTTGATCCGGATTGTGGTAAAGAAGGCCTCATTGTTTGTGACAGAGAGAGGATTGTAGGAAATCAGGGAGTAAGCTTGGATGCACTTGTTGGCATTTATACTCGTCTTGGTCGAGAAATGCAAGAAATCAGCATTAAACGAACCTATGAATTGGCTGAAAAGGTTGCATCTATTGTACTAGAAGCAAAACCATTGATTTCAAAGGTAAGGATATATTTTGCTTTATCCATATTTGTTGGTTTTATTTACTCCAAATGGCTCTGGTTCAGCTTTAAAATGTTTGAGCATAGCGAAAAAAGAATGGCTTTGATTCAACCATTGAGTAATTAAATTATAAATGAGTTCATATTTTTTCTCTATCTTGCTCATGCTTATAGACCACCTGATCAAATTTGGCATGTGGTCTCAGAGAGTTGGCATCTTGTTCCAAGTATCTCCAGATAAGTAAATAGAAAACGGAACCCTTAAGGTCAGTTCAAAATGAGAAAGAAGAGACTGGTGATGTGGATTTTATCTTCCTTGATGTGATATTCAGTATGTGAAGGATATCTTTTCAATGGATCCTAACTTCATAAATCGAAGGAAAACTAAAAGCAAAAAATACAATTCCTATAAACACAACTCGAAGTTTGAACTCAGATACAGTAATATTTGCTATTTGCAATGCAAAATGTTAGAACAGGATAAAGAAGAGAAACCAGTGAATTCAAATTCAAACAATATCCAACATTTTCCTCAAATTGGATAATACAGAAAATTAACCAACTTATGGATAAGTCATAGAAGTTGATCTCATCCATATGTCATTTTGATAGCATATGCAAGTTGATTGACAATTGCGAGGAACATAAGCTTTGTTTAGTGGACCATCCTTGGATCTTTTCACAGAACAAATGACAATAAATTTGGTGTGTTTATGCACTCAAAGAAATCCGTTTCGAAGCTGTACACGAAGGTTGACTTGATTGTTACAGTAGATAACCACAATGTTTCAATGAACTGACCCAAATATTCATGTAGTTTATAACAAAAACTACTCCTGGTTGAAACCTAATTATCTTATATCCTTTATGTCTATATCATTGATTTCATGTTACCTATATCAATTGTTAAATTCGTTACAGAACTATTAACCTGAAATAGTTGATTATATATAAGCATTAAATTAAAATAATCGCAATTAGTATAATGAAATTGGGATGAGCCCATCGGTACTAACATAACTATTAAAATGCACCTCTTATGGAGTGTCCAAAACTGGAAACCGAATCCCGAAACCTCAGTAATTCTTCAGAAGTAACTATATTCATGTAATTCAAATAATATTTAAAGTACAAGCAGTTAGCAAATTGGCATCCTTAATCTTGTAAAGATGTTCTTCTCTCTAACTTTCAATATTTGCTACTGAGCTCAGTAAATGGTTACTTATATAAACACCATCACAGCCAACAATACTTATATATGGACTAGTAATAATAGTTGAGCATAATTATTCTGATCATGGTTTGATAAAAGTACTTGCATTCTTGCCAATCCTGATTATATCGAATGTATTCTCCTTGATAAATTTGTTGCTGTGCTACAGATTGAGGTTATGGCTGAAGATATTCAACCTTTGCTTGTTGAGGTTCGTGACAGTGCACTTTTGAAAGATGTTGAGAACTTAACCAAAAGCTTGGCTTTAGCAACCGATGATTTAAGGTATTCTTTTATTAATTAGATTAACTACTGAAATACTGGAATCTGAATATTTTCTGATCTACTCTAAACTGTAGAATTCGTCTTCTGTTTATCAGTATTTATCTTACTCTAATTTTGATGCCACTAGGACCAACTTAATTAGATTAATAGTTTTTCACTTGATGGAATAACCATATGGGTGGCATTTAGGCCTGCCTGGCCGGGCTCATGCCCAGCAGGCTGGAGGCGAGAGCGGGTGGGCTCGGGCGAGTTTGGAGGCGACGTCGGGCCGGGCTGGGCTCGGATGTGGGAAACCCCGGCCCGGACATGGACCCCCGGCCTGGCTATTGGGGGTTGGGCCGGATTTTTTTTTCATTTTAATATAACGCAAAAAAAAAACATATAGAACAAATTTGAAAGACAAAATAGAATTATGGAAAAAATCATATATTAATTTTTGGCAATGAATTACAAAGTTACAAATTGATTGTAATAATTTATACAAAGTGACAGAATTTAAAATTACAAGTTAAGGCGATGTTTAGAGTTCGAGATGGCCTAGGGCTAGATTAAAAAGAAGGCATTGGACTACTGTCATGCACTTCTTTCTACTTGATCTAAACCTAGAATCTCATCGTCCTAAATTCCCGCATTATTTTCACTCGTTGAGTCTTCTTTAAAGTAGGTCTTCAATCTTTATTTATCACTACTTGTCGTTTGGTCCGTTTCGAGTCCTATCCTCCGTTTTCATTTAATCTGAAGTGCATACGAGCATCTCCAAATTCTTCGATACCAAGCGATTCCTGTTTGGGCTCATAATCCTGCCACCAAGAGAGAAATCACTTCTTGATGCAACGGTTGACACCAGGGGACTTAGCAAATCATTATCCATACGAGAAATAATAGGGAAGGTTGATTCATTGTGTTTCCAAAATGTTCCAAACATCAACTTCAGCTTCACTGGCAGGTTGTTGATTATACAAGTTCAATTCATTAGGTGTATTTATCCTAGGGTTTTTTCGATTTTATAAGATTCAAAACATTACTTGCAGCAGTGGAAAATGCAAGACCCTTACCTTTGGATCTGGAAGAAGATAATGAACTAACATGCTGTGTATGAGTTGTAGATGCAAAAATTCTATCATAACTATTATAAAAATTATTCAATACGGATTCAAAATTAGCCATAAATGTAACACGATCATAGTCTTCTATTTCATCATGGGGAATTTATGTACAAAAAATATTAATCAAATTCTTTGTGCCCTTTAATTTAATCACGAGATTCATTTCACTAGCAACACAATACAACATAGGAATATGATGAAAATAATTCAAAAATTTAAGATAAGTAGAATAAACCGTTGTTCCAATTGAAGGATCACGTATCATTTTTTGTATAGAAGTCAGCATAGTCACTATTGTAAGTACCACCAGAAGTAGAGGAATAAGATTTTGAAATTTGTAAAGTTACTTCATTAAAAGGTTCTAAAAATTTTAATAAACTATCGGCAAACGATAAAAAATCATCTAATCTATAGTTTTCCATACCCATTGCAATACAAAATTTCTTTAAAGTGGATCCGTAATGAGTAACACTAAGTAATTTGTAAGTCGAATTCCAACGGTGTAACATCCTTAGGAATTGTTTAAAGTTATTGCCCTTAATTAGCACTGTCACATTTACCCATTACCCGGATCTGACCCAGACCTGATCCGGAACCGGCATTGGATCAGAACCGACCCGATCTATACGGGTCCGGGTCCTAAAATATGACCCGATGCACTTTCGGGTCTGTGTCCGGGTTTTCTTAAAATAGAACCGACCCGACTCGGACCCGGACCCGTTAAAAATACCCAAAAAAACATGAAATTTGAATAATAGGGTTATAGGTTTATACATATAAATAGTTTTTGTTGAAGATATGTGTGTAAATATAATATTTATTCATGTACTTAAGTGCAAAAATTGTTGGAACCCTTTATTGACGATCTGTACCGTTCACTTTGATATTTATGTTGTAATACGTATGCCTATGAAATATCACAAGTTGTTTGGAGATTGGTTATCCATGATTTAAATGGTTGCAAATGAACGGTTTTCCAATAACATACAACATTGGACCGTGTGTTATGCATTGGTAAAAAGTCTCCAAACTAGTTGATTTTTTGCACACTTACGTCTTATGACATTAGAAACAAACTGAACGCTATGGATCGTCCATATAAAGTCTGAGTACAAGTACTCTATATTAGGAAATTTGCCTCCTATAAGTATGAGCCTCCCTTTTCTCATACTTACACATATAAATTGTATTTAGAGCATCTCCAATTGTTTGCTATTTTGGCAAAATGGCAAAAAAAATAGCAAACGACGTCAACAATCGTTTGCTATTTTGCCAAATTGTAGCAAACGAGGAACAACACGTTGCCAAATTTGAGAAACGAATATGGCAATTGCCAAATATAGCTTGTTTCGTCTCTATTTTTAAAATTTTTAAACGCGTAGGACGAAACAATATGTTTCGTCGAATAATTTTTTAATATTTTTTTTACTGTTTTTGAGATCGGACAAAACATGTTTCGTCTATTTTTTTTATTTTGAATAACATTGGACGGTACAAGTTGTACCCGTCCGATAACTCAAAAAATCAGAAGAAGTGGTCGGACGGAACAACATGTTCCGTCCTTCCATTTCTTTGGTTTGGAAAATTTAATCCAAGTCCATGTTTGTTCCAAATTTTTCATCAGTTGCCAAGTCCAAGTTAAGAACAAATTGCTTCGAAACCATTTTACCAATAAATTTTTTAAAAGTTATTTTAATTGGTTGGGTGGAACATGTTCCGTCCGTCCATTTCTTTTTCTCATTTGCTATATTATAGCAAACGACGAATGTAGCAAAACTCTCTATATGTCATTTGCTATTTTGCCAGATTGGCAAAATAGCAATAACTATTGGAGATGCTCTTATGTGATCTGTTCCATGACTTCTACCATACTTGGGTTTCTTTTCTAGAGTGGACTCAACTTGTGTTTCTTTTCTGTTTTACATGCTAGGATATTTGTTCACTCTATAAATAATAGAAATAAGGCGAGATTGTTTCAACCTGTAGATTTAACTTAATAATGTGAACAAACATGTTTTAATCTATGTATTTTGCTTTTGGTAGAAAAGGTGGCGTATATATTCACCCTGCATTGTCATAGAGAAAATAATGAAACATACAACACAAATCCAGGTTGCCTCCACCTGCATCGCACAAAGTCCACAAGCAGAAAAACAGCTACAATTGACAACAAAGATAAGCCACCTAACAACCTTGAAGAGTAGGTTATTTCATAAGCATATGGGAACCTTAGTTCGGGCCCTGCTCCTACCCCTCCCCTCTGGTTCCAGCTAAATGTATGTAAATGCTTAGGTCCAGAATACATCTAATCAGTTTATTTTCATATATATTATATGAGAATTTTAACAGGTCACATTTAGATGATTCCGAACTGATACTAAAGAATTTCACTTGTTTACTCTTCTTTTATTATCTTGCAGAAAAGTCCGCTCGTCCATTTTAACCCCAGAGAATACTGAACTGATACGAAAGTCTATCGTTACCCTTATATTCACTTTGAAGAATATTGAGGTGAGTTTCTAATCCTTATCCAGTGTTCATCTAGCTGAAGTTACAGAATATACTCTGATGGTATTACAACCTTTCGTGCTTCAGAGTATAAGCTCGGACATCTCAGGTTTCACCGGGGATGAAACTACGAGGCATAATCTAAAAGTGCTCATCAAGTCGCTAAGCAGACTATTGTGAAAAATCTTTGAAATTAAATTTTTATACTAAGTGCAAGGAACACAAGTTTCCATGCTCATTCTAAGTTCCTGTCATTCTTTAATTTGTATTTTCTTTTTTCCCAGTTTCTTCACCAATGGCAATTCCCCTCCACCCCCTTTCTGTATAGAATCTTCAGTACATGTCCTGGATCTTCCAGATTGTGATCGTTGTGGCTGAGTTGAGATTTTGGTGATGGAATGAAAATACTTCCTCAGATGTAAGAACTGTATATGATGGAATTTCTACTCATTTAATATGATCAATTCGTTTACTGTTTGAAAATAGTCTGCATTTGAATCTAACCTGTACTGCTGTTTTATCATTCGACGGTTTTTCTAAGTTCTAACCTCTAGGAAAAAAATTCATGATATATCATATGAAATGGCACAGGTTTTGTTGGATCTTTTGGACTTGTGCCTCCATGATCTCTGATCTCCCGAAAAATGCATGATCTCTGATCTCCTGGAAAATGCCCACTTGAGCATTAGGATTTATCATGCTGAGTAGCAGCAAGAGGTTCAAATCTTGTCTAAAGATACAGATATCGTTTAGGGTGCATAGTTGATCAGCTCAAAAGCTCCCTGCCTTTTTATATGAAAATTTCAGGAGTTATGGTGGGGTTGCTATCTTTGGATATTTCGAATTGTCAGATTTATGTAAGCCGTATTTTGATTTGTTTCATTTTATTTATCTATAAAAGTTACATCTCAGTTGGTGTGAATTTTGGATTTGGTAGTTTTCGTCATCTATAGAATTAGACTAACCTGTCTCGCTGGCCTTTCTCCTTGTTGCAGCTTACAAAAGTTTCAGTCTTCTATATGTTTATTCCCAACATGGGATGTTTAACGCAAGTGTGTAGTCAACTGATAAGGCTGCCTCTTCGCTGGTGAGCACAAGGCCGAAGAAAGTTTAAATCTCACTTGTACCAAAAAAATTATCCATTAATATATACTAGTATAATGTACGTGTGATGCTCGTCTAAAAAAATAAACTCATCAAATTAAATGAATATATATTAAATAAGAAAAAAATAGTTTATAGTTGAATGTTTTGATTTGGGAGACACGTGCAGTACACATTTATATTTGTTGGATATAGTTTGGAGTTTGAACGTATATTATACGCGTTTATATAGTTACAAAATTTCCATTAAAATAGTAGAGATATATATATTCAGAATAAAATGTGAATGTGGCTAAGGCCTTTTCACTGTATATATATTTTTTTAAAACAAGGAGAGAAAACATGTTCTATCAAATGTTTCAGAAATGACAGAATAGTCTACTTCATTACTGATTTATTAATAGTCTTTTCTAGACACAGAATTGTTTATATTTGATAACCAATCAGTATTTTTGCAATTGTTGATAACTACAAGTGCATCAGAACTATTTGAGTGAAGCTTCGTGCTCCAGTTTTAAGTCTCTGTAATACATTGCCGTCCAAAATGAGCCAAATGAACCAGCAAGATTAGAAGACGGTGTCTAACGCTAATTTGAAGAGTGAGCTTGAATAGAACCCCAAGTTAGAAGACAAGGGCACAAATGGAGTTTATGATAACCATAACAGCTATCAGTAGATAGCAAAATTAGGAACAAATGATGCATTCACCATAGCTTATATGAACTGAATTGTTAAGCATGCATACAGCTTAGTTTATCAAAATGAAACAAGTCGTACAACTTCAAATGAACCCCTTGAAACTTAAATAAAATTCATTATCACTGGGGGAAATTTAGAGTTTTCAACAGAGAGAAAATAATAACATTCTTGTATCCTTCAAGCTGTTACAAAACTTTGTTATTCAAACTTGAATTGATTCCTCAAAAGATAATAGCAGCTAGGATCCTCTAGATTGCACAGAAATTAATCGGGAGTTGGGGCACCCTGGTTGAGCTCTGCAAATCTCATACCGACCCTCATAGAATGCTTCAGAAACTTTTCAGCACATCGGCGAACGCATGTTTCTTCTTGTTTGTCAAGGGTTTTGCGTCGGAAGGAGTCAACACAATCTGAGAAGCATCTTTCGACCAATGAGTTGTACATTCTCAAACTGCAAGATCAATATCGAAAAAGGAATATAACTCATCCATTTCAGTAACATTAAAGGATCTGTATCTCCTTCAGCTCTTTCTTGAGAGAATAATTTTAGCAAAGATAGTATAGAGGCATGTACAGTTGACGCTATTATTTTTCCATATATATGGATGGAGATAAATATAAAGTTCTGTACAAAGGAAATGAAATAACGGAACGTGATAAATCAATAAATCATTTCTACATTTTCAATATTTCCTCGAATCTCAGCTCAGACGCACTTAAAATCCCACAAAAACTAATATTAGTAATATGGAAAACTTAAAGGGCTACAACGAGTTGGACTTGAAGGTTGACAAAGTCAAAAATAAAAAAGAACAAAAATAGCCATGATTTAGGAGCAACTTCAACAAAGCCTAAGTGTTGTTTTGGCAGGCCTATGGATACAGAAAGTGCACCTCGATATCTTACTGGGACGACATTCAAGAAGTATACAAGGAAATTTAAAGGCTTCTATAGATTTCCTCATATACTTACTAGGCAACTGGAGAAACTTTCATAATATTTACAAGATAAGACTAGCTATGCATGCGATTATATGGGGAAAATACATGTATCATAGAGTAAACATGTCAAATTCAATTTGAAGTCATCATAATTTACAAGATATAATTCTAAATTACTATAGACTATACACTGATGCTGCCATTGTACTGTTTAACATAATTATGCTACCCTAATCCACTCTCCGTAGATGTAAATGCACCATGCACATTTGTACTCATGATTCATTATACAAACTTGTAAAGACCTAATCTAAACCTTCGAATAAGACCAAGTCTACTATTTGGCAGGATTTTGAATAAAGAATTGCTCAATCTCTTGAAAAACTGAAGAAAGAGCGTAGTTAGAAGAAAAAAAAATTCTAAACAACCCTCCACCAAATCAATTCCTTTCATTGTTTGATCAATCCAAACCTTACGACAGCACCTCTGACCTCCCCTAAGCACTTCATGTCTAATCGAAAACATCTAGTTCTCGTCCCCCATATTATACCTAGAAGAAATATACAAAATTTTCCTTACAATCATATACTTGCATAATCTTTGCACATGCCTAATTCAATCTTACAATCAAAACACTAGCTGATAACAAACGTGCTATGCTAAATTGCAAAACTAGCATGATGCTTCTTCAGACAATTGTAAGACCAAAAAAAGATCTAACATCGCGATTGATGTAGGTGACATAAATTAGGGAGAAATTTGCGCGCGCAAACTTCTCCATCAAGAAGATGTCTATGGTAAATACGTAATTGGCAGACCAAGTATTAGGGTCAATGCAGTAACCTATCTCCAGAGAAGCCAAACTTGCAATTCCAATATCTCAGTTATTAAATGGCATTTCGGTCCTTCAAAACTGATCACTATATCAGACATGCCAGGGAACATTAAAAACACCACAAAATACCAAACAAATCTATATAATAAAACACAAAGAAAGCTATCAAGTGGCTCTCCTTTAATAGGGTTGAAATCAATGGTCCAGATCTAACCTCTCAAAACATATTTTTCCGCCCAAAAGTTTTCCCCCAAAACTCAAATTCAAATACCAAAAACAACTCCTTTATTTATTTATTTATTAATTTCTCTCTCTCTCTCTCTCTCTAATTATATTTTCAGATTTCAGGTACACAAAGAAAGCTATCAAGTGGCTCTCCTTTAATAGGGTTGAAATCAATGGTCCAGATCTAACCTCTCAAAACATATTTTTCCGCCCAAAAGTTTTCCCCCAAAACTCAAATTCAAATACCAAAAACAACTCCTTTATTTATTTATTTATTTATTAATTTCTCTCTCTCTCTCTCTCTAATTATATTTTCAGATTTCAGGTTTGTAAATTTCAGATTTTTTATGCATTTTTTTATTGCTCATGTTACAATGAAAATAGCAAAAATCTCATCAACAGTTAAATTTCATCATTACTCAAAGTTTTAAGAAGTTGGGTTTTACACCCACATTTATAATTATTTTTCAACATATACTAATGAAAATATAGACTTTTATTTACAACTAATTATTGTTTTACTATTCAAACTTGAGCTATATAATTGTTATTTTACTGTTGACAAGACTTTCATATGTTGTATCGTTTCGAAGACGTATCATAGGCACATGCCCACGGGTAAATCTAGTATTATAACAAATCATCAGATCACTAACACTACGATCCTGGGATTGACTTAATAATTATGAATTGAAAACAAATATAAGCATAGAACACAGAAATATATATACTATTATCAAACTAAATGCATCAAAATTCGGACCTGTCGCGAACTTGGAGCTGGTCGATCATGGATGACATCCGGAGCTTGTCCTCCTCAGGGAGGTTGTCCAGATCTCCGAGCATGCTCTTATCCATTGCTACCAACGATTCTTTTTTCTAGGGTTTTCGGAAGAAAGATGGGTTTTTTAGGGTTTTTGGAAGATCAAGGGGAAGACGTGCGTGGAATGAGTTGGGTGAGATCTGAAAACCCTAGCCTTTGCTGAGCAGGGCGATGTCACTGGATTGGGCCGTACGAGTAAGATGCAAACTTTTCGAGACCCACTTGTCACTGGATTGGGCCCTTGTGTAGGACGAGATAACAATTTTGATCTCACTCAATCAGTCTAGCTTTTTTTAATTTACACATTATTTTCTGCAAATTTTTTATTTTGGCACTATTACCCAATTCGCCCTTCCTCTAGAGTGATTCGCAATATCCATATGAGGTAATTCTCTCTTGTATAGAGTGATTATAATCACTTGGTGAGACCAATTTGGATAATTTGTACTAATTATTTTCATGCCAGAATCTTTATATGTATGCACAATCAGCTGGTTTGAATATATATTAATAATGAGTGGTACTTTTGTAAATAATTATGTAGTAAATAAATTTGAACATTGATGATATTATGGTAACTAATAACAGTTGAGTAAATGAATGATTAATATAACTCTCACTTAAAAATGCATGGTTATATATATAAAGCTGAGTTTTGATTCTTTTGCTTGCACCACGTAGACATTTTTTAGTTTTTATCTGTCAGGGTCGTCAGAGAACGATAGTCACCGGCATTGATGAGAAATGACATGAATAAAAGCTGCAGACTGTTGTATCGGTTGATATATGTGTGTATATGTATTTTTGTGCTTTGTGCACTTTTTCATATGAATGGGTGTTGAGGCGGGTATAGGATTAGTGCAAGTTGCACGTGCTTCTCAGTTCATTTTGTCCTGTAGCTCCTGTAATCGCCTTAACTGCCTATATAAGCTCAGTTGTAAAAAGGATTAAATCAATCAATAAAATCAACCATTTCTTCCCCAAATTATCTTCTTCTAAACCCTAGTTCTTGAGAGTTCCATTAATGGCGAGATCGATGGCAGCCATGAACCCAATTCCTGACACGGTGATATCAGAGCCAGATATCGGAGACGGCAATGGCCACGATGAGGGAAGCACGATGACGTAGGGATGGCAACCGGGCCGGGTTGACCCGCGACCCGCCCACACGACCCCGACCTGTTAGTATACGGTTCGGGTACGGGTCGAACTCGTGGGTTTACCCGGGTCGTAAAATTCGCAAACCCAACCCGCTCGACCCGCTAACGAAGTCAAACCCGTCCGCCAGCTCGCGGATCAACCCGCGGGTTTGGCCCGTTTGACCCGCGGGGTCGAATGGTCGGCAGTAGATTGTTGGATGGCTGTTTTTTTGTCTTTTTTGATTTTTTTTTTATTCCCCCTTATAAATACTCCCTTAATTCAATCTAAAAAAATTCACACCTTACTCTCTTATTCTCTCTACTACTACTAATCAATTCAATCTCAATTCAATAAAGTTTTTTCAACAAAAAAGCAAGCAACAAAGAAGTGAAAATTTTGAATCGTATCGAATTGTGTTGATTCAATTCTCAACTACGTCTACTTCAACTCCTCCATCAAAGAAACTCTCTCTCTCTCTCTCTCTCTCTCTCTCTCTCTCTCTCTCTCTTTCAAGTTTCAACGACTACCAGACTACCGACTACTCTCTACTTTTATTTTCTCTCATTTCTATATTCGATTATCCACGAAGTCCGATATCAAAAATTTGCAACCCCCATATTGTCTTATTTTTGTTGTAGTTCTAATTTTTTTATATTTGTTTGTTGGTTTTTCGTTTTTCTCTCTCTCAACCCTCCTATTGTTTTTTAGATTTTATTTTTTAACATATACCTCATATTTTTTTGTTTTGTATTATTGTACATATACAAGTAAAACACTAGAATAACTTTTTTTTCCACATACACTATTACCATGTCTAGATCACGAGGTAGCTGCCATAGCCAAAGTAGAAAAGATTCCACCGGTACTTCACCTCGGCCTTCAATAGTCCCACAAATTGAATCTGGATTTACGTATAATCTTATGGTAGGAACTCACGATATTCCTACACACGAAATAGAAGAAGAAATGCATGATATTGACACACAAACACAACAAACTAGACCCACTAGTAGTAGAAAAAATAGGGGAGAAACAAGTGATTGGTATAAATTTTATGACTATATTCCCGATGAGAATAATTCGGGTGTAGGACATAACATGTGTAAATATTATGAAAAGAGTTACAAATGAAAGAAAGGTGAGGGAACATGTACAATTAAACGACACATTTCAAGTGTACACAAAGAATTAGTACAAGACTAACAAGACCAACAAAAAATCAACCCTAGGATCGAACAAATAGATAGGCAACCCTATGATCCCGAACTTATTCGTCAGCAAAATGGCTCACTAGTTATTAAGGATGAGCTACCGTTTTCCTATTCTGAGAGTAGGACTATAGAGTCTTTCAACCAAAATGCACTAAATCCACATTTGAGAAGAAATCCTAGAAACACACTAAAGTCTGATTGTTTTAAACTTTACAACGAAATGAGAGACGCTTTAATTGCACTCTTATATTCTATAACTTATACAGTTTCGTTAACTTTCGATTGTTGGAAAGGTTGTAACGATATTTTGATGATGGGCTTAACTTGTCATTGGATAGATAGTGATTGGATGATTCAAAAGAGAATCATCTCACTTGCGGCTTTGCCGTATCCCCATAGTGGACTAGTTATTGCAACACGTATTTTAGAAGTTTGTGATTTATATTACATTCGTGATAAAAAATTTTACTATTAGTTTTGATAATACATCTAACAACAATGCTTCGATTAGTACATTGGAAACACAATTAGCTCCTCCATGTAAGGAAACTTTTCATATTAGATGTGTGTGTCATATTTTAAATTTATGTGTACAAGATGCATTGAAAGTAGCTGATTCATATATAATTGCAATTAGAAATTGTGTACATTTTGTTGCTTTAAGGGGTCATATGCTTCAAGAATTTAAAGTATGGTATAAAGCTAGGGGAATACATTTTTGAAAATTTCCTAAGGATGTTAAACACTAATGGAACTCTACTTTCGATTTAGTAAATGTTGTTACTTAATACAAAGATATTATAAACGATTTTTGCCTTGCAAAAAACCTGAAAAATTTTCAAATGACTCCCCAATCATGGTATTTTGCCGAATCTTTATTACAAATTCTGGAACCTTTTAAAAATCGCAACTTTGAAGTTTTCTACATCTTATGACTCGACTTCTAGTAGTATTTTTATTTCAATCATTACTATGATGCAAACTTTTCAAGAATGATTTCAGACGAATACATTGGCCATATTGTTGTTCCCGCTTATACAAAAATAATTCCCCTCCTATGTTGTATTGTATTGCTACTATTATGGATCTTCGTATCAAATTAGCGGGTACGAGGAGTTTGATTAAAATGTATTTTACTTTACTTGGAGATGAATCTGAAATTGATTCCGATAATTTTTTAGCTAGCTTTGAATCGACATTGAATAACTTGTATGATTATTATGATAGAACTTTTGCATCTAGTAGTTCAACTAGTATAGTTACTTCTTCTTCTTCTACTTCTAGAGGTAAGGGTAAAAGTACATTAGAAGATGTCACTTTTAATTTACTTGCTCGTATTCAATCAAAAAACCTAGGACTAATGTACCTAATGAATTAAATTGGTATAATCAACAAGACAGTGAGAGTTCTAGTACTAAGATTGAAGTGCTACAATGGTGGAAAGAACATAAAAATCTTTCCTATTATTTCACATATGGCTAGAAATCTACTAACTCCTCCTGTCTCCACAGTTGCTTCCGAAAGTGCTTTTTCTTCAAGTGGCAGAGTTATAACAGATTACAGGAATCGCTTGAAGCCGGATTCGTTGGAGATACTCGTGTGCACTGAAGATTGGATGAAGGCTGAAGACATGACTCAAGGAAAAGTGGCATCTACATCAATAAGTGGAAGAAAATCCCCTGAAGCCCAACAACAATATTAGAAAATTTAGGGCGATGAGATCCTAGATTTAAGTTAAGTAGAGGTGCACGACAGTAGTCCAATTCCCTTTCTTCAATCTAACTCTAGGCTATCTCGAACTCTAGATTGTCATCTTAAACATGTAATTGAAGGAATTTGTATATTTATTTAACAGTATGTAAAAAATTGTTAAATTTTCATAGAAGTTGAAATGAAAAAATATATACAATTTTATCTCTTATCTCTTATCTTTGTTGTACAATTTTATTTATTTACTTTTTTAGGTTAAAAGAGGGGGGGGGGGACTTGTATTTATAAATTGTATGTAAAAAAACTTGTAAAAAAAATCATAGTAGTTGAAATGAAAAATCAATAATATATGCATTTTTCACTTTTATACAGTTATACTTGTTTACTTTATTTTTTTTAAGTGAAGTTGTAATAAATAATTTTAAAAAATGGGCCAACCCGCGACCTGGCCCGACCCGAAACGGGTTCGCCCTAATGGGTTCGCGGGTCGACCGAGTTTGAAATTTCCAATTTTGAACTCGGCTCGGCCCGACCCGGTTGACACTTCGACCCGACCCGAACCCGCCCAAGTTATGCTTCAACCCACGCGGTTCCGACCCGACCCGGCCCGGTCGACATGAATGCCAACCCTACGATGAAGATCGAGGTTTGGGTAATTGACCTAAAAAGCCAAATGGCGATGGTGCAAGTACAACTTGGTCTCATCGTAGGGAAATTGGAGGCGATGGCTACTCGTATAGAAGGGCTACAATCAAGGATTCCTCACAAATACTGCAACTGATGCATCATCCCTTTCCTCATCGGATTTCAATAACAGAGGTACCTTACACTAGCTCCACCTCTTTTAATGCTAAAGGGTGAGGGGACTTTGGAAACATGTTAAGAACACCTTTTAAGATAGAATTTTTGATATTTGAAGAGGGTGATCCAACTGAGTTTATTTGTGGAGTAGAACAGTTTCTTGAATTCTATGAGATTCCAGATCATAGAAATTGAGTATACCTCTTTGAATTTACAGGGTAGAGCAGCTCAGTGGTTCCACAAGCATATTAAACCAAAGATTCATGTAGTAACTTGGGCAGGATTCCTTGAAGAATTAATCACTAGATTTGGCCCAACTGAATTTAAATATTATAATGGAATTTTGTCCAAATTGAAACAAAAAGGAGATCTTGAATTGTATGTATAGGAGTTTGATAGACTCTCGAATTTTTTTGAAGACTGGATAGAAACTCACTTCCTGAGTACCTTTATCAGTGGCTTAAGAGACGAGATTCAATGGGATGTAAAATCACAGAAACCTAAGCATGTTAATGAGGCAATTGGGTTGGCTAGAGGCTTGGAAGAGAAATTAGCATGTATGACGAACAATTTTAAAGCTCCATATATACCAAAATTGCATATAACAACAACTCCTAATACTACACAGTTTGTAAGGGGGCAAGAGACAAGTACAATTCCGAATTTTGTTCCTCGACAGCTACAAATTCAGGAGGTGAGAGAAAGAAAAGCTAAATGGTTATGTTTCAATTGTGATGAGAAGTATACATAGCGACATAGAGGCAAAACTCATAAGTTTTACTTTTTGGAGATGTTGGATGATGAAGATGAAGAAGAAGCTAATTTTGAAGCAGTAATAGCTGAAGAGACTACCCAAACTCCCATACATTCTACTTTACAGGCTGAAATCTCATTCCATGCTTTAGTTGGTACTCAAGTTTACCCCCAAACCATGCGAGTGAAAGGGAAGATCAATGGCAAAGAGGTCAACATTTTGATCGATACAGGGTCTACCCATAACTATCTTGATCATCAGACTGCAATTAAGTCTAACAAGTATAATGCACGTCTATAAAAAAGTTTAGTCATTAAATTAAATGAATTTTTATATCGTATAAGAAAAGAAATAGTAAAACATTTAACCGCCAAAATAGTAGGCTTCAATAATAGAATCAGTAAAAATTTCAAAAAATCAGTAAACATTTAATCGCCAAAAATTTATACATCTGTTGATTCAAAAAATTTCAAAAAAATAAAACAAAATCTATACATGTTATAGAATTTCTATAAAGAGAACAAAATTGCAACCAATTCAGTAACATCTGTTGATTCAAAGTCTTTCAAAAAATATTCTATGTATGAGTTTCTATAAAGAGTACAAAATTGCAACCAATTTAGGAATACTAATAAATCTCACTGTAGGTCACATAAGGCATGAAGATAGTTAGTGTGGTCCTACGATCATCCCTTAAAGGGGGCCCAAAACTATACAATTATGGCAAGTATTATTCCTGAATTTTCATCCCACAATGGCCTTGCTAGCCAACTCTTACGCAACTGTTTGTCGAAGGAAGTCACACAATGAAAGTTCAGGAATAAAACTTTGACTTAACTATCTTAAATTGAACTCTTAAGCAATTGTTTCTCCATTTTCCTCTTAAGCTGTTGAGATTTTAAGAGTTGAGGTATTTCAGTTGGTGCTGCAATTTCTTGTTGATACTGTAATTCTCCTTCGTCTACTATTTCTCTGTCATTACTTGGTTTATTATTTGCATTCATATTAGAGCGTCGATTTTTTGATACTGCCTACGTCTCTCCCTTTCTCCAGCTCGTTGATCTTCAGACATCAACGATCATCGATTTCTCATATATTGATGTTGTCTTTGCCTTTGTTCTTCCAACTGTGACGCAGTCATATTAGCTCTTCTATTTCTGTGATACTGCCTAAGCCTCTCCCTATGTTCAAGCATTTCTTGTTGACATTGTATTTCTCTTTCGTCTATTATATCTACATCATTGCCCTGTTGATTGTTCGTTGGATATATGCTATCCATTTACCTTGAAGGAAATAGTGTGTACTTAAAGGTCACTTGAAAAAGCAATCTTACTTGAAAAAAATAAAATGATATAAAAAATGCAGTAACATAACCATAATCCTTTGATCGAACCAAATTTATATCAATAACATATCACACTAACTCTGAATCTAAAAATTGATTTCTCAGTAACCAACACGAAAGCGACATTTACCTTCCAATTATGTTCTTCTTATTCGAAAACCACCTCCTTTTCAATACCCTTTCTTGTAATACACCTAAAAATTACACACAAATGAAAAATTAATCTCCCATTAAATTTTTAATAGCATAATATAATCATAAAAAACTACTTTGTTATAGCTCAAAGAGTAAGATTCCTAATTAGCTCGACTAAAAATGGAAAGAAAAAAGATAGTTAGAAAACATTTTCATGAAAAACATGTGCAATGCACACCTGTTCACTTTCAAAATAAACTCATACAAACTCATACAACCAGATATGCGCAAAAAACGCGTCAGAACGTGGTGCAACTATTTGATGTACAAATTGGACCCAACTCTACAATGCTAATATCTTAGCTGGCACACGAAGAGAAGATGATGAAGGTGATTGGTGTACAAATGAACATTATGCTTTTAACTGGTATTTTACTAAACTTTTAAAATCGTCTTTCTATCCTTCTTATAAAAGCCCCGATGCCTAAACCGTACTTTCAACTTTTACATGACCTAAAGCCTAATTTGCTTTTCATGGCATTAATCACCTTCTAATACAACTTTGCTTACAAGCCAATTCATCAAATACTACAGTACACTACCATTAGGTTCACGTTTAAACAAAATTAGTAAAATTTTCCTTTAGAAGCACAAAAACACACCAACCAAACATATAAAGTACTTCTTATACCTCCAACTTCATCCAAATATAAATACCACTAAGATCTGCATACCAACTAAAATCCATCAAATCAAACAACCATTTATTTCATTCTTTCCATTTGAACCATCAGCTACAAACCTTCTTCAATTATTCCTAATACATTTATTCCACATAACCAAAAAAAGAACTTTCCCACATCTGGAACTCTCCTAAGACCTATCTCAAACAACCTTCCCATAAGATTTTGACTCACCAGTCTAAAACTACACTCTTGGGTTCCAATCAACACTCAAAGACTTTCAATTTCACTCTGCACTGATTCCCATAATAGAACATTACTTTGTCTAACCATTCTACCATTA
This sequence comes from Hemerocallis citrina, assembly GCA_017893485.1. NCBI lineage: Eukaryota > Viridiplantae > Streptophyta > Magnoliopsida > Asparagales > Asphodelaceae > Hemerocallis > Hemerocallis citrina. Next base: position 41,324,314 of record CM030366.1, read on the forward strand.
ACACACAATCAAACATAACCATTCAACATATTATCTAAATTCTTCAATCATTTCTTCATCAAATATCCAATTCAATAAAATTCGTATCTTTTTCCACCAGCACCAAATATCCAAACTAAAAACTAACAAAAATTAAAACATTTTTCCAAAATAGAGTCATCAACAGACAATTAACCATAAACATTCCACACATAATCTAAATCTTTTAATCATTTCTTCATCAAATATCCAATTCAACGAAAATCTTAGTCACTCTCCACAGAAGTATCTCAAAAACTTCCCTCCAATTTTCTGAGTGCCCATTCCAAACAGGCACTCTCGGATACTTATTAACACACCTAAATATTTGCCAATTTTCTCCCTACACCTATTATCATGAAGAAAACATTACTACATTTAAACATCCCAAAATAAAGGCAATAACACAATTGATCATACCACATTCTTGACATGATCCCAAAATTTCAATCATTTCTTCATTTATCGAATTCAATACAAAATCCTATCATTTTCAACCTGCTCTAAATATCCAACATAGTAACTAATCAAGAACCAAACTTTTGTACAAAATAGAGGGATTAATAAAAAATCAACCACAATCCATTACACACATTACCTAAATTCTTCAATCATTCATTCATCAAAAATCTAAATCAATAAAAGTATCATCTTAATGAAGAATACTCGGGGTTTTAGAGTTTTGCAATTTATTGAATTGTGTACCTCGATTTCGGGGCCAACGTTTGAAGGAAATGCGGCGGGAAATCGGTAAGTCGAGGGGGCGTCGCTGGCAACGGTGTCGCGGCGGTGCGTTTGGCGACGCTGGAGAGCGACTGAGTTGCGGTGGGAAATCGGCAGATCGAGGGGGCTTCACTGGCAATGAAGGAAGGGCGGCGGGAAATCGGCAGGTCGAGGGGGTGTCGCTTTCGATGTGTTGGGCATTGCTGGCGACGGTGTTGCGGCGGCGCGTTGGGCGTCGCTGGAGAGCGGCCGAGTTGGGGGAGAGAGGGAGATGAATAGATGGGAAGGAGATGAGTAGGGGAGATTTAGGGTTTTTGGGTTTAGACGGGAGGGTGTTGCGAGAGAGAGGGAGAGGAGTATAGTGGAGATTTAGATTTTTTTTTTCTATTTTTTTGTTGGATTTTAACATTAACGTGATTTGCATGGGTTTGCTCAATTACAAAATTAGGGTTTGTTTATTTACAACCCCAACTCTCCCATTAAAATAGTAGAGATTTGCAGGTCATGAGGGAGCCTCGATACAAGGTTACCATAGCCAATGGACAAAGAATGTACAGTGAAGGCAAGTGGAGAATGTTAGTTTCTTGGTCCAAGGTGTAAAATTACAAGTTGAATTACAACTCCTACCATTAGAACCTGCTCAAATGGTATTGAGAGCACATTGGTTGAGATCATTAGGTCAAGTTACTACGGATTTTAGCTGCATGACAATGGATTGCAGGGTTGCGGGTGTCATGAAACAGTTGCAAGGCATTGTAAATCGTTCACTACAGTTCATGGAGGCTGAGGAGTTGGTTAGAATGAGTAGTTGTGTATGCCAAATTTATATGATACAAGTGCAAGGAGTGTTAGATGATGACGAAAAGGCTTCTAGTTTGGCCAAGCTCGGTCATTCTACTTAAGACATCCAACAAGTTTTGCAGAGCTTTCCAGAGGTCATTACTGATTAAATTGGGTTGCTTCCTCAGAGGGAAGTAGATCATCATATACCCTTAATTGATGGGTAGAAGCCAATATGTAGTAGACCCTATAAACACCCACATTACTATAAAAATGAGATTGAGAAGCATGTTAAGGAGATGTTAACATCAGGGTTTATTAGGCCAAGTAGTAGCCCTTATGCTTCACCAATTATTCTGGTTCAAAAAGTTAATGGAAGCCGGCGCCTTTGTGTAGATTATAGAGCTTTAAACAACCAAACTATCAAGGCCAAGTTCCCAATTCATGTTATAGTTTTATTGCTTGATGAGTTGAATGTTGCTAGGTATTTTTCAAAGATTGATTTGAGGTCGGACTATAATCAAATAAGAGTGAAGGATACAGACATTCCCAAGACTACATTTCGAACACACCATGGCCATTTTGAGTTTGTGGTCATGCCTTTTGGACTTACTAATGCTCTCGCAACCTTCCCATGTCTTATGAATGAGATTTTTGAAGAATATCTCAAGAAATTTGTTCTAGTCTTCTTCGATGACATATTGGTTTACAATCAAACATGGGAGAATCATCTTAAACACTTGTCACAAACTCTAGCAGTTTTGATCTCAAATCAGTTAGTAGCTAAGGCTAGTAAGTGCAGTTTTGGCTAAGAATCAGTTGGATATTTTGGGCATATTATCAGTGCAGGTGGTATATCAGTTGATTCAAGTAAAATACAAGTTGTTGAAAGTTGGACAGAGCCAAATTCAGTGAAGGAGTTGAGGGAATTTCTTGGTTTAACAGGCTATTATAAAAAATTTGTTAAGAATTATATAGGGATTGATGCACCCCTCGCTCAATTGCTGAAGAAGAACACCTTCAAATGGTCCTCAGTTGTTGCTAATGCATTTGCTACAGTCAGGAAAGCGATGACTACAACTCCTACATTGAAGGCTCCTGATTTTTCTAAACCCTTTATTGTGGAGACTGATGCTTCTCAAGGTGGAATTGGAGTTGTACTCATGCAAGAATGTCACCCAATAGCCTATATGAGTAAGGGCTTGAAAGGTAAAACTTTAGTTTTATCTACATATGAAAAAGAAGTTCTGGCCATTTTACAGGCAGTCAAGCAGTGGCGCCAATATTTTCTTGGGAATCCTTTTGTTATCAAGACTGGTCAGTGTAGTATAAAGTATATTTTGGATCAGCGAATCAATACTGAGGTTCAAGAGAAATTGCTTGAAAAACTGTTGGGCTTTACTTTCACCGTTGAGTACAAGAAGGGAGTTGATAAAAAAGCAGCTGATGGGTTATCTAAGAGAGTGGGAGAGCAATATATTTTCTTTGAAATCACAACTGTGGTACCTCAATAGTTAGAAGAGGTGAAACTCATGGTTAGTTAGGATCCATACAAGCAAATGGGAGGAATTTGGTATTATAAGGACAAGATACTGATTAGTCCTACTGCAAGTGTGAAGAATTAAATTTTTTTTTTCCATCATGCATCCAGTACTGGGGGTCACTCAGGATTTTATAAAACTTTGCAAAGAATTAGGAGAGCTTTTGTTTGGGAAGGCATCAGTAAAGATGTCAAGCTTTTGATTAAGGAATGCTTGATATGTTAGTGAAACAAAAATGAGACTTTGCTATCCGCACAGTTCTTGCACCCTCTTCCTATTCCTGACAGAGTTTGGGAAGATATATTGATAGATTTTGTTGAAGGACTACCCAAAAGTTTTGGCAAGAGTGTTATAATGGTGGTGGTTTAACAAAATATGCAAATTTCATGGGTATTACTTATCCCTATACTGCTCAATACATTGTCCAAGTGTTCATTGATAGTGTCTACAAGCTGCATGGCATGCCAAGGAGCATTGTAAGTAATCGTGACTCTATTTTTGTCAGTAAATTTTGGAAGGAGTTCTTTACACTGCAAAACTGCAAGTTGAATCAGTTGACTACTTATCACCCGGAAAGCGATGCCCAAACCAAGATAGTTAACAAGGCCTTGGATATGTATTTGTGTTGTTTTTGTGGTCAGTAGCCTACTGGCTGGTATAAATGGCTAGGGTGGGCGGAGTTTTTAATATAATACCAATTTGCATGTATCTACAGGGCTTACCCAATTCGAAGGAGTGTATGGACGACCTCTACTGTCTCTATTGCATTATATTCAGGGTACTTCAAATCTACCTGCACTGAAAAAAGGATTATTATCTAGGGATGCTATATTGAAGCTATTGAAAGATAATATAGCCATTGCACAAAATTGTATGATGTTTTTTGCTAATAAAAGGTGATCTGAGAGAGGATTTGAAGTTGGTGGTTTGGTGATGCTCAAGATCAAACCATATAAGCAAGTTACGGTGCGTAATTCTACTCCTCAGAAGTTGTCTTCTATGCCCTCCTGCTGGTAGGGATGCTGGGGGATTAGTAAACTAAACCCTCCCCCCACTAGCTACACAAGGTAGCTACCTTGTCGCTGAAAACTAAAGAAAGTCAGTACTTCGAGTTGTTTCTTCGGTGTGGTAAACTTAACATGCAATATTACCTAAAATTACTACTGGAAAAATATATAAAATATTATTAGGCCACTAATATCATAATAATTATGTCTGATCCCTTTAGCCAATTTCGCTCTTAATACTGGATCATTTAAGTCGAGAGAGACTTGCCTTCTCTCAGGCCAACTGTCTTCTACTTCTTGTCGATTGCTTAATGATGGTCTGACCTCTTTCCTGGATTCTTCGTCGATTCCTCTTCAACATAGGAAAAATATCATTGCTTGTCCGATCAACAGAACAAATATGTGGTGACCTCACTTTGTAGAAGGAGCTTATTAGAGTAGAGGTCCCAGTGGTCTCAACATCAGGAACATCGTACCCAATCAAAGCCGATGTTTGAAATCATGAGTATGAGACCTATCTTGGATTGAATCTACTCCTTCAGACCCTGCTTCGTTATCCGGCACAGCCGATTCAACTGCTTCTCCAACCAGAGAGCCAATCACCCTCCCAATTCGAAGTTTTTTCATGGAAGTTTCATTTTGGTCCTTATCGGGTACTTGAAAAGATTGGTACGATTGAATATCAGTTGGAGATACCACTTAGTACTGCCATTCACCCTGTATTTCATGTTTCGAAGTTGAAGAAGTGTCATGGGAATCACTTGCCAAAATTTTCTACGGACTTACCACATTGGTGGGTGGAGGAGACTGTAACTGATGAATCTAAGGTGGTTTTGGATTGCAAGGTGTTCATGAATTAAATTGTTAATCAAACGGAAGAACTCGGGACTGGATTGTGCTTCTTGGGTGGACATTAATGAACTGCAGAGTAAGTTTCTAGGTTTTGAACTTGGGACAAGTTCATTCATTAAGGGGGAGGAGTTGTCAGGGTCGTCGGAGAACAATAGTGACCAGCGTTGATAAGGAATGAAAGAATGACATGAATAAGAGTTGTGGAATGTTGGATTAGTTGATATATGTGTGTATCTGTATTTTTCGTGTAGCACCCCGAATTTCCAATAAATAAAATTAGAACTAAGTAGCACAATTCCCAACATCAACCACAATTGTAATCATAAACATAGCATCCAAATACATGAAAATTTAAAACTTTTATTACATCAACTCTTTTACAAAGCACATCGGAATTTAAACACCTTGAATTACAATTCTTTTTAGAACACGGTACCAAAATTTACTCTTTACGATCAATGTTGATACAACATATGCGATAACTTTAAACATTCTACCACATGCTCCCAACCCCATGCTAATGGTACCTACCTGTGAAACATGAGACTAAAGATAACCCTAACCCCCAAAACTACAGGGGTCAACCATAACGGTGCGAGTGATATTCAAAGAAGATACAACTTAAATGAAAGCATAAGGAATAAAATCATAAATCAACAAGTGAAACACATTAACACGGTAACTACATATGGAACATGAAACAATAATAAACGAAACATAAATCATCAAGTGATACTAGGCTAAGTGTCAAGTGTAAGAAGACAGAAAACAAGTATGCATAATACGAGTCAAGGAAACACAATGCTTATGATGATTACTAATGCATACTTGTCGGATTCTATGCATCCCACAATACATAGGTCCGGTGCAAGCCCTTATCGTTCTCCACTTGATAGAGTTCAATCCCACGTTATGCAACTATCCTACTATAATGACTACTACGAGATTTAGACATTTTGCAAGTATCGGCTCTCGCCCTTGGATACTGGAGACCAATCCCCTTTGTGGATAATTCTATGGCCTATTTCATCCATCGTGCCAGAATATTGGGGAATGTCTCACTCTGCAGTTCATCCTGAAACCCTTATTGTACAAATATCCCATGAGCATCGCTCTTGTCCATGGAATATTGGAGACCAATCCCCTCCGTGGATCATTCTGTGGCCTATTTCATCCAACATCCCAGAATATTGGGGAATGTCTCACTCCGCAAATCATCCTTGAGTCCATAACTCACGTTTGCTCCCATTTCATCATATCACCATCTAGTGCATGTCCTTATATTTATTAAGTTCATTTAATTAATCAAAATTCCCTAGATGTTGGGATTGGGGCATCAACCAACGCCTATTATCGCAGCGGAATTAAATAGAGTAATGAGAAAGTCGAAGATGAGATGAATCAATAGAGCAAGCAAGTAGATCCACCAATCTAACACAAACACAATGATGACTTATCCCGGTTAGCTTTTGCTTAATCCGAAGGAAAATATTGGGAGATCTGATATTCAACTAGAAGTGATTACAAGGAGTTACTGATTCACTCAATACAAGGAATTAAACTCACTCACCAAGAACTATCTCTATCTCGAGCCTCTCTTTGCAATGGAGAAAATAATCTATGAAGTACTCTTCTCTCATATTGGAAGAGTTTACAATATATATAGAAGGATAGAGAGAAACCTAGGTTTAATCTTGATTCTCAGTCGTCTGATATAACCTGGAAAATAAATAACTGAATAGGAGCCGTACGATCTAATTTGGAGTTGAAGATTGGGCTGAAATAACCTAACAAATCGAGGCCCAAAACGAATACTGCGCCGCGATCGGTCGACCGTCGAACAAGACCTGTAGACCGTCCACCTCTTGGCCAAACCCAGTGCAACTGCGGTCGGGTGTGCGGTCAGGTGTGCAGTCGGGGGTGTGGTCGACTATAACTTGGGACAGTCGACCGCAACTATGCCTGCACTATTGTTGCTTTGTTTTCTTCTAATCTCTTCGACGCTTCGACCCCCGTGCTTCATCTTACCTTCTTCTAATCTGAACTACGAGTATTCAAGACACATTCCTAACAAACTCTACCTTTTATTGCATACGAGTGCTATCACATGATGTGTTATTCATCTCCAAACTTTAAAGAACTCCACTTGCAAAAAGACTTAGAACAATAGCTTCTTCTTCTAGTTGAACTGATCTCTACCCAATCTCACCAATTCCAATATACCCCTTCAAGGGTACACCTTCGTAGATGTACTCACGAAGTTGTCAAACTCCGCACGAACTTCACCTTACCCTTAGGCATTCTCCACCTCTCGACGATATTCGAACGTCGTGGTTTCGTCTCGATGAATCTAGTTGCGGAAAACTAGTTGGACTTGCTGGAATAACAAGAAAAGGAGCAACACTTGCGTAAGTATTTCGGATTCCCTAAAGCTTGTAGAGATTATTTTGGCTTGGCCCAACCACTCTCATACCTCTAATCACCTTACGACGACATTGAAAAATAGACAGAACTCCACCTTGAGCTGTATACCTACAACCCTGTGCATCAAGAGTTCTCAAGGAAATCAGATTCCATTTCAATAGAGGAATATGCAAAACGTCACTTAAAGTGAACATGTTTAGACCTGACATCTTCAACTCAACTGTCTCCTCACCTACTACTTCACAAATCTTTCTAGTTCCCGTTCTCACATAACGCCCTATAGTAGACTTATAAGTAGAAAACAACTCTCTCTCGGAGCAATATGAGAAGAACTCCCAGAGTCAAGAAACCAACTAGAATCTATTTCTAAATAATTTGAAACAAGAAGACACGAATCACCTAAATTAAAGGCACTAACCATATTAGCGGCTGAATTCCTATTCTTGGTGCTCCTGATTCTGCAATTTCCAACAGTCTTTCTTGATATGCCCTGGCCTCTTGCAATATCGGCAACGAATCGAATCATTTTGCAAAGCATTTTGTCTTCCCCCTGAATGACCATCCACTGCTAGAAAACTTGGGAAAGGTGATTCCGAGTCCCCTTCCTAAGTTGATTTTCCTTCAATGCTTTGATTACTCCATCTACCGAAATACTCTCATTGGTAGATCTATTGTGTAGCATGGTAGTGATCAAAGGCTCGTACGAATCCGGCAGTGAATATATCAGATTGAAAGCTTTATCTTCCTCACACACATCTGCGTTGATCGCCTTAAGTTCAGATAATACCTTATTGAAATCTGTAATGTGGTCTTGGAGATCGGTACCTTCCTTCATAGATAAATGGAACAACTTACTCTTCCAATGCATCCGATCTAATAACGACGAACCATAGTAGTCAGCTATGATTTTTTTCCACAAACTCGCCGCATCAGTTTCTTCAAAAAATTTGCACTTGAGCTCGTCCGCCAATGATAGTCGGATCAGACTTATGGCTCTTTCATGAATATCTTCCCAACCATCATCCTTCATATCAGTTGGCTTTTCTTTCTTCTTAATGGCTAACTGCAAACGTTCTTGAATAAGGACATCATACATGTCAGTCTTCCAAAGATTGAAATTGATCTTTCCATCGAACTGCTTGATCTTCACAATATTGTGGCTTGTCATCTTAACCAAAGGACTCGGCAACCTGAAGCTCTGATACCAATTTTTGGGATTGGGGCATCAACTAACGCCCGTTGTTGTAGCAGAACTAAATAGAGCAATGAGGACGTCGAAGTAGATGAGACGAATCAATTGAGCAAGCAAGTAGATCCATCAATCTAACACAAACACAACGATGACTTATCCCGATTAGCTTTTGCTTAATCCAGGGGGAAATAAAAAGAGATCTGATATTCAACTAGAAGAAATTATAAGGAGTTACTGATTCACTCAATACAAGGAATTAAACTCACTTACCAAGAACTATCTCTCTCTCGAGCCTCTCTTTGCAATGGAGAAAATAATCTATGAAGTACTCTTCTCTCGTATTGGAGGAGTTTACAATATATATAGAAGAATAGAGAGAATCCTCGGTTTAATCTTGATTCTCAGTCGTCTGATATAACCTGGAAAAGAAGTAATTGAATAGGAGTCATACGATCTAACTTGAAGTTGAAGATTGGGCTGAAACGACCTAACAAATCGAGGCTCAAAACGAACATAGCGCCGCGGTCGGTCGACCGTCGAACAAGACCGGTAGACCATGCGGTTGACCGCAACTTGGGACAGTCGACCGCAACTATGCCTGCACTATTGGTGCTCTGTTTTCTTCTACTCTCTTCGACGCGTTGACCTCCGTGCATCATCTTACCTTCTTTTCATTTGAACCACGAGTATTCAAGACACATTCCTAACAAATTTAGTGTATCCTACCGGACTTAACTCAACTAATCAACATCAAGGCCCCAACTGGTCATAACCACAAAATCTCATCTGCCGGTATACCAGGGTCCTACTCAACCTTTAGAGTCTCCAATCCCACGGTTCTCACAACAACTCTTATCTTTCGAATTCATTTAATAAGTTAAGAGAATTTCTAAAAATCCAACAATCAAAACCAAGCACCTCCACGTGCAGCCACAACCATATAATTCGCTCAATAGTGCTGAAAATGTCTCAATCAAAACTGAAGCAAATAGTAGGAGATAACTCGTAACAGAATACTCATCAAATTCGAAAAACATATATCCTTTTAAAACCACCAAAGTAGAATTTAAATACTTAATAAAATTGAGAACGCATACTCTCTGGAAATAGCAAGCAATCTGAATCTAAACACTATGAAAAATAGAGATGTAACATTTATAAAAGTTGAATAAATAATCAAAAACTACAGCAAAACAGATTGTGGAAAGTCAAGCCATGGCAATCGACTGACAGCCATAGTATAAACTACTCCGATCGACTGTCATCGTTCAAAAGAGCAATAAACCCCAAAATCGTGGCAGTTGACCGACGAGCACAGTACAAATCACTGCGATCGATCGTCATTGTTAAAAGGCGATAGACTAGGCATGACGGTTGATTGCCACTTCGCGTTCAAATGCTTTCCGGTCGACTGACATGTCGAGTCTGCTACAACCAAAATTTTGCGACTCTTCAAAACTGATATATTTTTATATATGAATGAATACGTGGTTTCTCATGATAAAATCTACAATATAACAGGCACAATCTTGGCCAAATCCATCTCAATTCCTTCTCAACCAAATCTTTTTGAAAATTTCACAAGAATATCACTTTCCGAAATCACAATATTGATTAAAAGACTTTAAAGAGCACTTTTTCATGAAATCACTTGAACATCAGTAAACACAGTCACAATTCCTTCTTTAACAGAAATATGGACATAAATACACATCAAAACTGAGCCCTATCCAAGAGTAATCATTTGTTAATAAAATATTCCAATTCCAACTCAACTAAATTCGATTTCTTTCACTTTCTCATTTGATCCAATTCAAAAAAAAAATAACTCTCCTCATTCTAGTCAAAACAATGATCAAATTGGGGAAAACAACGACTAATAGTTCATTATTCATCCATGCGCATATACGAAACCATCATTTAATTGCATATTAGTTACACATGTTATAATTTGGCAAATAGGTCAAACAACTCTCGTACTAGTAAAAATTTGATCTTTATCAACTAGATGTCAAATCCCAAAAGTCTCATACACAATCCACATCCATTCATACATGATCAATCAAGCTTGGTATAAAAATTTAGGATTTGTGCAAAAATTAAATTTTCGGCCAATACATGATAGATCACACATCGATTTCTAATTCATTCATGATTATGTTGTTTTGATTATTCATTCACTTAGATTCATAAATTTATAATCCAACAAGACCTCAACATGCAATCTATTCAATTAATCATTTTATTTCACAACATATAATCAATTCACCATATAGATAGATAACAACTAAAAGAACTACCACTCACCCATCACATTTATTTACTACATCAACCATAAAATCCTCTAGCATGCAACCCACTAGACAAACTATCCTATTCAACAAATATAAAACAAAAAAAGAGATAAAAGTATCACTCACATTAAAGAAGTTTAACTTGAAGAAAACAAGAGCAATAAGAAGGCCTTCTCCTCTTTTTGCAAAAATACCATGTTTGTTTGAATCTTTAGCAAATCAAATCTAAATAACTTTTAAATAACTTTTATCTTTAATACGGATCTTGGCCGAACCAAAAAGCAGCAAATACAATTTTTTATTATTTGTTTGAGATCCAATCGGCTTTTTACAAAAAAATCCCTCTCTTTCAAAAATTTACAAAAATAGGTTTCTTTGTTCAGAAAAATCTCAAAAATTCAAATATGCCCAATAACAAATAATAGAGGTTGTTCATCAACTCATAATTTTAAATTCACACTTCGGACATATTTGCACGTGTTTTGCAAAATTTACAAAATTTACAAAATTTACAAAATTCAAAATAATTAAATAAATTGATTTTAAAAAAATATTTATTAATTCAAAATATTGTATTAAAATTACGCGGAGTTACATTACGTGCTTTGTGCACATTTTCATTAGAATGGGTGTTATGGCGGGTATGGGATTAATGCACATTGCAAGTGCTTCCCAGCCTATTTTGTCTTGTTGATCCTATAACTGTCTAGCTGCCTTAACTATCTATATAAGCTCAGGTGTAAGAAGGATTAAATCAATCAATAAAATCAATTTCTTCCCCAAATTATCTTGTTCTAAACCCTAGTTTTTGAGAGCTCTGTTAATGGCGAGATCGATTGTAGCCAGGAATCCAATTCCTGACACTTTCCTTACTCCATGTGTATTTCCATGTTGAACACATGATAAAGTACCTCTCATCTTATCTATATCCACCACAAATTCTTAGTTCATATCCTTATCCATTCATAAGGTTATAGGGGAAAAAATCTCACTGAATTATTTATATCCATTTCCAATATAGAATCTTGAAACAAAAGGTTTGTACATATTTCTATCCATATTCAATTATATTTGTGACTGTTTATAGATATTTCAATTTTTACATCTTGTTTTATTTTGTTGATATAAATCACATGATGTATGAGAAAAATTGACAATATAGTTTAAGATTTCTAAATTTAAAGTATTTTAGTTCACTCTTAAATGCATGACAAACGAAACGTTATATGAATCTTGAGTGACATAACCTAATTCTATCATTTATATTAATTGTTTTATATGAACATTACTGCTAACAGAATGGAATTAATTAAATATTTATTAAAACTTTTGAAAAGCTCATGATGCCTCATTATATCATATCATGTAAAAATGATACTCATATATTTTACATCTCTTATATAGATAATTAAAAAAATTAAGACATAAATTTTACAAGATATAAGAGATATTATGTCTATTCTAAATGCATATTATCTATGTATGCACCTAATTACAATTTTGATTCTCTATTACAAACAAATATTTTTTAACTAATCTTTTCTTTTTCATGTATTATTATTAGTATTGGATCAACAAAACATGATTAATGAAGATTTTATACATGTATCAAGGTGAGAAATTATGATATAGATTTCTAATAAGATTTAATGTTAATTAAATGATAAATTTCCAAAATCTTGATATATATTAACACCAATAATATAAGATACACAATAGTTAAATATAATATTTTTGAAATAACTTTTTCACATCGATCTATATCTGTGAGATTTACTAACAAAATGTGTCGACAATGACTGCAAGAGGTGGATGGAATTTTTGTTAGATACTTAACATACATATAGTTTTTTTTTGGGTTTTTTCTATTATAACATATCTACCAGATTTATTGTCTTCATTAATTGTATGAAATATTGAGTTTTTACTTTTTCTGCTAAATGTTTTCTTATATGTTGCTTAACTATTTTGTTTAATTTTTTTCCAGTTAAAAGACTAAATGCGGTTGATTTGTTAACTAAGACAATAGAGATTTTTTTTTTTGTTGCATCGCACTGGCTAAATGCTAGTTTATTTATTAATAATTAGGTTTTTACGGCAGGGGGGACAACACGTGGGAAAACCTTACGCTTGGGAAAGGACATGTTGTTGACTCTTAGTTTGTTTGGTGTGCACAAAACGTGCTCATTAATACTAATAAGTTTAAAGTTAGTTGTTCAGATTTTCAGGATCAAATAATATCAACAAGAGATCCAAGAGAGATTCAAGAATATTCAAACAAGGAAAGCAATAAAGAAAGATTACAAATACAGGCAAAAGAGAAAGATATTCAAAAAGAGCTCATGATTAATTGGTCTGCAAGCAAAAGAGGAAGATATCAAGACCTAAATTTTTCCTTCTATTTTCGTGAGATTTTAATTGTATAAGATTGATTAAAGATTGATTAGTTTATGGAAAGAAAACAGAGTGGATTCGAAATATACAACGCGATACCAGTCGACCGTACTTCATGACGGTCGACCGCATCGCAGTCGACCGCAACCTTGAGTTGCTTGAGAAGCGGTCAACCTTTCACCTCTCTACTTTACGTCAGAGAGTTGAACAGTTAACCGCACCAATATGCCGGTCGACCGCTCTTTGCGCTATGTGTATTATTGGAATGTATCGTTTCCATTTTTTATCGATACACTTCCCCGTCTACTTATATTGGACAAGTCCATTGTGTCTTTTTTACCCTATTACCTCTGATAAAATAATTCTGAACTAATCTTTCAATAATCAATCTGAGTGTGAGCGATAATTTTTCTGTATTCTTCAGTCAGGATCATTAAACGATCTTGAGTTTTGGTTTTTCTTTCTTTTCCACTTCGGTGAGATTGACGGGATTTGTATTGGAAGTCCTGTGGGTGTAATATGCCTCTCCGCCTAAATCCGAGAATCACTGTACAAAGGGTTTTAAGTATAGTGGAATGCTTGTGGCGGTGAATTGCTACAAGTGGGTAGTGTGGACGTAGACCTGGGGGTCGAACCACGTTATATCGCTGCGTCATTTGTGTTTGCTGTTCTTAACTCTTTTATTTATTTTGCACTTTATTTTATTAAGTTTTAATTCCGCACAATCACCCTATTCACCCCCCTCCCTTTGGGTGATTTACAGTGCTATCAGAGCGAGGTGCTTATCAAAAAGCTTAAAAGCTTAAGCAAAAGGTCCAATGACCGAAATCCCTCCTCCTGATAACTTGTACTCATCGGAGTCGTTTATCTCCAATGTGACAAGCTTTACACGATCACCATTTTTTGATGGAAAATGCTATGATGTCTGGAAAGTTCTTTTGTCTCATTTTTTACAGATGCTTGGAGAAGAAGTATGGAATGTGTGTATCAATAAAACAGAAATTTCGGTTAGCGACAGGAAGACATCCTTTACAAAAGCGGAGTTGGCCCTCAAGACAGCAAATTCCAAAGCCATGACGGCTCTCTATGCAAGGTTGAATAACAAAGAACTAAGGCGATGCGGGCATAACTGCAAAACAACATACGATCTGGAACAACATGTTGAAGCGGCATGAAGGAACCGCTTTCGAGGTAAAAGCTAAAGTTAATTTATGTTTCTATAAGTTTGATGTGTTTCGCATGTTGCCAGGGAAAAATGTGGATCAAATACTCGCCCGCTTCGATATCATTGCCCACAAACTTGAGAGCTTAGGTAAGGTGCCAGATGATGACCGAAAGGTCGAAAAGCTCATAGCTGTCTCACACCAGAATGGGATGTAAAGTCCACTGCTATGAGGGAGACTCTTGAAGAGAAGAGATTCGACTACTACACATTTTAAGGAAAGTTGAAGACTTACGAGATGGAAATGTCGGAGACCAAAAGATACAGACAAAAAATCGAGATTGAATCAAAGACCGAAGAGAAGACCATTGCACTAAAAGCAAAAAAATCCCGACCATCAAAAGCAGATTCAGATCGTGAGGAGTCAGACGAGGACATTGCTCTATGGACAAAACAATTCCGTAAGTAACTCGAACATAAAAAATATGGCAGGTACCAAGGAGAAAGGGAGAAAGATAAAGATGATGTGTGCTTCAAGTACAAGAAGTCTGGACACATTCATGCAAATCTTCCCGTCTCACAAGATAGGAATAGGGACTACTTTCGCTCAAACCCAGGTCAGAAAAAGAAGGCACTGAAGGCAACATGGTTAGATTCCGATTCAAGTGAGGGAGAGCAAGGCTACGATGACGTCGGCTTCATGACTCTTGGGAATGGTGAGGTGCAATCACCATCTCAAGAAGAGGTAATCGAAGAACCCACTTATGATGAGCTAGTAGACATGTGTAATGGTTTGAAAGACTATGCTAAGAAATTAAGTCGTGAACTTAGGCAATATAAACAAACTTCGAATGATACCCATGACTCTTGTAGTACAAAAAATAAAAAACTGAAAAATAAGAATACTTGGATCTCGGAAAAATTTGAGTCATTTAGAAAAGATCATGATGTATTTCTAGAGGAAAATGAAATCTTAAAACAACAAATTTGAGAATCTTTAGCAACGCATGATGATCACTTAAGAGAAATTCATGAGAAATCTGTTTATATGGCCAAACTCACAGATGATTTAAAAGAATGTAAAAAGAAATTTGATGAGGTAGTGGAAGGGTGTAATGAAGCTATTGAACAAAATAGGATTCTTGATGCTACACTAGACACTCTTCATTGGAACACAAAAGACAATGAGATGACTAGGAAAAGATTATGTAAAAGAGTAACTGAGCTTGAAAAAATTGTTGAAAAATATAAAGGGCCCAATTACCTTATTACAAAAATTCAAGATCTTATCATGATAATCAAGGGCTTGGTTACGAAGAGCCAATACACCATCAAAAATGTAAATCATCATGTCATACACACTTGCACAATCTCCAACATAATCATAAACCAACCCAAAGCTATGCAAGTGTGCATGACTCAAGATATAATCGTATCACATGTCATTATTGCTGTAGATTAGGACATATTTCATATAACTGTTTATTAAAAAGAAATACTAATTTTGTTTGGATAAAAATGATGTAAATTCAGGTTCAAAAAAAACTTGGGCACGGAAAATTATACCTACTAATCTTGGTGTAGGTACCTCAGCGTGTCAAGACTAAAGATCGGTTGTACCTTGATAGTGGATGCTCAAATCATATGATAGGTGACAGCAAATATTTTACATCACTATCAAGGAAAAAAGGAAATGATATCAACTTTGAAGATAATAGCACGGGACAAACCATTTGCAAAGTTAAAATAAACTTTGGTTCCTCATGCTCCATCAAGGATGTTCTATTGGTAAGAGGTTTGAAACATGATTTAATTAGTATCAGCCAATAATGTGATAAAGGCTACACAGTTATTTTTGATAAAAATTCATGCAATGTACTAGTTAGCAATAAATCTTGTTTACTTCTAGCTAACCGATGTGATAATGTTTATGTTATAAATTCTAATGAATTAGCACAGGAAAATCTGAGGTGCTTTGTTGCAAGAAATGGGGATGGTTGGTTATGGCATAGAAGACTTAGACACACAGCCATGGACAATCTCAACAAACTCGTAACCAAGGAGCTTGTAAGGGGGATTCCTAAAATCAAATTTGAGAAAGATAAACCGTGTGAGTCATGCCAATTTGGTAAGCAAACTAAAAGTTCTCACAAACCCAAAAAAATGGTATCAACTTCTAGACCCCTTGAACTCTTGCACATGGATCTTTTTGGACCATCACTGACACATAGTAATGGAGTTGCACGATATGCTTTTGTAATTATTGATGATTATAGTTGATTTACTTGAGTTTCCTTTTTGCCACAAAAAGATGACACAATGTATGTATTTCAAAAATTCTGTCGAAGAGTGGAAAATGACAAAAGCCTCACCATTGTCACTATTCATAGTGATCATGGTGGAGAATTTCAAAATGAACTCTTAACCTCATGTTGTGACAAAAAGGGAATAAAACATGAGTTCACTTGTCCTCACACTCCCCAACAAAATGGGGTTGTTAAGAGGAAAAATCGATCTCTTCAAAAAATGGCCTGAACCATGCTTAGTGAAAAAGATTTACCTAAATCATTTTGGGCGGAGGCTGTCAATACAGCATGTTATACAATTAACCAAGTAATCATTAGAAAATATCTTGAGAAAACTACTTTTGAACTATATTATGGCAAAATTCCCAACTTAAGTTACTTTCGCGTCTTCGGATGTAAAGTGTTTATTTTAAATACTCTCGATAATTTGGGAAATTTTGATCGTAAAAGTGATGAAGGTGTCTTATTAGGATATTCTCTTAGTAGCAAAGCATATCGTATATTTAATAAAAGAAGATGCACAGTTCAGGAATCTATTGATGTTATTTTTGATGAAACTAATTCCTACACCAAAGAAATATTGCATGTTGCTGCTGATGATGAGATAGGTGTTCGGGTTGAAAAGCAATAGGTTCACGTTAAAGAAGACCCGAATATGAATGCTCAAAATCAAAAATCTCATCAAGATGAAGATGCATCCAAATTGCAAATAGAAGAGATGCCTGCAGAACAAATTGATGCAATGGAAAATGAACATGTACAACATCAAATTTCCACAGGTGAAAGACGCCTAGCATGAAAAATCATGTCTAGCCATCCACCAACTCTTATACGAAGCGACATGTCGAAAGGGGTAACTACTCGCAACCAAGCTCAAAATTTTATGTATTTTCTGCATTCGTTTCCATACTCGAACCTAAGAACATTAAAGAGGCCTTGCAAGATAATGACTGGATCATTGCCATACAAGATGAACTTAATCAATTCGAAAGGAATCAAGTATGGAGACTTGTTCCTAGACCTCATAATAGAACTATACTTAGAACTAAGTGGCTTTTTAGGAACAAGTTAGATGAATCCGGATCAATCACTAGAAATAAGGGCCGTCTTGTTACACAAGGTTATAATCAACAAGAAGGTGTAGAATTTGATGAAACTTTTGCATTGAAGCCATTCGTATTTTACTTGCATTTGTTGCTTATATGGATTTTACTCTCTTTCAAATGGATGTTAAAAGTGCATTTTTAAATTGTTTTATTTCGGAAGAAGTTTATGTTGCACAACCACCTGGATTCACTAATCCCACGCACCCAAACCATGTATTTCGGCTTGATAAAGCATTGTATGGTTTGAAGCAAGCTCCTCGTGCTTGGTATGAATGACTGAGTTCATTCTTACTTCACATAGGTTTTTCTAAAAGAAAAGTAGACACTACACTTTTTATAAAATATGTTTCTAAAGATATTTTAATCGATCAAATATATGTTGATGATATTATATTTGGATCCACTAATGAAAATCTTTGCAAGGAATTCTCAAAGAAATACAGGATGAATCCGAAATGAGTATGATGGGAGAACTAACTTATTTTCTTGGACTTCAAATACAACAAAGAAAGGATGGCATTTTTATCAATCAATCCAAGTATGCAAAGAAATTAGTCAAAAAGTTTGGACTTGAAACTGCAAATGCTTACAAAACACCTATGGCCACTACCATCAAGCGTTCAAAAGATGAATCTGGTAATAATGTTGATATCTCTACTTATCGAGGTATGATTGGTAGTTTACTCTATATTACTGTATCTCGTCCAAATATTATGTTTAGTGTTTGTCTATGTGCACGCTTTCAATCGTGTCCCAAAGAATCACATTTGGTTGCCGTTAAGCGTATCATTCGATATCTCAAAGGCACACCAAATACTGGACTTTGGTATCCGAAAAATAGAAATTTTTCTCTTGTAGGATATTCTGATGCAAATTATGCCGATAGCTTGACCGATAGAAAGAGCACTAGCGGTACATGTCACTTCTTGGGAACTACCTTGTCTCGTGGGCATCCAAGAAGCAAAACTCTGTAACTCTCTCTGCTGCCGAAGCTGAATATATCGCAACAGGATCCTGCTGTGCATAGGTATTATAGATGAAATATACTTTCGAAGATTACAAGATATTCTTTGATCATATTCCAATAAAATGTGACAACACTAGCACTATTCATATGACCAAAAGTTCTGACAAACACAGTCGTACAAAACACATTGATATTAGGTATCATTTTATTAAAGATCACTTTCGAAAGGGGGATATTTTACTTGAATATATTTCTACTGATTCACAACTTGCTGATATTTTTAAAAAACCTTTAGATGAAAAATGATTTCATTTTTTGAAAGGAGAGCTAAATGTGATTGATATCTCAGCATGAAATTCCATTCTGCGGTCGACTGAACGGGCGACTGTACGCCTGTGAGGGTGTACGGTGGACTGGGCGGTCGACCGGTTTCCTTTCGGTTAAAATTGGTTTTATACACTATTTTCAAATTTTGGTTTCTACTATTTGCGGTCGACCGGCTCATCCTCTAGAAATTTTTTTGTCTTTACAAAATAAACGGTCGGCCGTGCAGTCGACCAGTTTGCCCTCTGTGATCTGTTGTGTTTTTGACAAAGGGGTGCGGTCGACCGGTATGCTCTCAGGAATTTTTTTTTAAATCGTCTCTGTTGCGGTCGACCGTACGGTCGACTGGTCTCCTCTCTGCTCTTCGATAAAAATTCTTTTTAAAACCTTTTTTTTGTGATTCTTGAAATTCAATTTTTTTCTTATACTTGTATTTGGGATGATCTCAAATCTATGATATCATGAAGAGCTCTCACAGTATAGCAAAGAGTCTCGCTATCAACGGTATCATGTAAGAAGATTCCTTTCCACTCTTTTACAGTAACATTTTGTTCTTTTCAAACTCTATCCCTCCTGTCTATTTTGCTTAATGGATTATTTTTAACGTGCTTTCAATGGAATATCTTATTCACTTTTCTTCTACTTAATCCCTCTTGTTGTGTTCCAAAAAAGGGGAGAATTTTTTAGAATGTTTTCAAATAAAGTCTAAAGTATTCATTACATGTTTTCATGAAATGTTTTCAAATACTTTACAATGATTATATGAATATTTTCAACTACAAATATGGTTTCAAAAGTTTTACACTAATCATGTATGTTGTAGTTCCATATAACAGGTGGTATTGAATTAAGGGGGAGTATTTACATCTCTCTTAAAAGCTCTTACTTATGAAAATCTGTGTAATAGGATATACTAAACTCAGGGAGAGTATTTATGTGGCCTATTTTAATTTTCAAACATTCTAGCATGTTTTGTTCACACCAAAAGGGGGAGATTGTTGACTCTTAGTTTGGTGTGCACAAAACGTGCTCATTAATACTAATAAGTTTAAAGTTAGTTGTTCAGATTTTCAGGATCAAATAATATCAACAAGAGATCCAAGAGAGATTCAAGAATCTTCAATCAAGGAAAGCAATAAAGAAAGATTACAAATACAAGCAAAATAGGAAGATTTAAAAAGAGTTCATGATTAATTGGTCTACAAGCAAAAGATGAAGATATCAAGACCTGAATTTTTCCTTCTATTTTCATGAGATTTTAATTGTATAAGATTGATTAGTTTATGGAAGAAAACAAAGTGGATTCGGAATATACAACGCGATACCGGTCGACCGTACTTTATGACGGTCGACCGCATCGCAGCCAACCGCAACCTTGAGTTGCTTGAGAAGTGGTCGACCTTTCACCTCTCTACTTTACGTCAGAGAGCTGAACGTTCGACTGCACCAATATGCCGATCGACCACACTTTGCGATGTATGTATTCTTGGAATATATCGTTTCCATTTTTTATCGATACACTTCCCCGTCTACTTATATTGGATGAGTCCACTGTGTATTTTTTACCCTATTACTTCTGATAAAATAATTCTGAACTAATCTTTCGATAATCAATCCGAATGTGAGCGATAATTTTTCTGTATTCTTCAGTCAGGATCATTAAACGATCTTCAGTTTTTGGTTTTTCTTTCTTTTCCACTTCAGTGAGATTGACGGGACTTGTATTGAAAGTCCTTTGGGTGTAATAGGTCTCTCGGCCTGAATCCGAGAATCACTGTACAAAGGGTTTTAAGTATAGTGGAACGCTTATGGCAGAGAATTGCTACAAGTAGGTGGTGTGGACGTAGACCTGGGGGTCGAACCACGTTATATCGCCGCGTCATCTGTGTTTGCTGCTTTTAAATCTTTTATTTACATTGCACTTTATTCTATTAAGTTTTAATTCCGCACAATCACCCTCTTCACCCCCCCCCCCCCCCAAAGGTGATTTACACATGTCGCGGATTTTTTCCAGCTAGAGGATGACATGAGATGAGGTCCAATCGTCTGTATGGTTAGATTTAAAATAGTTTAATTAAGAGTAATTAAGTTTATATTTTTGAAGTTTTCTTCTTACATGACATTTTAAAATATATTATCGTATGTCTGTAATTAAGAGATCGAAATAGTTAGATTTTAAAAAACAGCTACACCAAGAGATAAAAATAGTTATATTTATATTTTTGAATTTTCTAATCATTTTTTTAAATATCTTCTCGTTTCACACAAAATAATAAAAATAGTTAGAATTAAGAGAGAGAAAATAGTTAGATTCAAATTAAGTTATAATTCATGATTATTCTTGTGTAACACGAGATTAGTGCATAATTCTATATATAGCATAGGTTAATTCACCCTTTACATCTTAGAAATAAAACGTTTTACTAATGCACGACAATAGAACTTAACGACAGGAGGAGGATTTTAAGCCGGGGGACGACACATGGTAGAATTTTTCAGCTAGGCGACGACATGTATGAGAAAATTTTGACTAGAGGATAACATATGGCGAGTTTCAATCGTATGACAAAGTAGTTAGATTTATATTTTTGAATTTTCTTTCTATATGTTATTTAAAAATATCTTATCTCCTATAGTATCCATACGTAATTAAGCGATAAAAATAGTTAGAATTAAATAATTTTTAAAAAGTAGTTACATTAAGAGATTAAAAAATAGCTATATTTAGATATATTTTTTATGTATATCATCTAAAAATATCTTACCTCATGTAGTATGGGTACGTAATTAAGAGACAAAAATAGCTAGACTTAAAGTTTTTTTTTTTATATTAAAAAAAAAGCTACATTATATATAAAAAAATAGCAGCAACAACAACAACAACAACAACAACAAAGCCTTTTTCCCAACTAGTTGGGGTCAGCTACATGAATCCTGGTTTTCCATTCTGCTCAGTTTAGTGGTCACAAGCTATCATATCATTTTTCACCGTTTCCACCCAAGTTAGTTTAGGTCTTCTTCTACCCCTAACTCTACCCTCAATACTTATCAAATCACTCTTTCTAACGGGAGCACTACGAGGTCTATGTGTGACATGTCCAAACCACTTGAGGCGATTCTCTCTTAACTTATCTTAGATTGAAGCTACCATTAGCATGTCTCTTATATGCTCGTTTCTAATTCTATCATTCCTTGTTTTACCACACCTCCATTTTAGCATCCTCATCTCTGCTACACATTTTTTGGACATGTTGTTTCTTTGTTGCCCAACACTCTGCTCCATACATCATTGCTGGTCTAACAACCGTCCTATAAAATTTTCTCTTCAACTTCAAGGTATATGTTTATCACACAAAATACCACTGGCACTTTTTCACTTAAGCCACCCTGCTTGGATCCTATATGTAACATCTTCACAAATCTCTCCATCTCTTTGTATAATCGAGCCTAAATGTCCGAAATGGTACTTAAGAGAGATCATTTCCGATATTTTGGCTAGATCATATAAAGAGATAGGGAGATTTGCGAAGATGTTACACATAGGAATTAAGCAGAGTGGCTTAAGTGGAGAAGGGCCAATGGTGTTTTGTGTGACAAATGTATACCTTTGAAGTTGAAGGAAAAATTTTATATGACGGCTGTTAGATCAGCAATGATTTATGGAGCAGAGTGTTGGGCAACAAAGAAACAATATGTCCAAAAAATGAGTGTAGCGGAGATGAGGATGCTTAGATGGATGTGTACGGTAAAACGAGGAAGGGTAGAAAAAAAAAGTTACATTAAGAAATAAAAATAGATATATTTAGAATTTAGAATTTTCTATTCATATGTCATTTTATACATAACATCTCACGTCGTATATAATAGATAAAAACAATTAGAATTAAGAGATAAAAATAGTTAGATTTAAATTAAGTTATAATTCATGATAATTCGTTGTAGCAGGAGATTATTGCATAATCATGTATAAAGCACGAGTTAGTCCACCATTTACATCTTATAAAAAAAAGAGTTCTACTAATGTAAGACATTAGAGATTGATGATATCGTTCATGAGACGACATGTGGTAGAGTTTTTTTGGTCATATGCTGAAATATGGCGAAGTCCAGTCACATGTATAGTTAGATAGAAATAGTTAAATTAAGAGTACTAGTAACCTGCACGTGCGATGCACGTTCTAATTATTTTTTTTGATTTTATAAAGTAAGTAATAAGACGTAAACTGGTCTCGACCTGAGACCTCCCTTTACTCATACATACTTTTTACAAATTACCCCTGTGGCACAAATTTTTATTTTATATGAGTGACACTTTTGTAAATAATTATGTTGTAAATAGATTTGAACTTTGAAGGTATTATGGTAACTAACAACAGTTGAGTAAATGAATGGTTAATATAACTCCCACTTTAAAATGAATGGTTAATATAACTCCCACTAAAAAATGAATGGTTAAGATTAGATGGTTGAATGTCTACAAATGACAACCCCAACCCTCCCATTATAATATTAGAGATTAGGGATTTAGATTCAGATTTTTAGTTTTCTTTCTATATGTCGATTTTTAAAAAAAATTATCTCGTGTAGTATGCATATATAATTAAGAGATAAAAATGATTAGATTTAAAAGAATATTTAAAAATTGTTAAAAAGAGTAAGTCGATTTAGATTTTTAATTGAAAAAATAGTTATATAGAGATAAACATAAATAAACACACACACTCTCTCTTCTCTCTCTCAATCTCAATAATTAGTAACTGAAAAAGTTTTCATGCATTTATGCATTTTTTTCCCTATCAGATTATATTAATCAGACTTATGAGAATTGTGGGTTTTTTTCTTCTTTTATTTCTTTTCGTTTTGGAAGCATATGGTATTAATCAAACTTATGTTGATTTTTTAAGGATTAAAAAATATATATACTTAAAAAAATGTGTGTGTATATATATAATGATGTTTGCTTCTATCTTTTAAATGTTGATACTCTATTTGATTTATTGAATTTCTACCATTAATTGTGTGTTTTCTAACTTTTATGTTTAGTATAATTTATGCAGATACATTATATGAAGATCAACTCCTCTTTAGGTATTGTCTCTCTTTTTAAATTGAGATTTCATGATTTTGATGAATACATTTTTTTTATTTTTTTTTTCATGAATTACTTACTTCTCTTATTTTTGTGTAATTTTGGTATTCTTTTTCTCCACTATCTAATTTGATATACTCAGTATATAAACTACAGGGTCTATAGTTAAATCTACTATGAAATGATGTTTGCTTTTCGTTTAATTTTAAATGTTGGTACTCACTATTTGATTTGTTGAATTTAAACTTAATTGTGTTTTTTCAACAAAAAAAAAAGTTTAATATGATTTTTGCACATGCCTTATATGAAGATCAACTCCTCTAGGTATTGCCTCTTTTTTTTAAATTAAAATTTCATGATTATTATTGTTATTTTACCAGGAAAAGATAGACATAATGTCTACCTCAAAATATATATTAAAGAATAATCTATATACAAACTAAGATACCTGAAATTGGTCGAATGGTATAGGATTAAGGATTAAGAATAGTGAGATGAGACTCCTAGCTAGGGTGAAGAGTAGTCAGAGGACTATTGTCGTACATTTCATGATTATTATTTTTGATACGATGGATAGAGCCTTACGGCTCCAGCCCAAAAATTGATTGCGAAAAATAAATGTTGCATACAAAAAGACCAAATTTTACAAGGAGTAAAACTCGAGAGCTAAATAACGGAACAGGGAATACAACAAATAGGAGCCCTATAAGGAACCAAAACAATCCACTGCTGAGACTACAAAGGCTACACCTACAGTGTAACCATAAGGAAACACAAAAACAGAGCAAAACAAGCAACTAGGCAGTCGACAAACAAATTCAATGCCCAGAACCAAAAAAGGACAGGAGTGGCTGGCTCAGCAGGCTGGTCACCGAACCCGATCAGCCAACACTCGGGACCGAGGAGAGCTGAACAAAACAATGACCACACGCGCAGTTGCTTGCCAACCGAACCTAGCACCCCACCCTGTAGGAAGCATCGAAGCACGCAAAAAAACAAGCAACAAAAAAGCGCTAATAATAGCACTGGGCCTAACCCCAAACTCAGAAAGTGAACAGAATAAACAGAAAAGAAGCAAAATCTAGCTAAATCCGGCACTACATCGCAGTCACCTCCAAAGAAGAAGCAGAACAAAAGGTTCCCACCCACTGCAACGCAGTGACAACCAAACAAACAGGGCATAACCCCCATACTTGCAACCAGCAAGCAACAACAGTGCACTGTGCACATAACTGGGCCTAACCCCAAACTGAGCAAAACACACAGAACAAGCAAAAAATAAGCAAAACAAAGAGCTGCCCCTCCACTACAACGCAAACCAAACCCAAAAAAGAAACAAAACAAACATAACCCTCACGCTGCAGCTCATGGATAACAACTCAGACCAGGGGCGGCTAAGAGCCAATAAAACATAGGGATCTAGCCACAAAATGAGCAACCACAGAACATCACAAAGAGATAAGTCTAAAAAAGTAAAGGCCTAAGAGGTGCCAAAACACACAAGCCCTTGAGAGGCAACACCCCGTCAAGGTAAACCACAAGAACGCCATAACAGAAGAAAGTAAGGGACGGGTGGAGCAACTTCAAACCAAGCCCCCAGCATGCCAGGGAGCAGGCAACCAAAAATATATATATAAAAAAACCAACTGAAACAGCGAGGGTCTAAAGCCAAGTCTAGAGACTCGCTTCAAAATTGAAACAGCCAGATCTCCAAAATGAAGTCTCCAAACCCAAAGCCACTACCTCATGTCTGCAAAGAAAAGGGAACATTCATTAATTAAAGCCACCAAAGAAAAGCACGATTAAGAAAAATTAAAGCTATAAAAACTAAACTCCTCATCGTGACGGCTTAAATGCAATGCGTCCACTTTATCCAATGTTAGAATGGAGGGCCAAAATTTGGAATAGAAATTGAACTCATCGAGGATGCTATCAATCGTAGAGAGGGACTGCAAGAAAATATGCTTGTTCTGTTCCGATCAAATAACCCAAATAATCGTCATAATAGATAAAAACCACGATTTACGAAATTCTTTCTTGATGGGTTGAAACATCCAGCAAGAAGAGAATTTGGAGGGAATACACGAAACTTGCCAGGCAGTTACCGCGATCATCCAAAGAGGTTGAATAAAAGCACACTTAAGGAAAAGGTGATCGGCGTCCTCATGATGGGTAGAACACAAAACACACAACTGGCCTACCGCCAAATTCATCTTGTTAAGCACTTCCATAGTCAGAAGCTTATTATTCAGCGCTAGCCAGGTCAGGATTTTAGATTTGAGAGGAGCACATCTACTCCACAATGGCTTCGCACTCGGGGAGACAATCCCACCGAAATTGAGAAAGTTGTAGAAGGATTTAACCGAATAGATACCAGAGCTAGTCCATCTCCATTTGAAATCTTCAAGTTGATGCTAGGTATAACGGTTAATACCATCAAAAAGCTGTTGAAGCTCAATCTCAAGAGGCGGAGGAAGAGCGCCCGAGAATGGAATAGACCAGAACTTTTGGTTATTGATAATAATAACATAATCAGACACCAAGGCATGAGGGTTGGATGCCAACTAATAGAGGCTAGGAAACGCATAAGCGAGTTTGATGTTGCCAAACCATAAATCAGACCAGAATCTAGTCTTAGTGCCATTAGCGCACTGATGTACCAAACCACATTGAATGGGCTGGCTACTTTCCAGACACCTCTCCAGAACGAAGAGGATTTACGAGGAAGGGAGGGGGAAATCCCACAAATTAGTACGGGAATAAAAATTGGAAGAGATCATGCGCGCCCAAGGCAGCTGCTCACATTTTAGAAATCTTCATAGCCATTTTCCTAAAAGGGCTAAATTTTGGTGTCTGAGATTAAGAACTCCTAAACCACCAGCTGCCTTAGAGGTGCAGATAAGTTTCCAACTGCAAAAATGAGTACCCGCTTTATACGAATCCGACCCTGACCAGAAAAAATTTCTTCTAATATGATCGATCCTCTTAATCACCCACGACAGAAGGTAAAAAAAGGACATCATATATATAGGGATAGAGGAGAGAACGGAGTTAACTAGGATGAGTCTGCCCCCGCAAGGTAGGTGTTTACCAGACCACTGGTTGAGTTTCGATTCCACCTTTTCTATCATCGGCACCCAATCAGTTTTATTAAGCTTCCCCCATCGCAAAGGGATACCCAGGTAAGTGACAGGGAAGGAGGCCGAAACATAATTAATGAAATGCACAATTTCCGTTTGCCGGTTATGGGAACTCCCAAGCCAAAGAACAGAGGACTTTTGAAAGTTAATGGCCAATCCTGACGCACTTTCAAAGACATAGAGAAGTAACTTCAGGTTAGGTAAAGTGCACCCGTTGGGTTTTGCAAAGATAATGGTGTCATCAGCGTATTGGAGATTCAACACTCCACGAAAACTACGAGAACTACCAAGCCCTTCAATAACACTAGCTTCCCACGCATTATGAAGCAGCTTACTGAACACATCCATAATAAGAGCGAATAACAGTGAAGAAATAGGGTCCCCTTGACAAAGATCATGCTTACATTTAAACTTGTGGCGCTCCGTCCCATTGATAATAATGGACGAAGTTCCAGCAAAAAGACTGGATTTGACCCAAGCGATCCATTTAGGTCCAAAACCACGGTGAAAAAGAATTTCTAGAAGAAAGTCCCAGCTTACATTATCATAAGCTTTTTGAAAGTCTAATTTTTACAGGATACCTTTCGAGTTAGATCTATGACAGTTAGAAATGATTTCTTGGGCCGATGCCACACTATCAAGGATGAACCGGTCTTTAATGAATCCTGATTGCATGGGATCAATCAAAGGGGAGATAATGACACTAAGACGAGAAGAAAGCACTGTCATGATGATCTTGAAGGTAGTGTTAAGGAGGCTAATAGGCCTAAAGTTAGAAACCAAGTTAGCACCCAAAAATTTGGGGATAAGGACGATATGCGCATAATTGATGCTATCAAAGGAAAAATTCCCTTGATGCAGATCCGAGAACATTTTAAAAAGATCATTTTTTAGGCAATCCCAAAACTGTTGAAAAAAGAAGGCTGGAAAGCCATCCGGACCTAGGATAGAATCGCTTTTCAAAGGGAACACCGCCCGCTTGATCTCTTCCAAGGTGAAAGGCACTTCCAAGCTAGATAGATCGTGCAACTACTGCCCATAGAGTTGTTGCCAGTCTAGATGGATAGAACGATGTTTATTAGAGCCCAACAATTCTTTAAAGAATCGGAGGAAAGAAGCATGGATGTCAGAATCCGAAGATAATTCATTGCCATTGTCAAGAATAGATGAAATACGATTGCATCGCTGTCGTTGCGATGCAAAATTATGGAAGAAAGAGGTATTACCATCACATTCCTTAAGCCAGCGAAACTTGGCTCTCTGAGCCCATTTAATGTGTTCATTGTGGAGAAAATTTGCGTAGCTTCTTTTACAAGAACCCCGCTCGGATCGAAGGGAATCAGAGATTGGTCCCATCTCCTCTAAACGATCAATGGATCGATGGTCGACAGAAAAACCTTTTTAAGAAAATTATTATTGGCCATTCTAGCTTTATGCCATATTTTGCTGCCATATTTAATGGCATGAAGCTTAATCAGAATGCGACCTAAACCCGAAGAGCCCGTAATAGAAGAAAGACATTCTGTGATGAGATTGACGAAGGTTTGGTCTTGCAACCAAAATTTTTCGAAGCGGAACTTGAACGATCTGGAGAAATCATAGTTCGACGACAAAGAGATAGGGACATGATGTGACAAAGGATTGGGCAAAGCCGAAATGAAAGAGTTATGGAAAAAATTAATCCAGTTGAGAGAAACCAAAAAGCGATCGAGCTTAGCCATGATCGGAGGGGACCTCATATTCGACCAAGTGAATGATCTTCCGTTAAGGGGCAGATCAGTCAGTTGGAAGGAGCGAATGCTGTCATTAAAGCGGGCAGAGTTTAAAGAGTAAGAGGAAGAAACTGATCTCTCGGAAGAGAATCTGGTAACATTAAAGTCTTCACAAAAAAGCCAGAAACCATTGATGTCGTGATGGAAGGAGTTAAGTTCATTCCAGAAAGCATCACATCGATCCACTATAGACGGACCGTAAATAGACACCACAGTGAGTTCATAATTGAATTCAACCCAGTGAAGACGAACCAATAGAAAGAAAGATAAACGACGAGTCGAAATAAGAGAGAAACTACATTCTTTGAAACCAAAGAGGATACCTCCTCTAGTGCCTATGGAATCAAGAGAAATCCAATGAGAGATTATGGATCTGCCTATCGATCGAAGGAATGAAGGCGGGGGGGGGGGGGGGATTCAAGTTTCGATTCTTGAATAAAGATCAAATCACAATGGGAGGAAGAAATAAGTTGAAACAACGCTTATTGCTTCGATGGACACCTAAGCCCCCGAATATTCCAAGAGATGCTAATCATTAAAACCATTAGCCACAGAAGCTCTTGAAATTTCTCAATCACGAATAGCATCAAAATCTGTAAAGTTATCCGCATCAACTAGGAATCCCATCTTCCTAGTCATGCCAAGCATATCTAAATTGGAATGAGAATCAAAGTGCACTTGGTATATAGATCCATAATGTTTCTTTCCAGATGAAAAGGGGAGGGAGGAGGCAAATCAAAACTGCGAAACTGAGCCGCAAGGGATGACTGAGAGTCTTCCATCAATTTCGATTCTCTACTGGCTCGAATACGAGCACTAGAACGAATGACAGAGACAAGTTTTTGTTTAACAACCTTTTTTTCCTTTTGATTTGTTACAAGGAGAATGTTTTTGCTCAGGACGAGACCCTGCTGGGGAGTCCACAGGCGCCACTGAGGTGCCTGCGGAGACAAGGGCAATAGAGGTCATTTGGTCAGAAGGGCTCAAACAGTGGCCAACTTGGGGAAGGAGATAGTCGGTCGATCCACCATAACTTATGGGAAGATAAGGCTCCACAATCGGTTCAAGAGGAAACCAACTATGCAATTGAAAGTGACAAAGAATAACGAGATCGGAATCGTGGTTGAAACTTGTCATGGAAATCGAAAAAGGACTAATTTTAAAAACGACAAAGTTGAAGTACTTCAAACAATAAGAAGATATGAAGTGATAAACAAACGAAATAGAAGGAAAGAATACCTGCTTTTGTGAATGAGAGTGATCCAGCTCTACCAATTAATCCTCTAAAAGATCATCTTTATCAACCCAAGCATCCGCCTTCAGAGAGGGAGTGGATGAAACTTTAGTAGGCGAGGTGGAAGTCGCATGACCAGAAGTGTGGGTGCAATGAACCGCACTCATGAATTTTTTTCCAGTCAGAAGAGTAATGAGGATTCACGTCCCAAGCGGACCACTTCTCAGAAGCATCAGCAGGATTTTGCTTAGCAGAAGGAGGGATGGAGAGCACCGGAGGGATGGAGGGCCGAGGATCCAAGATGGCTAGCGGCATAGGGGACTTAGAGATAGAATCAGTCGTTGCCCCCTGATGAGAGGATAGGGATTTCCCCACAGCCAAATCTGAATTAATCCAGACCAAATTGGGAGCTTTAGAAGGAGAGATCTTGGGTTTGGGAGGTGCGATCACCGGTCTCCGCTGGAACGGAGGAATTTTTTTTTGGTTGATCCTTGTGAGACATCATCCACTTGGAAGAAGGGGTGGTCGACTGAGATAAGGTACCGACGGAGAAAGAGCTGGGCAAAAAAAAGGATTTTCCTTGGGGATTGGAAGCCGCAATAGGCGAGGGAGCTGGCGACGGGAGAACAACAGCAATATCTTGATAAGAGACCGAGACAAGAAACGAAGTTTTATGTCTCTTAAAGTGTATGATTCAATCCTTTCTTTAACCCACGGACAAAAGAAATCAGCATCGACTTGAAGACATCCAGAAGCCAACATAGTAGAGGAGGAGATGTGTTGTAACTCACCAATACATTTAGTAAACTCGGAAACAACGCGATGTGAAACATAAAAATGCGGAAGACCGAGCAACGTAACCTTAACATGAGAGGGAATCAAAAGGGGCAGGGGTAAACCACGATAGATCCATTTACGAACAGATAAGTGGATTGCTCCAATGGATAGAGAGTTTCTATCAACCAGGTCCTCCAGAATTTTAATGGAAGGACAATTAATAAC
Organism: Hemerocallis citrina; assembly: GCA_017893485.1. NCBI lineage: Eukaryota > Viridiplantae > Streptophyta > Magnoliopsida > Asparagales > Asphodelaceae > Hemerocallis > Hemerocallis citrina. Next base: position 41,355,641 of record CM030366.1, read on the forward strand.
CATTTCCCCATTGGAACAATAGTTGAAAGCCCACACCCAATCTTGCACGTTACAAAAATTGCTAAGGAACACATTTAAGGTAGAGTTAGAGATCGAACCCCCCTCAAAAGAAATAGCGCCGTATTGCTCAAAGAACTTCAATTTGTTTGAAAATTCAGAGTTAGAAATGAACACCACATTGACCTGAGACTTTGATGTCTGCGAGGAGGGAGCTGGATTCACAATAGGGCTGGCGGGAATTGCAGCAGGTATGCTCTACGATACTGGGGGAGTAGGGAGGAGCGAAGATGAGGAGGAGAACTTGGGGCGCTTAGGCTTTGGTGCTTGAAGATCCGCTAACTTCGATTGAAGAAAGGGGAAATCAAGCGCAACGATGACTTGGTCGGAGATGGGGATCCCATTGACAAACCCAAAATTTGTTGTAAAGAAAAACAACAATTACGGGAGTGACTCGACTTTGAACAAAACAAGCATTTCATGTTGGCTGTACAGAACGCCCTAATATGCCCCACTTGGAGACAGCAGAAGCAACTCAGAGGTTGGGGATGAGAGTGAGAGTACGAAGACGAAGGTTTGGAAATAGAAGTATGGGATGAGGTGAAAGGGCGGTAAAAAGAAAGTGATCGACGCCCTAGAAACTTCTTTTGGGCTGGCCTACCAGAGAAAGAAGGTAGCGAAGAGGGGTTCCGCTGAGACGGTCCACCAAACTTTCTCGCCAAAGAATACTCAAGGGAGTTAATAATTTCCGAATTTTTATTTTTTTTATTTTTTTGACTACATTAATCCAAGATGAGTGCATAGCAGCCCAAGGCCCGTTCAACAAACACAGAAGAAATGAAAGGAGGTAGAATAGCGAAATGGAAAGGTCAACGAACCACTCCTGTAGCGATTTGGCTGAATCACCTAAAAGCACCGAAAAAACAAGAGAAAACCTCTCAAAAAATAACAGGAAAAAGAAAAAATAAAATTTTAACCAAGCACCAATGTGACAGCCAGGGGTCGAATAAGAACAACCGCAGGGAAGAGCAACCGGGAGAGAGCGTGAGGTAAAATCAATAAGAACATCCACCAACAGCACAATGAAACTAAAAAAGGCAGATAAACGTTAGGAAGATCCTGGCTTGGCTGAACATTGTTAGGATCTGGCGAAGGGAGAAAGTTAGAGATCTTAGAGAGGACCTCACACCACAAATTAGCCACTAAACGCTCGGCGCCAACTACAAACACCGCCAGAAGACAAGAAAATCGGAAAAAATAAACTCACAGTGATAGGCATGAATAATCACGAAGAGCTGGCCAATCGACGCAACTGAGGCCCAAGAGCGGGAGCAACACCCCTAACCAGTATGCAAAGAAACCAGAGGACAACCTACACCGCACCACGCTAACGATCCACCAAAGACGACGCAAGATCAAACAGAAAGCACACCCAAATCCACCACAGAGACTCAATCTTGGGGTACTCCACAGCTACTGAAGCTCAACGATGAAGCACGCCTGCGAGCAGACACCACAGGGGAAGTGGGAGAGACCCACAGAGAGGGCTGGGGACCAGACTACAGAGAGGAAAGCCGCGAAGGGGAGGGCGGAGAAGGAAGGGGAACGTCTACTGAAGCGAGGACACGAGGAAATTGAAGAACTGGGTCGAGAGAGGGGAGCGAGTCCAACACAATTAATGAAGGGAGGAGGGACGGCTGAAGAAGAGAGAGACCGGATCTTGGGGGGAGCAAGATCGGAGAAGCGAGCAAGATTTCTTTTTTCCAAAGATTTCTCTCCTTGCTGAAAATGTTCATTTCATGATTATTATTAAAAATATAGTATTGAATTGACGTAATGGTGATACTAGTAAAATATAGAATTGAATTTTTTATATTTTTAAAGACTTTTTTGCATACGATATTATACGGTTAATTTTAGTCTCTTTTCTTGTCTCTCCAAAAAATCTCATATCCTTTTTTAATTTATTGAAGGAAAAAATAAGAATTAATTGAGTGATAAACTCCTGAATAATTTTTTTTACAAATTATATTATAATTTGTTGACGTCACATCCCTTGCTCTTTTTATATTTCGTTCGAGAGATATTGGAATGTCTCTCTTTTTCATATATTTCATTACCTTTCTTTATTTTATTTCATAATGTTGATGATTATTATCTTTTTTCTTTGATCTTTTCAATCTTTATTTTTGATTGCATGATAATGATGAAATATATCTGAAGTATTGTTAACTTTTTAAAATAATATTATTTTCCAAGAAAATTATTGTCCGTTTTTTTATATTTTGAATAAGTTTAGGATTTGACAATTAATTTATTATTTATACGGATGAAATTTCTATTTTAGTTTTTTTAAAAATTTTATTCTAACATCTAATTTGGACTAAACGAGAAAATATAATTAAGTAGGTAAAATTCAAATCTATTTAAATCTGATATCTACTCTGAAAATAAAAAATTTATACAAGTAAAAGTTTGTGCATAGAACTACTAAAGATTTTTAATCACCTTTTGATATTTATTATTTACCAATCTGTGCACTTGTGATGTGTATCACAAGTTTTTTTTAAAATAGATTTTTGAATCACAGTTAATAAGAGATAAGTATGAAAATAAAATTAACTTTTGACATTTTTTTTGGTTGTGAGGGGGGTTAGTTTATTTTGTTTTCATGAAAGTTCATTTGAGTGAGGTAGCCTTGTATGAATTCATCTTTAAGGCTGGTAGAGGCGTACCACAATATCCTTCTGCCCTCACTACACTCTAATGGTGAAGGCATCTTCTCAACACGTAAAAACATCATCAAATCTATTTAGAAGCACTAAAAAAGCTATATATCCATTTGCATTTAGATGGTACAATAACATCCTTGTCCTTGCAAATGACTTTGATCTAGTGATAATTTTAGGTGCTACTTCAATATGAGCCCTCCTTGTCAAAAGAAAGTAGGATAGGGTTCTTGTCTAGTTTGTCTATTAATTGTGACGCATCAGTTTTTTTTATTTAAATTGTGACCCTTCAGTTGAAAAGTTAATTCTTCACTTCTTTCTCTTAACCAGTCATTAAACTTTGATCTAATGCATTAAATTTAGGTGCTACTTTAATATAACTATATGAGACCTACATGTCAAAAGAAAGTAGGAGAGAGAGAGAGATAGATAGTTTTTATTTATTTTGTAGGCAAAATTTTAAAAAACGTCACAATAGTTTGGAGCTGTTTAAAAAAATGTCACAAAACTTTGACTTTTTAAAAAAAACGGCACAAAGTTTAATTCTCAACGGACAGAGTTACCCAAACGTTAACTGGGTTATACGTGCACTGCACGTACTTACATAAAATGTCCAAAATACCCCCGTATTTAATAGTGATCGAATCGTTCCCCTGCCTCTTCTTCCCCAATTACCCAGCGAAAAAAAACCCCAAATCGGAGAAAACCTAATTTGCGGAGCCTGTTGGTATCGATTTGTTTCCCTATCACTGAAAGCCCCAAATTGTTGACATTAGAGACGCGGTGAATCTATTGAAGGTGCCTCACTCAGCGATTCCTGTATCCAATTTGTGTGGGTTGCAAAGCTGTCGAAAGTTGGAATTTGTGAGGATGTTTTGTGATCGATTCGAAGTTAAGCTATCGAGGAAGGTTAGTTCTACTATTTTTTCCTTTCGTTAAGTTGGTTTCATTATATTTGGTGGGTTTTGTATTATGAATCTTTTTTGAATTTGATAATAATCTATTGTGGGGGACCATTTTTTGAATTTAGAAAGAAAGATGAATAATGTTGTGAGTGTAGGTCTGATCTCATTTGTTAAATCAAATAATTAGATATGATGCAGGATAATGTTAAACCTAAACATCCACCGCAGTGGGTATTTTCTGAAGAATCGTACTTGAAAATACGTGGGAGGGAAGAAGGGGAGATATAGATTCGTCATCCCCGAATTGACCAAATGGGAAGCGTTGAAGAACATCTTGAAGAAGGTGTGTGATTACAATGAGTCACATCTTGTATACTACAAAATTGGAGTAGGGGATTTTGCCTACAATTTCACGTTGGTAGATGATGATGTCAAAACTAAGGAGATGTGGGATGAACACAATGTGGAACCCGAAGTTGGTGAAGTGTATTTGTATGTTGATAATCGAACGGGTGTTGTAGAACAAACCAGCATTGTTGATGTGGAGATGGAAGGTAAGTTATCTGTGTATATTGTTCCATAACTGTACATAAATGTTAATTTGAATTAATGTGCTAATATATCTATCTTCTCTTGTTGGAATTGGATAACTTTGCAGATGATATTACCGTCCTAGAAAAGCCTATCGAAGTTGTCACGATTGTTGATGATTCGCAGTTGAGCGGAGTGGAACAAACCGGCGTTGAGGTTGTGGGCATGGAAGGTATTTTTTTGTTGCTAATTTTATCGACAACCTTGCATACAATTTTGGATATGTTCAAGATTCTAATATATGTATCTTATCTTGTTGGACTTTGAAAACTTTGTAGGTGATGTTCCAATTGAAGGAAAACCTATAGAAGTTGCTTCGATTGTTGGTGATACACAGCTGGGGGCAGTGGAACACTCTGGGAATGTGGTTGTGGAGAGGCAAGGTAATTTTTTTCTTGTTTTGTAAACAATCCATACAATGTTGTTTTCAAATAATGTACTAGTATATGTGTCTTATCTTTTTGGAATTTGATAACTTTGCAGATGATATTACGATCGAAGATAAACCTATCGAAGTTGTAACGATGATTGATGATACACAGTTGGGGGAAGTGGAACACACCAGCATTGAGGTTGTGGAGATGGAAGGTAAACTTTTTTGTAATTTTATCTACATCCCTGCATACACTTTTGTTTTCAAACAATGTTCTAATATATGTATGTTCTCTTGTTGGATTTTGAAAACTTTGTAGCTGATATTCCAATGCGAGGAAACCCTACTGAAGTTGACACATCCAATGAGACATCTGGTGTACCCATTGATAGTTCCAGCCAGTATACATTTCTACATGAGGCTCAAGTAAATGTCAGCATGTGTGCGAGGAGGTGGTAGGCCATCTACTTCAAGGAATAAAGTAGAGTACAAATTATGTGAAAAAGAATGTAATGCACCCTCTTTGGATTCATACTATGCTGATAGTGAGGAATTGGGAGATGTAGTCAGCTCAGATGATGACACTCTGGGGAACATACAGTACAATGAAGAGAGACATCTGGTGGATCCAGTGATTCTAGTCGGTATGGAGTTCCCACATGCTCGAGACTTTCGAGCATGTTTACGAGAGTGGGCAAATAGGAATGGTTATGATCTTTTTTGGAGAAGAAATACTTCGGTGAGGATTACAGTTGAATGTGCATCTCAGAATGGGTGTCCTTTCTATGTTGGAGGTGCATGGAAAGAAGCTGCCAGGGTATTTAGGATTGTTTCTCTTTGTGAAGAACATACTTGTGAGAGGGGAATGGAGAACAGTCAAGTGAGTGCTCCTTGGCTGGCTAACAAGTACCTAGAGTCATTTCGAGATGATCCAACCTGGAATGTTAATGCCTTCATTTCAGCGGTGAATAGAGATTATGGTGTGACCATCAACAAACAAACGGCTTATAGGGCAAGGAGAATGGCCATTGATGAGGTGGATGGGAAGCATGTGGTGCAGTATCGTAGAATATGGGATTATGCGAACGAAATGTTGAAGAAAATGCCCGATACTGCAGTGGTAATCAAAACCGAGGAGATTGTAGGTTGTGAGGATAAAAGATTTGGTGGTATGTTTGTGTGTTTTGGCGCACTTGTGAAGGAAATGTTGAATGGATGTCGAAAAATAGTTGGGATGGACGGTTGTCATTTGAAAACTGTCTCTGGTGGTGTGTTATTGACGGCATGTTCAAGAGACCCCAACAATCAAATGTGGCCAATTGCATGGGCGGTGGTAGGCGTAGAGAACAAGGAGACTTGGACATGGTTTTTGACTAACTTGATAGAAGCAATAGGGGTCGTATCACTACGGGGATGGACCTTCATCTCGGATAGGCAAAAGGTACTTATTCTTCTCGGTAATTTAATTCCTTAAATAGTATACTTACTAACTTTCGTGTGATGTTACTTTGAAACCTACATCTATTGCAGGGGTTACTGGAGACATTTAAGGAACTAGTTCCTGAGGCTCAAGTCAGGTATTGTGTACGGCATTTATATGCCAACTTTGCAAAGAAGTTTAGGAGGATAGACATAAAGGGTCATGTATGGGCTGCGGCCAGGTCGTACACAAAGCAAAGAAGGGTGACCTCGGAGCTCGGAGCATTGTGGAGCTCGGTTGTTGGCCTCAGCAGATAGAGGGGTCGGCACGGCGATGGGGTCGAGCTCGGCGAGGTGAAGTTGGGCGGCGTGGAGCTCGATGCTTCAGAGCTTCGACAGGTGGAGTGGGTTCGAGCTTGGAGAAGGAGCTCTTGTGGAGTTTTTGGCGAATGCAGTCGAGGTCGGCGAGCTCGTCGAACGAGGGTGAGGTCGAGCACGGCAAGCAAAGACGAGGTCGAGCTCGACAAACGAGCAGCTCTACGGGGAGACGATGGTTGGCGAGCGGTTTGGGTTCAGAGCCTCGCTCGAGAGGGAGCTCGATGCTTTGGAGTTCGGCAGCGAGGCTTTGAAGAAGATGATGTTTCGGCGTCGATGGAAGGGCTCGACGTTAGCAGCATGGGGTGATGGTGAGGTGTCGGAGGTGGAGCTCGGCCATGGGGGTGACGCTCGGAGCTTGAAGATGTTCTTTGTTTGGTTTTGGTGGGAGATTGGAGAAGGAAAGGAGGGTGACGTGGCAATGGGGTTCGGGTATGGATCCTTAACGGGCCCGAACCCGAACCGCCGACCCCCCCCTTTTTTTCTTGCTGCTCGGCAGCTGCTTCTTGTTCGGCAGATCCGAGCACGGATTTTGAGGTGCATTTTTGCCACTTTGTAGTTCGGTAGTTCGGTAGCTTGGATTTCAGTTCTGAGCTACGTGGCTCAATCTGGACAGTTGATCACGACCGTGGCGCGAATCACGAGACAAGAGGCTCAAATTTTGAGAAAACGTTATCTTGTCGTTTTGTGGAGACGTGGCGCGATCTGAGCCGTTCATCATGTTCTAGCACGTTTTTGAGACAATCTGATGGTGAAACTGGCTCGACAGCATTTTTCTCTATATATGGAGGTCGGTACCTCGTCCCTTCGGCTCGGTGGCTCGGTAGTTCCCCCTTTGCCATAGTAGCTTGGTAGCTCGGCGTAGTGGAGGGGTCGGAACTCGACGAGGAAGGGGGTCGGCATATGCGAGAGGTGAAGAGCTCCGAAGCCTGGTGATGTGCTCTCTGTTTTTGGAGATTTTTGAAGAGGAGCTCCACTCCTAGGGGTGGAGAAGATGCGCTAGGAAGATCCTCGTATGAGCCGTGGGAAGACCCGTTCTTTGAAGTGAGCGCAAGGAGCAACTCTATGGGATAGTTTTGAGTCCCGAACTCGCTTAGAAGAGGCTCGCTTTGGAGGCGAGCGGAGTGAAGCGCTCGGCTCTAGGAGAGAGCCATCTAGAAGACGAGTTTGAGGAGCAACTCTAGGGGAGAGTTGTGAGCTCCGAACTCGTTGAGAAGAGGTCCGCATTAGAAGGAGCGGAGTGAAGAGCCGTTTGCGCGACGAGTGTGAAGAGGAACTCTAGGAGAGAGTTGTGCTCCAAACTCATTGAGAAGAGGTCCGCATTAAAAGGAGGGGAGTGAAGAGCTCTGCTCTGGGAGAGAGCCATCTGGAAGACGAGTTTGAGGAGCAACTCTAGGGGAGAGTTGTGAACTCCGAACTCGTTGAGAAGAGGTCCGCATTAGAAGGAGGGGAGTGAAGAGCTCTGCTCTGGGAGAGAGCCATTTGTGAGACGAGTGTGAGGAGGAGCTCTAGGAGAGAGTTGTGCTCCGAACTCATTGAGAAAAGGTCCGCTTCGGAGTCGAGCGGAGTGAAGAGCTCGGCTATGGGAGAGAGTTGTTTGTGCGACGAATGTGAGGAGCAACTCTAGGGGAGAGCTTCAGCTCCGAACATGTTGAGAAGAGGTCCGCCTTGGAGGTGAGCGGAGCGAAGAGCTCGGCTCAGGGGGAGAGCTGTCTGGAAGAAGAGTTTGAGGAGCAACTCTAGGAGGGAGTTGTAAGCTCCAAACTCGTTGAGAAGAGGTCCGCTTTGGAGGCGAGTGGAGTGAAGAGCTCGGCTCTGGGGGAGAGCCATCTGGAAGACGAGTTTGAGGAGCAACTTTAGGAGGGAGTTGTGAGCTCTGAACTCGTTGAGAAGAGGTCTGCTTTGGAGGCGAGCGGAGCGAAGAGCTCGACTCTGGGGGAGAGCCATCTGGAAGACGAGTTTGAGGAGCAACTCTAGGAGGGAGTTGTAAGCTCCAAACTCGTTGAGAAGAGGTCCGCTTTGGAGGAGAGCGGAGTGCAGAGCTCGACTCTGGGGGAGAGCCATCTGGAGGAAGAGTTTGAGGAGAAACTCTAGGAGGGAGTTGTGAGCTCCGAACTCGTTGAGAAGAGGTCTGCTTCGGAGGTGAGCGGAGTGAAGAGCTTAGCTCTGGGAGAGAGCTGTTTGTGCGACGAATGTGAGGAGCAACTCTAGGGGAGAGCTTCAGCTCCGAACTTGTTGAGAAGAGGTCCGCCTTGGAGGTGAGCAGAGCGAAGAGCTCGGCTCTATGGGAGAGCCATCTGGAAGAAGAGTTTGAGGAGCAACTCTAGGAGGGAGTTGTGAGCTCCGAACTCGTTGAGAAGAGGTCCGCTTTGGAGGCGAGCAGAGTGAAGAGCTCGGCTCTGGGGGAGAGCCATCTGAAAGACGAGTTTGAGGAGCAACTCTAGGAGGGAGTTGTGAGCTCCGAACTCGTTGAGAATAGGTCCGCTTTGGAGGCGAGCAGAGCAAAGAGCTCGGCTCTGGGGGAGAGCCATCTGGAAGACGAGTTTGAGGAGCAACTCTAGGAGGGAGTTGTGAGCTCCGAACTCGTTGAGAAGAGGTCCGCTTTGGAGGCAAGCGGAGCGAAGAGCTCGGCTCTGGGGGAGAGCCATCTGGAAGACGAGTTTGAGGAGCAACTCTAGGAGGGAGTTGTGAGCTCCGAACTCGTTGAGAAGAGGTCTGCTTTGGAGGCGAGCAGAGTGAAGAGCTCGGCTCTGGGGGAGAGCCATTTGGAAGACGAGTTTGAGGAGAAACTCTAGGAGAGAGTTGTGAGCCCCGAACTTGCTATTTAAGTGAGAGGATCAACGGTTGTAGGAGCAGTTCCGAATGGCGAACCACTTCTAACTCGCTTAAGAGCAAGTTATCCGAAGCAGAATCGAGCCAAGTGTTGGACTCCGAACTCGTCGTTAGAGGGATTCAACGATTGTGGGAGCAATTCCGAATGGCGAACCACCTCTAACTCGCTTAAGAGCAAGTTATCCGAAGCAGAATCCAGCCAAGTGTTGGACTCCGAACTCGTTGTTAGAGGGATTCAACGGTTGTGGGAGCAATTCCGAATGGCGAACCACTTCTAACTCGCTTAAGAGTAAGTTATCCGAAGTAGAATCGAGCCAAGTGTTGGACTCCGAACTCGTCGTTAGAGGGATTCAACAGTTGTGGGAGCAATTCCGAATGGCAAACCACTTCTAACTCGCTTAAGAGCAAGTTATCCGAAGCAGAATCGAGGCAAGTGTTGGACTCCGAACTCGTTGTTAAAGGTTAGTAAGTTGCGGGAGCAGCCATGTAAAAGAAGCTGGACTCTGAACTCACCATTTAGCGAGTCGTGACTCGGAGAGGTAGAGAAGCAAGAGCAATAATTTTCAATGAAAAGATGTAAAGTTTTATTGAAATAAACTAAGTGGCCGCTTCAATAGGGCGAGCCATTATTACATGCTATTGGCCGGGTTACAAGCATCGGCCTTATTGAAAATCATGATCCTACTTCTACAATAAGGTGAAAACCTCTTGGGAGGAGCTGGGAGATTCTGAGTCTTGAAGTTCGGCGGGCCCTTCTGTTCGTTTGTAGGCTCCTCAGGGGGGAGCTCGACGCCCTCTTTTTGGACGAACTTGGTCAGGTGTCCCCGCTGTATGAGTTCTTCGATCTCCTCCTTTAGAGCCCGATAATCATCCGTGTCGTGGCCGTGGTCCCTGTGAAAGCGGCACCACTTACCCTTGTTCCTCTTCTTGCCGAGTGTATTCATTCTAGGGGGAGCACGGAGTAGCCCTTCCGTGTCCACCTATATAAGAACTTCTGATATATTAGCAATGAGGAGGGTGAACTTCTTAAAACGAGGAGTCGGGCAACGCTGTCCATTTCTGTCCTTCTGGGATTTTTGGGACCCCTCTTTGCTTGTGCTCTTCCGTTTGTTCCCGAAAGATGTCTCCTCAAAGTCCGGGAGATTCTCGGCATCTTCGGCCCGAATGTACTTCTCACTCCTAATAAGGAGGTCGGCAAAATTATGCAGGGGCTTCTTGGCAAGGGAGGAGCGAAAGTTAGAGTTGAGGACATTTGATTGGAAGGCGGCCGCCGCAACTGACTGGTCGAGGGAGGCGATGGATCTAACCTCTGCAGTGAACCTCCTCACATAGTCTCTCAACTTCTCTCCCTTCTCCTGGCGGAGCTGGAGTAACGAGATGCTGGTCTTCTCCGTGCGTCTGCTACTCACAAAATGGGTGATGTAGAGGGTTTCAAACTGTTCGAAGGAGAATATGGAAGACGGGGCGAGGCGGGAGTACCATTCCTGAGCCGAACCCTTAAGAGTGGCGGGGAAGGTCTTGCACAGTATGGCATTGGAAGCTTGGTGGATTAGCATGAAGGTCTTAAAGCTTTCGATGTAGTCCACGGGGTTCGACTCCCCCGAGTAAGTTTCGAACTGCGGGGGTTTGAAACCTCTTCGGATAGGAGCCTCCATAATGGTCCGAGAGAAGGGAGGTCTGCTCGGGCGGATGGTCCTTCCTCTTAACTCTTCATCCTTGTCTATTCGACCGATGCGCCTCTCCAACTCGTGGAGATGGCGGTAGAGAGCATCGTCCCTCCGACAGTAGTCAAACGAGCCTCTGGACTCGTCTTCATAAGAAGGGGAGCAGGGACTATGACGACGGTAGCTCTGAGAGCGGCGAGGACTAGGAATGTGTTGTTGGTTGCTAGGAGTTGGAGGAGGAGTTATGGACCGATGGCGAGGACTTTGGACCCGTGGAGGGGTAGGAGACCTTTGGGCATTGTTGTTGTTGGGTCGGAGGTTGAGAGCTTGCAACACCGTTGCTTGGAATTGCTGGAACTCGGCACGGGTGATGGGTGCCTCATCGTTCCTCGGATGTTGCCAACCGGCAGGGGAATGGGGTCTTCTCCTGTGATGCTTGGGGGACTCTCTCCGCCCTCTTCGGGTAAGGGGGACCTTCTATAGTCTCGGCGGTGAGGAGATCGCTCATCTGGACGTTGTTGGCGGGAGGCTCCCTCTCGGGCCCGCTTTTCATCTAGACGGCGGAGAAGATCCTCATCCTTCTGCCGATTGAGGATGGTATTGCGATGGTCGAAAGCTCGGGGATTGTGGAAGGCCATAGAATCGGAAGAGGGGTTGTGTATTGTGACGCGGTCCTGATGGAGTGCTTTCTTCTGAGGATCGACTCGGGAGCCCCCCGCACCGGCATTCTGGGGACCGGTTTGACCGCGAGGGGGTTGATGATTCTGAGGAGGAGGTTGGTTCTGCTGAAGGGCCTGATTAGGCTGAGGGGCAGGTCCCGTCGGCAGAATGGTTTGCTGGGGAATCTCTTGTTGTGTTGGAGGAGGGGTCGGTCCACAGTTGGACCCTCTGGATCTGAGTTTCCTTAGAGGCATGGCTGGAGAAGATCTGACCAACGGGAAGAGGGAAGGCTTCTATTCGTGGTGGTTCCCATAGACGGTGCCAATCTGTTACCGCTAAATCTGGTGTGGGGGAAAACAGATAGTATTTGTGGATTCTTGAAAAACCTGAATAGCAAACCTGAAACCTTTTCTGCCGGAGTTTGACCGTTGACTCCCGCCGTTCACCTGCAAAAAGTGCGAGACACCGGGGTTGATCCCGGCAACGCACCCTTTGACGCTCAAGTCAGTAATCAGGAATGATTATGAAAGAGCGTAAATTGGCAAAAGATTGATTACCTCTTAATAGTGGTGGATGGGGGTATTTATAGTCGCCGTTAGGATCAGATTAGGAATGTAATCCCTGTGATCAGATTAGGAATGTAATCCCTGTGATCAGGTTAGGAATGTAATCCCTAATTCCCAGTGAAATGATAGATGTGAATCAGGGCCGTTGATTAGTATTAATCAGAAACCCTAATTCTATCCTGCTGGACTGGATTCTTTGCGGGTTGAAACCCGCACCCAGTAAGACAGATCCGTTTATGGGTTATTGGGCTTTGAATAAAGACCCAGTTCCCATTTCAGACATGTTAGTAGGTAAAATTACCGTTTTACCCCTGAGCTTTAAGATTCGTATCCGATTTGAATGGCCCCAATTTAATCCTATTTTTAGCCATATAAAAAACCTAGGTACTGTGGACACCATAAGTATAAGGGTGAGTTTTCAGTAGGCATGGGATAACTCTTAGTCAAACTCATCAAATCAAAATGTGTTTCAAAAATGGGGATATGGTGATTGAAAGTGCATTTTGAAACACCTTATTATTATGATAAAAGGTTGACACCTAATGATGGTGCAACTATGAGACATGTAGATCATTCTAAAGGAATTGACAGTCTCATGTATGCGAAGATCTGCACTAGAATAGACATAGCCTTTGAGGTAGGTATGATCTGCAAATTCACTAATAATCCCATACACATTTGAGTGCCCTTAAGAGGCTATTGAGATACCTGAGTGGTATTCAAGAGTTTGCTTTGTGCTACTCTAGTCATTCTTCGAATGAATGGCTGATCTGATGCATTATGATGCTCAGAATTTAGTGAAAGTCGTTAACTAGTAGAAATGTGTTTACACTAGGAGAAACAGAAATGTTATGGAAATAAAAAGCAAACAGGCACTGTGCTATCATCCATAAAATCAGACCTCTATGTGTAATCCTCTGCAGGGGAAAAGGCTGAGTGGATTGAAGAAATTGTTGCTAGTTATCCATTAAGAAGTTTAAGTAACTCTCTAATTCTGTTATGCAACTATCAAGCTACAATGCACTGTAACTCATAACTTACTGTATAATAGTAAGAGGAGTACATTAAGGCTGAAAGAAGCCTAGTTGAATTTTCTCATAGATAAAGTGCAATTGTGACAAGTATGGCTAATGCTCTTGGTAAGAGACTTGAAAGTGATCTAATTATCAAAACTGTCGGGGAAATGGAGTTGAAAGCTATTGAGTCAAAGCTTTAATATCCTAACTGTTTTGAAATTTAGAATCCAATTGGAGCCATAGAGAAGTTCAAACTTAAGCATCAATTTTAGGCAGTTGACATATTTTAGATAATTTTGATGATTCCACATAAATTCCACAAATATATAATGTCATTCCAATTTTGATGGTATTATATATCTAGGGAATTTACTTAGAATAATCATATTATTCCAATACGAAATATGAAAACTTGTCGATGTGTTTCCGATGATTAAATTGTCCTAAATATCATTCCAATTTTGATGATATGTCTTTTATGGATACATGTTTCATTCCAATTTCGATGATTCAATGTTAAACCATAATTGAAACGACAGTCTTTTTATTCCAATATGAAACATAGTATGGTTCTTGTGTAGAAACTATAAAGTTTATGTACTTTATTTATTAAAGATACTTGATTGTGATGCTTGCGTTACATTTTTGGTAAGCTAATTATGAATTGTACTAAGTTTTTTTGTGGAACTAGATATTTGTGAAATTTGTTGGAATTCTTAGAGATGTGTCTCTTGATATTCTTGTTTTCAATAAGCTAGCAAAGATGGAGGAGTTGAATCTGTCAACATAGATTTCAAAAATAATGATTTACTCAAAATGGAGGAGTAAACATAAAGCAGTGTGCAAGGATAGAGTTTCAGTTTATCTCTTTCGAGAATAAATTAGTCACTTGCTTGGTAAAACTTCTGTTGAGTTTAAGACTCTTGTGTTCATGAGCTTAAAACTCATATTTTGTTCTTAAAGTATATTTGTTTTGTTTGATTTTGAAACTATGACAGATTATTCCAGTTAGTTTAGTCTTTGTGAACTATTCTGAATTGGATATGGTTTGGAACTATTTAATTATATTGGTTTAGTATTGATTGAACTATTCAGTTTTATAATTTTATTGGTTCTTACGAAACTATACCTTTATGATACTTTTCTTTTATGGACTGCTATCAGCCAGTCAGTTTTATACTGAACTGATGAGATAATCCTGTACTTTATATAATGAGAATATAGGAGGAGATTGTTGGATATATTGGTACATTCTCTCTATATAAATAATACATGTGCATTTGAGTAACACGTGTATTGAACGTACAATTGATTGGATATTGGAACGCAGGTTTGTGGGCTTATAATCCGATACCCAAACCAGTATTTAGAGATAAATACTGGCTTGTGATAGCAGTCTAGGTATTCCAATCTTGATACCTAGGATGAATATCTCAAGCAACTTAGATCTAGATATTAACCCTAATTCCCAATTGTTAATTTCTCACAAAACCTAACAAAGACTACCTCATTTTCCCCTATTCTTTAAACAAATATTTCAAAGTAGAAAAATATCAACATGCACGGCCTTAATTATCCATAAGCTTTATAGCATTAACATTCTTGAAGAAGTTGACCACAGAAAAATGATCGCATGTACAATATGAAACAAAAAAATAAATAAATAATTATCAGTATCATCACTTACTTAAGGAAAAAAAACTTATTAAAATAACCTGGTCTATGAATGAGACATAATAACTTAAAGCTTAAATGAGTAAATTTGAAAGAAGGGAATTGGTGCATTAGTTGCACATTTTCTTTTTCTTAATCACTAAATTGAAGAAGATATGGAGGATAAAACACTTTAAATATCACAACTTTAGACTTCAACAAAGGAAAAAAATCAAACTAAATTGAGTAATAGAATAAAAAAATGGGAGAAGAGACTATTATACATACCAATTTCAATTTCAGTTTTGGTTTGGGCTTGTTGATAAACGGTGAACGATCATGGATGGTTTTTGGGCGAGGGCCGAGGGTTGACGGCGAGGATCGGCTAACATGACGAACGGCGAATGGTCGTATTTTTTTGGGCGAGGGCCAAGGGGCGACGGCGAGGATCGGCGAAAGGGAGGAACGACGGACGATCGTTGCTATTTTTTAGGCGAGGGCCGAGGGGCGACGTCGAGGATGGGCGAACGGCGATGGCCTGGTGGACGGTTTGGATTGTGGGGGGACTTGGGAACGACGATCAACGGGGTTTGAAAATGGAGAATGGAGAACGGAGAACGGAGAACGGAGAACGACATGGATGGGTTGGGGGGATTTCGGAGAGGGAGGTTTTTTTGTATTTTGTTTTGTGTTTATTTTGTTTTGTCAAGTTAAAGGTATGCTCTACACGTGATAAAATTAGGTTGGACTCATACTTTTGCGCTTCTTTCTCTATTTCAGAATAGAGAAAAGAGAGAGGGGTACGCTTATTAGCTTAAGATATAGTTTAAAGTATAATATGCTTATAGAAAAAATTAAGGCTACCATGAGCTGAGCACGCTCCATAAGCTACGAATTGTAGGCTTTATAAGAGCATAGAGCATTTGTAGTCGTTCAATGTCAAATTTTGGGTATTTAGCATATATGATTAGAAATTTTGGGTTTATGTTGCAGTCATTTAAACCCAAAGTTTGGGTTTTCTAACTTTAAAATCAACATACGATAGATAATCCCCCCCCCCCAAAAAAAAATTTGAAATTAGAAATTAAACGGACGATGTATGATTTTTTATATGTTGAGTTTTTTTTAAATTTTAAATAATCACTAGTCTCACGATTTTATTTTATTTTTTTAATTTCGATTCCGGCAAAAATTTTTTTGAAGGAAAAAAAATCGAAGCGAGTCATTTCCCATCCTTCGATTAAAAAAGAGGGGGGGGGGGGGGGGGAATCACTCGTCCCATGCTTTTCACATTTTTTTTAAGGAACGAAATGTGATCTTTCGTCACGTTGAATGGACGAAAGTTCATATTTCGTTGGCTATTTTTTGCAAAATCCTATATTTCTGCAAACTATAACAGACAACTGTTGATCCCAAACCCAAATTTTGGGTATATAGACAATGATTGCAACATAATTTTTTCTCTTTTTTTTTAAATTTTGGGAAAATAGCCCAAGACTACAGATGCTCTAATGTGCAGAGGATTGAATCTTGCAGCTAATTGACAAATGATGCATCTTCTTTAAGAGTTTCTTAATAGGGAATTAAGGGATACAGTGAGGTAGATACTTGGCAGGTAGGAAAGGCACATTTTCCTTAAATTTATTTTTAAAAAGTTCCTGTTAATCTTAGTTGATGCCATGATGGTAATTTTGTGGAATGATGTGAGACACTGAGACTATCATTGAGCTTAGGTGTCTAAGGTTAGATCAGGTAAGATAAGGTTTAGCAAACAATCCAATGTAATTTGACTCATTGACTGCAAGTTATTTTGAATCGTGAACCATGTTTACAAGAAAAACAAGCTTCGTTGTCTCTGCTGATTACTTGGGACACTAGAATGGTGATTCATACACTGATCAACACAATTGTTTTCCCTAAGTAAGCCCTGTTTTAAAAATGAATATGATTTTAAAAATAAATCTGAGGACACCCTCCACGAAAATAATTTTATGCATAGTTTTTATTTTTTGCTACGCCAGACTAAACAGTCCACAACAATGGCCACAACCTTCTATTATTTCCTTAACTCCACAGTTCATTTAGTAACGCCGCAGTTATCAATAGCAACTTTGTATGCAAAAAATTAAAAAGAACTGCCACAATTACTAATCACAGTTATGTTTATAACTTGCACATCAACCTCTTCAGCGACCTCACACATCTACTACAAAGTCGAGGACTTGCACATTTGTTTGCACGTCAATCATTCTAATGACAACTCGTAATCTACCATGTTGGCAAAAGAAAGTGGGTTAGAGCCACCAACCCTGTGTGGAAAATTGGTGCAGCGCCACCAACCTCTTCGTGGAAAAAATGGTGCACCTCTCCATCTGTCAAAGACCACCTACCCCTTCAAAACCAAACTCTCTCCTCTCCAGCTATAAATTGAGGTTGGAGAAAGGGGTTATGCAGCAGAACAACAAGAACTCAGTGAGGATTAAGAAAAGAAAGAGGGATTAATAAAGAAAGAGTATTACAAGAGTGTTCTTAAGAGGGATAAAATTATATTTCCTTAAAGATAATTTGTATACTTGTATTTTTCTCAAATTTGTGGGAGAGTATTTCTCCTATTATAAGAGAGAGTGAACATTATACTCTCCTTATATTTAGAGAGAATATTGTAATCCCTACTTTCAGCAGTAAAATTCTACAAACTTGCCCGTGGTTTTCAACCCTTCTCCTTTGGGGTTTTCCACGTAAAATATCTGTGTCCACCTTATTTGCCATTTTCTCAATTTCACTTTAGTTGTGTGGTAGCTTCTGTCTATAACTTTCTTAATAGTGGTATCAGAGCTTTAGTTGTCAGGGGTGAAGCAGAAACGTCGACTACAACAAAGTTCGTGTTAAATTCTAACTGCGTAATAAACTCAGCAACGACAAAGAGATGCAAGAACTATAGAATCAAAACAAGAGAACAAAGAACAACCAAAAGCAACACACAAGAACACACAAGATTTTTATCGAGATTCACCCAAACAATGGCTACTTTCCCGCGCAGAGGCACTCCTGCGATTTCCACTAGAAATATGAAGATTAGGTTTACAATTCTCTCAAGAACTCACCACCAAGGTATAGGGTTTCACTCTATCTCCCTCTCTCTTAATGACGGCTAGTAGATCTCTATTTTCTTTTCACTTGGTTAACCCTAAAATCGTACACAATACAATATATATAAGATTCCACAATTATAATCTCAGCTGTTCATCTATTCAGCGTCGGGACGGTCGACCGCACCATCTTGACGGTCGACCGGTCTTCTCCTTCGACTGCACAAGTTCCAACAGAGAGCGGGTAGGTCGGCTGCGCGGTCGACCGGTCATTCCTTCAAGGTACAAAGTTAAGTCAGAGAGCGGGAAGGTCGACTGCGCGGTCGACTGGTCGTCTTGCTTGGGCGGTCGGGGGGTGCGGTCGACCGCAACTCTGCTACAGCCACTTGCTGCTCTTGACCTGTTGTTCCCACTTCGACTCTCCTTCCCGACTATCTTCTTCAACTCATTATCATGTATTGGATCCACAAACCCCAACAATCTCCCATTTGAAGACATATACACAAAGTCTCTAACCTGTTCTTCATTCTTCTATTGGCCTAGTCTAGGCATGTGCCTCTGCGAGTCTCCTCAACAATTAACCTAGAGACAATCCGATAGCAGTATAGCAAAACTATTGTTTCTTGCTATCCACCACCTTAGTGAGCATGTCCGCCGGATTCTTAGTAGCAAGAATCTTAGTTAGCTTCAACCATTTCTTCTCAACCGCCATTCTGACAAAATGATACCTCATTTGAATGTGCCGAGTCCTAGAGTGCTATACCGAGTTTTTCGCCATGAAAACTGCACTTTGACTGTTACACCATAGTTCACTTATGGGTTGCTTCCTGCACAACTGTTTCATAAGCTCCGAAATCCACAACATGTCTTTCGTCGCTTCTGTATGTGCCATATACTCTGATTCTGTGGTTGATTGTGCTACATCCTTTTGTAACTGTGATGCCCAACTAACAGCTGTTTCACCAACTGTAAATACATACCCTGTAGTATTTCTGCAACCATCACAATTGCCCCAAAAATTCACATTTACATAACCATATATGCAAAGAATCTCCTCCAAAACAAAGAGAGTGATCTGAAGTACCTGCTAGATATCTAAAAATTCACCTTACTGCATCCCAATGCTGTTTACCTGGATTCTTTATGTAACGGCTGACAACTCCCACTGCTTGTGCGATGTCTGGTCTTGTAGACATCATCGCATACATCAAACTCCCAATGGCTGAGGCATAAGGAATAGCAACCATTTCCTCCATCTCTACCTCTGTCTTACGACACAAGTCCATTGATAACTTGAAGTGAGCAGCTAAGGGACAAGTGACTGGCCTCGCGCCATCCATATTGAATCTCTTCAACACCTTTTTCACATAGTCCGCTTGTGATAACCAAAGCTTCTTACTACTCCTGTCTCTACTGATCTTCATGCCGAGAATTTACTTTGCTTCACCCAAGTCTTTCATTGAAAACTTCAAAGCTAGTGCCTTTTTCACTTCCTTGATCTTTTCCATACATGAACCTGTCAACAACATGTCATCCACGTACAACGCCAAGGTAACTATATCATTGTCTTCATATCTACGAACATACACACAATGATCCGTTTTGCATCTATCGAAACCTTTTCCCTCTCATGAAGCAATCAAACTTCAAATACCATTGGTGCGGTGCTTGTTTGAGCCCATAAAGACTCTTCTTCAATCGACACACCATGTCTTCCTTTCCTTTAGCTTCAAAACTTGTGGGTTGTTTCATGTATAGCTCATTTTCGACATCACCATGGAGAAATGCTGTCTTCACATCCAACTGTTCTAAGTGCAAGTCTTCAACTGCAACAGTACTGAGCAGAACCCTAATAGAAGCCATCTTCACAACCGGTGCAAAGATCTCACTATAATCAACACCTTCTCTTTAAGAGAATCCTTTCACAACAAGCCTTGCCTTGTACCTCTTACTGCCATCTGCCTCATCTTTGACTCTGAAAATTCATTTATTCATAAAAGCGCGCTTTCCTGCGGGTAACTTGGTCAACTCCCAAGTTTGGTTCTGTTCCAAGGAGTTCATATCGTCCTTCATGGCTAACTCCCACTGAATTTGAGCCTCATCCCTCAAAGCCTCCTCATGAGTCTCTGGCTCTCCTGAATCCGTGTACAGAACATGCTCATGAACAACACTAGCTGGTGGATCAAATTCCTGGTTGGCCTCCTCTCTCGTGTCGATCTCCTCAATGTGGATACCGGTTCACCGACTGGTTTAGGTTCTCCGAACTATTATGGCTGTACCTGCTCATTCCCAATAGGCTCACTATGAGCCTTTTGTGCTGCCTGTGGTACCTGTACCTGCTGCTGCACTGAAGGGCCCCCACTACTAGGGCCGCCTTCAGAATCTGAATCTGAGTCTGAGTCTGAACCTCAATCTGATTCTGAACTGGTTGTACTATCTTGACCTATGTGCCTGTCCTTGTATAGAACCTCCTCATTAAACACTACATTCCAGCTGCGAATGACTTTTTTATCCAAAAAATTCCAAAATCTATAACCATACTCATCGCCACCGTAGCCAATGAACATACACCTCCTGAACTTAGAGACCAACTTCTTTCTTTCTTCCCTGTCAATTAGTGCATATGCCATACAACCATAAACGTTCAAATACAAATAATTAACAGTTTTACCTAACCATAGTTCTTCTGAAATGGCCCCATCAAGGGCACTAGACGGGCAACAGTTAATCAAGTACACTTCTGTATCAACTATAGCGGCCCAAAGATGGACCAGAAGACCCACATGAAGTCTCATGCATCTCGCCCTTTCAAGTATCATGCGGTTCATCCTTTCTGCTACACCATTCTCCTGTGGAGTCTTAGCAACTGTCTTGATTCCTCTGATACCTTTCTTAGCCAGATAGTTAACAAACTTTTTACTTGTTACTCACCTCTATTGTCTGACTTTATTGCCTTAACCTTGCATCCCGTATCATTCTCAACCTTGGCCTTCCAAGCTCTAAATGCCTCAAATACTTCTGATTTCTCGCGAATTGCATAAACCCAAACCTTTCTTGTAGCATCATCTATGAATGTGACGAAGTATCTCTTACCACCATAAGAGAATTCCTTAGCTGGACCCCACACATCTATATGTACCAACTCTAGCTTCGCAAGCTTCTTCTCATGCCCACCCAACTGAAAGCTAATTGTCTGTTGTTTACCCATCATGCAATTCTCACAAAAATCCATCTCAACCTTCTTTAGCCCGACAAAAGATTCCTAGAACAAAGCTACTTGACAACCTTTTCACCGAGTTGCCCCAACCTGACATGCCATAGAATTGAAGAGGAACTACCTACTGGTGTTGTGGAAATGATATCACCTGGATCACCTCCCCTGAGTAAGTACAACCTGTAGTCACCTTCCATTCTCCATGCCCAAATATTATCGTGAATCCTTCTTTATCTAGTTTGCTAGTCGAGATCAAGTTTTTCTTCAAGCTCAGAATATGTCTTGTATCATACAAGACCAATTGCCCACCATTGCGAGCCTTCACTCCCACAATGTCTTTACCTACAACTGGACATATCTGTCCATTACCAACTGAAACTGCACCAAAATTGCCTGTCCTGTAATCCTCAAAAACATCCCTCATTGGGGTACAATGATAAGAAGCACCTGAGTTTACACACCAATCATCTTGCAAAATATTAAATTCAGCAGATAAACACAATTCATCTAGATGGGGTTCAATACTTACCACATTGGCTACCTGAGACCCTGCTTTCGCTTTCTTATACTCCTCGCATTGGCCGCTCCTGTGTCCTGGCTTCTTGCAGTACCATCTCTAACCTTTGCGATTTCCCGTTCTTGACCTGGACCTATGATTTCTATTTTGCGACCTCCCACTGTTGTTACTTCTACCACGGTTATCAACTGACAGCGCGGTATCGCTAGGATATAACACCGAAGTCTCTCCGTGTCTCTTCCTCCTTGCATCCTCATTTATGATGCTGCTTATAATATCTTTTAGAGTTGTCGTATCAGTCATGGTGTTAGTAATAGTCTGCTCTACTATGCCGTAACTATCAGGAATACTGAATAGCAACAACAACGAATGTGCCCTCTCCTTAAACTTTAAACCCGACGATTCCATTTGATTGTAAACCATATAGAAATTGTTGATGTGCTCAGCAACCGAACCCCTTTCTGACAACTTCAAGTTAACCAACTTCTTTAGATGTAAGATCTAGTTCACTGTATTCGGCTTCTCAAACATGTCTGTCAATATCTTTATTGCCTCATTTACGGTTCTTGCCTTCTCAATGTGAAATAGCGCCTTCCTGCTCAGCAACAACTGAATCTGCCCAAGCGCTTTCTGATCCAATCTATTCCAGCCCACCAACGCAACCGGATCGACCTTCGTCCCTTTTGACTTCACACCAAATAACGGATCATCTAGATCCTTCTATCGGAGATACGTAATCATTTGGAACTTCCACATTGTGAAATCTGTTCCATCGAACTCCTTGACTTTACTCTTGTCTCCCATCTCAATCAAGACTACCAACCTGTAGCTCTGATACCACTTTGTTGAATTCTAATTGTGGAATAAACTCAACAATGACGACGAGATGCATGAACTATAGAATCAAAAAAAGAGAACAAAGAACAACTAAAAGCAACACAAAAGAACACACAAAATTTTTATCGAGGTTCACCCAAACAATGGTTACTTCCCCGCGCATAGGCACTCCTGCGATTTCCACTAGAAATATGAAGATTAAGTTTACAAATCTCTCAAGAACTCACCACCAAGGTGTAGGGTTTCTCTCTATCTCCCTTTCTCTTAATGACGACTAGTAGATCTCTGTTTTCTTTTTTACTTGGTTAACTCTAAAATCGTACACAATACAATATATATATAGGATTCCACAATTCTAATCTCAGCCGTTCATTTATTCAGCGTCAGGACGGTCGACCGCACCATCTTGACGGTCGACCGGTCTTCCCCTTCGATTGCACAAGTTCCAACAGAGAGCGGGTCGGTCGACTGCGTGGTCGACCGGTCATTCCTTCAAGGTATAGAGTTGAGTCAGAGAGCAGGACGGTCAAATGCGCGGTCGACCGGTCATCTTGCCTGAGCGGTCGGGGGGTGCGGTCGACCGCAACTCTGCTGCAGCCACTTACTGCTCTTGACCTGTTGCTCCCACTTTGACTCTCCTTCCCGACTATCTTCTTCAACTCATTATCGTGTATTGGATCCACAAACCCCAACAGTTCGATGTTGAGAAATTCAACGAGAGCAATTTTTCGTTGTGGAAAATGAAAATCAAGGCAATCTTAAAGAAGGACAATTGCTTGGCAGCAATTGGAGATAGGCCCGCGGAGATCACTGACGACAGCAAGTGGAACGAGATGGAAGGCAATGCAATTGCCAATCAGCACTTGGCACTAGCTGATGGCGTGATATCCAGTGTGGCTGAGAAAAAGACAGCAAAGGATATTTGAGATACTCTGACAAGGTTGTACGAGGCCAAGTCACTTCACAACAAGATCTTCTTAAAATAAAGATTGTACACTCTTCGCATGGCGGAATCGACATCGGTGACCGACCACATCAACACACTGAATACTCTATTTTCACAACTTACATGAATGGGTTGCAAAATAGAGACAACTGAACGTGCGGAGCTTCTAATTCAAAGTCTACCCGACTCGTATGATCAACTCATCATCAACCTAACGAACAATATCCTGACGGATTATCTAGTCTTCAACGAAGTTGCAACTGCTGTTTTGGAAGAAGAAACCAGGTGCAAGAACAAGAAAGACAGACAGGAAAGTTCGCAGCAAGTGGAAGCTTTGATGGTGATGAAAGAAAGATCAACGGAACGTGGTCCCAGTGGGAGTCAAAATCATGGTAGATCAAAATTCAGAAGTAAGAAGACTTACAAGTGCCACAACTGTGGCAGGAAATGACACTTCAAGAAGGATTGTTAGTTCAAAAAGAAGAGTGGAGACCCTGAGTCATAAAATGCTCAAGGGAATGTGGTAAGTACCCAGTATGATGGTGAATTTTTATACAGCGAGGCAACAACGGTGGTTGGAGGCAGAAAGCAGTTCTCCGACGTCTGGTTACTGGACTCAGGAGCAACATGACACATGACTTCTCGGAGAGAGTGGTTCCACACATACGAACCAATCTTGGGAGTCTCTGTACACATGGGTGATGATCATGCTTTGGAAATCATTGGTATTGGTACTATCAAGCTTAAAATGTTTGATGGTATGGTCGCACCATCCAGGAGATACGACATGAGAAGGGATTAAGGATGATCTATTGTCTTTGGGACAAATAGATAGCCTTGGATGTAAGACCCATGTGAAAAATGGGGTCATGAAGATTGTCAGAGGCGCACTTGTGGTCATAAAGGTAGAAAAGATCGCAGTAAATCTATTCATGCTTAATGGAGAAACACTGCAGGAAGATGATGCGTGTGTTGCATCGACCAGCAAGGGAGAAGAGTCGACAATGATGTGGCATCTCAAACTAGGCCATATGTCTGAATGCAGTTTGAAGATTCTCTCCAACCAGAAGCTGCTTCCAGGGCTCAAATCGGTGAATCTATCATTTTGTGAGCATTGTGTTATAAGTAAACAACATAGATTGTAGTTCAACAGATCTAAAACTAGAAGTAAATGCATTCTAGACTTAATTTATTCTGATGTATGGGAATCACCGAAAATGTCCTTAGGAGGAGCAAAGTTCTTTGTGTCTTTCATTGATGATTACTCCAGGAGATTATGGGTGTATCCAATCAAGAAGAAGTCAGATGTGTTTCCAGTATTCAAAGACTTCAAAGCGCAGGTGGAACTTGAATCTGGGAAGAAGATCAAGTGCTTGAGGATAGATAATGGAAGAGAGTATGCAGACGGAGAATTTCTTGTACTGTGTAAGCACGAAAGCTATCACAATATGGTTTACAGTCCCATATACACCTCAGCAAAATGGCATGGCAAAGCGGATGAATAAGACTCTTGCAGAAAGGATGAAAGCTATATTACGGACTGCAGGTCAGCTCAACTCTTTTTGGCAGAAGCAGCCAAAACCGCTTGCTATGTTATAAATCGGTCGCCATCAATGACAATTGAGCTGAAGACACTGATGGAGATGTGGACTGGCAAGCCAGCAAATTACTCTACTTTACATTGGTTCGGATGTCACGTGTACGTGATGTACAATGCCCAAGAAAGAATGAAGCTGGATCCAAAATCCAGGAGGTGCATATTCTTGGGGTATGCTAACGGAGTGAAGGGGTATCGCCTGTGGGATCCTACTGCCTACAAGGTTGTTGTCAGCAGGGATGTGATCTTTGTCGAAGATCAGTTAAAGAAAGATGGAAGTGATAGCACGTCCAAGGAGAATCCAGAGACTACTACAGTTCAGGTGGAAGATAAACCAGATGAAGATCTAGTTTCTTCTGAAGAAGCACCAGAGCACGATGTACAAGAACTAGTCGAGTCCGAGGCTCAAGAAGTTCGTCGGTCAACTCGTGAAAGAAGTCCGCCAGCTTGGCACGCGGAGTATGTTACGGAGAGCAATGTTGCATGCTGTCTTTTAACAGAGGATGGGGATGCCATCATCCTTCCAAGAGGCAATCAAAGGTTCGGATGTATCCCTGTGGATAGCAGTAATGCAGGAAGAAGTTGAAGCTCTACACAAGAACAAGACGTGGGATCTTGTTCCGCTACCATAAGGAAGGAAGGCCATCGGCAACAAATGGGTCTACAAGATCAAGCGCGATGGAAATGACCAAGTGGAGCGGTATTGTGCAAGATTGGTGGTGAAAGGATATGCTTAGAAAGAATGTATCGACTTCAATGAAATATTTTCACCTGTGGTTCGACTCATGACAGTCAGAGTAGTCTGGGCGATGTGTGCTACGCTTGACCTACATCTAGAGCAGTTAGATGTGAATACTGCTTTTCTTCATAGAGATCTTGAAGAAGAAATCTATATGCTCCAACCAAAAGATTTTGCTGAAACAGGCAAAGAGAACTTGGTTTGCAAGTTGAACAAATTTCTGTACGGTCTTAAACAGGCACCGAGGTGTTGGTACAAGAGATTTGATTCTTTCATTATTAGCCTTGGATATAACAAACTCAGTTCAGACCATTGTGCGTACTACAAAAGGGTTGATGGTGATGATGACTTCATTATCCTACTGTTGTATGTGGATGACATATTGGTGGCAGGTCCCAACAAAGATCGAATCCAAGATATGAAGGCACAGTTGGCTAGGAAGTTTGACATGAAGGACTTGGAACCAGCAAACAAGATTCTAGGAATGCAAAATCACTGAGACAGAATTAACAGGAAGGTATGGCTTTCCTAGAAGAATTACTTCAACAAGATCTTGCGACGCTTCAACATGCAAGATTGTAAGCCAATTTCGATCCTATTTCCTGTTAATTTCAAGTTATCCTCCAATATGTGTCCTAGAAATGAAGCAGAGAGGAAGGAGATGTCTCGAGTATCGTATGCATCAGCAGTGGGAAGTTTGATGTTCGCTATGATCTGTACAAGACCAGACATTGCACAAGCAGTGGGGGTGGTTAGTCGATACATAGCGAATCCTGGTAGAGAGCATTGGAGCACAGTGAAGAGAATTCTGAGATACATCAGAGGAACCTCAGATGCTGCATGATGTTACGGAGGATCAGAATTAACTGTCAGAGGGTATGTGGACTCAGATTTTACAGGAGATCTAGATAAAAGCAAATCCACTACGGGCTATGTGTTTACACTTACATGGGAGCTGTAAGTTGGGTTTCGAAACTGCAGACTGTTGCGGCTCTAGCTACAATAGAAGCATAATACATTGCGGCTACAATAGCTTGCGAGGAAGCAGTCTGGATTCAAAGACTATTGGAGGAGCTCGGGCACAAATATGAGAAGACTGTTCTATTTTGTGACAGTCAAAGTGCCTTACACATCGCAAGGAATCTAGCCTTTTATTCACAGACAAAACACATAAGAGTCGGCCTTTCGCTGGCTTTGTTGTTCTTTAAATTGTGTTTAAAGAGCTAGATTTTAAGTTCCATAAGGAATCTGAGAAGGTTATCAACTAGGGAGTTGTAATGGAGGTTCTCACCTTTCCAAAATGTCCGGTTTTGTTAGATTCTGATAAGCGGAGTATGAGTTATGCCTTTTACAAGTTACAACAGTTGGCCTTTATTGGCTGAAGCTCACTGTTTAGATTGTTCAAAGTTTTTGTACCTCTTATTGACTGAGTCTGAGAAGGTATCACGCCCCGCTTCCCAAAAAGAGAATACGGAATATGGATACGTGACTAAGTCCAGCGAATGATTTTCATCATCTATAAGCTGTTAGAATCTTTACAACAAGCACAAAAATAATCAGAGTCGGAAGCAAGAGAAGTCAACCAAGCATGCATATATGAATCAAAATACCAACATGATTACTTGAAACAAGATATATTAATTTCAAATAAACTATATCTGAACAAGTCAATAATTCTGGGTCACATTGCCCAATACAAAATAATCCAAGTAACCAAGTACAATTATTCAAGATAAGCAACAAAAAATAAATTATAATAGTAGCAAGAACTCCAGTAACTAGAATCTTAGATCACATACTCCATCTGGCAGCTGATCTCCAAAATCTGCAATTTAACAAAATTGCAGGAAAAGGAAAAAGAAAAATAAAACTCCCGTCAATGCAAGTTACGGGCCGCTTGTAGTGCAGGCACAAGTACAGGGATAAAATAAACAAAATAGCATGGAATAGACATGATAACAAAATATGATAACTAACATGAATCAGGAAATAAAATCAAGTAACATGATATACTAACAGGTACAGGTAACATGTATCAAGTGTCAAGCAAGCAGGTAAACAAGTATACAGATGAACAAGTAAACTGGTAATCAGGTATACAGGTAACATGTATCAGGCAAGCACGTAACAGGTATCATGTAACAGGTATTATGTCATGTCAAGCTGAGTCTTTTGTTTATTACTATCTAGGTAGCACTTCATGCGTCCATCCTTTTACCACATGGTTGCTACATTCAAACAATTTCGTTTTAGATTTCATAGTGGAGTCTATAAGGTCATGTACTCAGGTATCAAGTAATCCAAATCACATATACCAAATTCCAAATTAACCAAATCATATACCAAATTCCAAATGTAATCCAAATCATATCATTTAACCAAATGAGGAAAACATGGGCCCCCTTCCGAGTACACTTTTTTATATTGTCCACTACTAGATCTTTCTCTTAACCCCGGCTTGTTATATTTTTTTATTACAAAATATACATGATCACGAGATAACGAGAAAAAAATAGGGACAAGATAAGGATGTATCAAAAGCTAATATGATGCAAGGAACATGTTCTAAATCAAAAAATACAAGAAACAACATGCAAATATTCAAACATGGAAAAATGCCAATTCTGGAGTACAAGACGTTGTTGCACTAAAACTGAGATTCCCGCTACCACAGGAATGCAAATCTGGATCCGTCAGAAAATCTAGAAAATAGACTCTGGGCCGAATCCAGTAAATATATATAAGTCATATGGTTTCACAAAAACAAGTCTCGAAATAGAATTGTATCCAGAAAACGTGTTCAGCCTGAAATCAGAAGTTTGTATTCATCAACAGGAAAACAGGATGAAAAATTACTAATTAAATCCACGAAAAATCTGGGGTATTCCCTAGTATGTTTAGTAATAGAAAATAAAGTTTCATAATTTTCCAATATATATAGAATAGTCAAGTAAAATCAGCAATATCTGCAAGAAGCAAGATACAGTAGTTTTGTAAATCTGGAAACATAAACACTGCAGTACTAAAACAACAATATCTCACAAAATATAAATCGAAATCCAGATACGTAAAACGGGTGATAAAATAGATACAATAGTCTATAATTCATATTCACAAAGTTTTTATAGAAAGCAAATAGAATTAGGTCGATATCATGTATCTTTACTGAACAGTATGAAAATTTTGCAAGTATAGTAGTAGTTTGTAAGTATAGAATAGTGTATAAAAGTTATCAATTAAATACACAAAAATTGGGGGTTGATCCCCATCAAATCTAGTTGTAACAAGCAAAAGATTGAATCAAAATATTACTTTTAACATCAATAGAAAAATAGATTATTATACAGAATTCATATAAAAACTGGATCTGGAATTTTAAACACATCTGCAGTAAAATAGTCATAACTCGCAACTCATAAATCGAAACTGAGATCTATCAGAAAATCTGGAAATTAGATAGAATTCTCTATAATTCATATTTACAAAATATTTTCATATACCGAGCTTAATACGGTCCCAAATTTTATTATAGAAAATATGAGACATGATCCAGAATCCTTAATTCAATGTAACATAAACACAACCCAAAAATATAGGGAAATAAAAACTTTCTTTACATCAGTTCTCATTACAAAGCACAATGGAAATTAACACACATTTAATACAACTAATCAACACTGAAACTCCAGTCTTCACATAAATCCAAGCTTTAACTGTTATTCAAGCCACTCACTTTCAAATCTTGCAAAACTGTTAAAATTGTGGGCACGTCAGTCACATATAACTGACGAAATGCTAATTAAAACAGCGAACCTCAAACATTTCACAACCACAAACTTGTTGCACAAAAATAAAACATTAATGGAAAGATTCATAAATCAACAAGTGAAACTAAACTAAATGAATAAGTGTGTGCTATGAAAACAAAAGAAAAATAACAAAAACAATGTCCAAGAAAACATAAATGCACACAATGCTCACTAATGCACACTTGTTCGGATTCTATGTCGCCCATGCAACATAGGTCCAAGGACAAGCCCTTAGCATTAAGAGTTTTATAAAATTCTTGCATACTAGTGATCACATCTTCAGAGTTTTCTGCATCTAACTCTGTCAATGCAAAAACTCGCCCTTTCCCTGAGACTTTTCTTTTTTCCACGGCCGGTTCCCACTTCCACCTTCTTGCTTCAGCTGTAGACTATTTAGACGAATATGCCCCTCTTTGCCTCATTGAAAGCAAGTATGAGTCCTTGCTGACTTAGGACACTCTGACCTGTAGTGGCCCGACTCTCCACAGTTGTGACAAGTTACTCCTTGAGATGG
The DNA here is from genome assembly GCA_017893485.1 of Hemerocallis citrina. NCBI lineage: Eukaryota > Viridiplantae > Streptophyta > Magnoliopsida > Asparagales > Asphodelaceae > Hemerocallis > Hemerocallis citrina. The sequence goes on from CM030366.1 coordinate 41,385,683, forward strand.
CGCTACTCCTCTGTTGGGCTCATTGAATATGCCCTTCTTCTCTGGGAACATTCTTCCACTCTGATTTGGCACTATATGCCTTTTTTCTTGTTACAGGTTTTTTTCTTCTGCAGGAATTGCTCCATGTATGCCTCTGCCATAGCTGCTCTTCTGACGTGCTTGTCAAACCTCCTGATCCCTAACGATATCATTCGGGATCTCAAGTTTGGCCTCTAGCCCGGTTCAAACTTCCTTGCCTTCCTTTCCTTATCTATAATTAGTTTAGGAGCATACCTCAACAATTGCGTGAACTTGATTTCATACACCCTCACAGACATGTTGCTCTGCTACAGGCTCATGAACTCCACGGCCTTCTTCTCATGTATGTCCATAGGGAAGTAATGATCTCTGATCCCTTCCAGGAAAGAATCCCAAGTCACAGGCTCCTTACCAAAGGTTCTTTTCATAGACTGCCACCACACACCGACATCCTTCTCCAACTGTATTGTGGCCAACTTCACATTGCTGGCTACAGGGGTCTCCAAAACCTCAAAGACTGTCTCCATCTTCCTTATCCTGTCATCAGACGCATTAGGATCGTCTTGACCTTCGAATACCGGTGGCTTCATCCGCTTGAAAGACTCCACCTATTTGATGCGATCCAAATTTGGAGTTACTGGTCCTTATAACGCTCCGAATTCCAAATAAGACCAAATTCGAGATTCCACAGGATCTTTACACTTCACTTCGTAGAATTTTACAAGGAAATTAAACCTTTTCAACATACATCAGAGTTCTTTACAATTTGTTTACACAGCCGAAGATACAACAATGAAAATAAAATACAACTTGTACAATTTTATCAATATAATTTATCAACAGCATCTTAACATCTTTACTTCTTCATGAAAATGTCCATGACCTGTATATTAAGCTGTGGGCACGTCAGTCACTTATAACTGAAGAAAATATTATACTCGGCCATCCTCTCTATGCCACACATATAACTATCTCAATACTTTAACAAACCACAATTTGAATGAACAAGAGTGTCAAAAGTGAATATTCTAAACATGTAAGTGCATGTGATGCCATAATGCCTAATGCACACATTTTATACTAGGATGACACTAATGCATACTTATTCAGATTCTATGCATCACATACTACATAGGTCCAAGGGAAAGCACCTACGTACCCCACATTTAAGGGTTCGATCCCTCGCCATGAGAACAGGCCAGTAACAAGACAAGGTTTAGATCATTCCACGAATATGGATCCCTGTCTCGGAATCCATCACCCGACTATTAGAACAGATCCCTCATCGTGTGAATCATCCCGTAAGTGCCCCTCTAGCCCCGGTATACGTATATACATTGGAGAACGGTAAACTATCTGCCCGACTACGCATAGTATCAGATTTAAAATAAAGCTGTCTCCCACGAAGTAACCACTGTCCCGGAATCCACCGCCCGACTATATAGAGTGCCCCACTTACGTTTGCCCAGGTTTACTACATCTTCGCTTTTGTGCCTAATTCTTAAGTTCAAGACATGAATAAATTTTCATACCTAGAATTAGTTTTACCTCCTACCGGACTTAATCAACAAAATACGAGATAACTCCATGGCCATATCTCAAAATATATCTCAACTCTTTTCAATTCAATAGTGCCGGTACCCGAGGTCTCATTAACTCTAAATCACAATTTTTTCATGTACAAGAATTCATGGGTACACACACCCTTCAATAAATATGTCTTAAACTTAGATATTTTCATCTTCAACTTATCCACAAATGATCCATATCTTATCTTAACACTTATCCACAAAGTAATCATGTTCTTAGTCTTGACACTATTCATGATCTATTTATTCATTCATAATCTTTATAAGCAAATAATTCCTTTTGAGAACACAATTTAATCACATGAAATTTTATCAACAAATTCAAACTCATACAATGTCTCACTTCAAATATTCTTTAAACAAAAAAATAAGAGTGCAATCTCTTCTAGAGAAATCACTTCACAAAATAATATTTTACTTTTCTTCACCAAGAAAGTTCTATTCTCAAATTTCCATTTTTATACTTCAAAATATACAAGAAAATTTTATAACTATCTCTTATGATTTTCTATTTCATTTTATATGAATAATAAAGTTTATTTCTAAATCTTTTCATACCAAAACTCCAACATATGAATAAAGACTCAAAAAAATATCAAAAGGGTGCTCTGGGTTTCGAACCCATGACCTATTGAACACACACAGCCAATGCCCAAACCCAAACCCGCTAGCCAGTGAGTCCAATGGACTCTGGCATCAAAATCTTTTGCCGAAATGCTCATATATCAAGTCTCAGTTTCGGAATTTAATTAAAAGAAGCAAAAATAAATGTGACTATCAAGTTTCGAACCCAAGATCTCTTACAAAGAGTGCTCTGTGGTGCACTAGCTAACCAGTAAGTCCAAGTGTAATTTTTGTTTAGGATTTGTACTAATATACTTTTGTTCGTACTGTTTAGAAATTGGTTCTTTTTCACAAAACTCGTTTATCCAAAGATCCAATCTTTTAGGATATTGAAATAAACTTTTCTTTTGACTGAGAATGAATTTTTAAAACAGTAAACAACAAATTTCAAATTCATTTAAACCATATTTCCATTTCTTTAAATAATTCATCTTCTCATTTTACACATAGGCTTGTATTTTTATCAAAACTTGAATTTAATAATAGTGTTCATAAAAACTAGTTTATGTTCTCACTTACACAAATTAAAAATTTATAGCAATACCAACATGCCTCTCAATCATGAGAATCTCCAAAAAAAACTTCTTTCATGCAAGAATTTATATTTTCAAACATGGCAAACATACATATGTCAACACATTTCATGGCACTTAACTAAATTTGGTTTGCTTTCTTTCTTCTCCCTTAGTCATCATGATTCTAAGGCATAATTTGAATATGACATTTTCCAACAAATTTTCATATACTCAACATGTATAAAAATTGACAAGCATACTAACATGATTCATAGTGTTAACTATTTGTCAAAATTCTTCTTTCTTATTAACATGGTGGTTATTATTTACTCAATCACAACAAGATTATTGTAACCCCTGTTTTCTATTTTATGTATTTTGGAGTTTATTTTTCATGTTTGGTGTATTTTTATAGCTCTTGTATTTATTGGAACCGTATATTGGATTATTTTCAATATATATTATTTTTCTTTCATTTTTGACCTCCTTGTGCTGATTGTTCGTCGTTTTGTTCATTTTCGCCATTTTGAGTTTCTTTTCTCATTTTCTTAGTCTCGTTCATATTTATTATTTATTTTGGTGATATGATGGATTTTTGGTGGTGATTTACCCAAATTTTTATTTTTGACCCTTAAGGAGATTTTTAGGAGCCATAGAATTCTCTATATATTGTATCCCCATTTGAAACCTACCCAATACCCATTACCCATTTCTATACCTATTAATTCATATTTATACCCACTACCCATTAACCCATAATTAACCCAAATATATAACCCCCTAATCCCTTTAACCCTAACCCTAATCTCTTTTTCTCTCTCCCCCTCCTAATTGTAATCCCGGCCCCCCCTTTTTACCAAACTGACCTGCACTTGCCCATCCCAACATCCGGCCTTTCCTCTCCCTCCTTGAAATCCCACCACTTCTTCAAACATTCTCCATACAAACCTTACAAACCCTTCTCCATCCAAACCCTACAACTCCCAACCTCTTCCTTATGGCCGGCCACCATCCAAAACAGCACCACCATCAGTAAAAATCATCACAAAACCCTCCTCTTGGTGTCCCTTGAAGTGGGTATTCGCCCCTTCGTTCGTTGCATTGAGGAGATCGTTCGTAAGGCATTTTTGGTTCGTGGGTTCGCTTGGAATCGCGTTGGAAGGCTTTTCACTCGTGGGTTTCATTTCTAGGACTCGTTTCTTCGCGTTCATCATCATTAAGAGCCAAGTAACTTGTACTACAATTCCTTAGGTTGATACAAGTCAAAAAGTTTACATCTAGTGTAGTTGGGTCTAGAGACGACCAAAATTTGTATTTGCCTTGATGGGTTTTGTCTCTATTATGTAAGTTTGGCGATAGATGACTTATGACATGAAATTTGATATGTTAATGCCCTAGGTTTTACCCAAACTTGATTTTGTTCGTGTATGTGATAAATTGCATACTATGTGTTTGATTGATTGTCCATGTGAAACATAATAGGTTTGGACATGTTAGAACCCCTAATATATGATGTTTAGAGGTTTGGTAGGATGTATTTCAAGTTTGGTTGAGTTTGGATCAATACGATGAAAGTTATGATGTTTTTAAGTAGAGGAGTGAAATCTGTATTTGTGGTCTGTTCTGTGTTGCTTGCTGTTTTCACCTATGCTACAGTCCGAATCTTAATTCCAAAATTAAAAGTGAATTCTAGATAATTTTGTCTATTTTCAAATCCCACTGGATTTACTTGATTTGGAGTTCGTATGACTGAGTTATGATGATTTTAGTATAGACATGTCGGTAGTTTCCAGATTCAGTTTTGTGTAAACTTTTGTTAACAATTAATTTTCAAGAACTAGGATAGACATAATATGTTGGTATAATATTTTGCTCAATGTTTTCTTATGATCCTAGGGACTACCAAGATTTTTGTTCTATTTTAAAGATGAGTTTTGTGTGTTTCATGTTCTTGTCTAAATTCACCTTGTGCTGTAATTTGCGTGCTGTTCTATATTGAATGCAGTTTTCACCCTAATTCCTTATGTTTTATGAAAATTATTTGTGAGATATGAAAGCTAGAAAAATCTATCTATTTTCACGTCGTTTTGGTGGAATTGGATTTCGATTCACTGATTACGAGATATCATTGTTTTCATACAGCAGTGTTGAGAAATTCCAGATTCGTCAAACCATATTTTTGTGTTGCTTGTTATTTTTTATGGCTTATCTATACTTACTGGAATATTATGAAACTTGTTATTTTGAGTCTATACCTATATGGGAATACCCCAGATTTTTAGTGGAATTATTTGATGTGTTTTCATGCTATTTTCATGCTTTTGAAGTTGTTTCCCTGTTTTCTGGCTGAACATGAAATCTGTATTCAAATCAGTTTTGAGTTGAGATGTTGTGAATTAGTATATGACTTTATTATACTCGTTGGATGCGTGTGGATGTCTAGTTTCCAGATCCTTCGAGGGATCTTGATTTTCATGTCTGTAGATCTCAGAATCTCTGTTTTAGTACTGATTGATCTTGCTGTCCTGATTATGAACATACCCTTTTGTGCTCGTCTATGTGACTCTATAGTATCTATACTTAATGATGTGATTCCCTGAACCTAAACCTGATTATATAATATTAGTTTGACACTATTTCGCACACATTCATATCTGTTTAATAACCATAATAAAAGTAATCAAGCCGGGGTTAATGGGACAGATCTAGTAGTGGATAGTGCAGAAACGTGTACTCGGAAGGAGAATTGTGTTTCCTGTATGTGTAACGCCCCGATCTCCCCGTTGCTGGGAAACCGTGACACATGCCAGGATCTTTCCTTCAATTAGTCTCGAGACACAGAAAGCTGGAAAATTTAAAACTTTTCTTCAACACAGAGTTACTACGCAGTAATTACAAATATCAGTTTGTAATACCAAACTGTACTGCCTGCCCCTTTTCTTTTCCTTTTGACTCCAAAATCAATTCTTCCAATTTCTATATCACTTTAAACATAAACTAAAATAGTTATATTTCAAAGAAAATTTGGGCAGAGTCTCCCTTGTATTTTTTGCCCAAAACACAGAAAAGCTTACGGAATTTTGCTCTAAATTCCGTAGCTTACATCACAGGCAATAATAATATGGGCTCCCCAGGCCAAAATGAGCATCATCACACAGGCAATATATATATATGCTCTGGGGGCCAAACTCATAACGGTTTAACAAATATCAATTAAAAAGCATAAATCCTTTTGAAAACGTAGTAAGTTTTTAGAAAATAACCTGTAAAAACCTACCACGACGCCCGGCACTCCACAACGAAATGGGTACGGGTCCAAACCATATCCTGCTGCCTCACACTATACTCTTCATCATCATCCTCATACTTACACATCAAAAATACAATTTAAAGCATAAATTTTTACTATTTACAATTAAAACATAACAATGAATTATGACTGGAGCTCCACTCCACGGAACCTGTACCTACACCTCACCTCTGCACTGCTGAGGACCTGTAACAGTAGGGACCTAGGGTAGCCCAGGGACTCCCTAACCCCCAAACACTAAGGGGTTAGCCATTTCTGGTGTGAGTATAATTTATTAAAATAAGTAAATAAATTAAACTTACAAGTAAAAACATAACGAACTCACAATTTCCAAGATAAACAAATCTTACCTGGCATCTGAATATGTAAACATCATAAATGAGATTTTACATCAAATACTCTCCAAGTCATCACCTGTATGTATATCTATACCCGCTCATAACATACTTATATTTAGTAACCATTTGGAAAACCACTCTCATAATACAATATTGATTTTACTTCCTTATATCACGTATCACCTCATAGACATATGCCTTCATTCTCATACTACCTCATTCATTCATGTCCAACCTAACATCTCATTTCACCTTACCATTTACTTGCATTTTATCACAATGTACCTCATATCCCAGCATAGTTTTGGCAATAACATATCACACGTCAAGCCGATAGCTTGGGTAATAATCACGCACATCCCAAGCCCAACTTGGGTAATATCACTTCACATCCCAAGCCCATAGCTCGCTTGTTAATTTACTTCACTATCACACTCGCAATTCATCTCGAATGGAAAAGACACGTGTACCTATAATTTTGTGCCTGTGTACCTTATGACTCTAATGCAAAATTACCAATACAATGATGCTCTTATTCTAATGCAAGCAAGTCTCCGGAACAGTATGCATCCCATACTACATACGCCCCATCTCAAGCCGTTTCTCCATATATAGGGATTTGAACCCGCGTTATGAATTCTATTTTGTACACATCCTGTTCCTGACATAATACTACATGACTGGTGACTATTGCCGGCGTACCGGACCTCACACCAAAAGCCAACACGAACTACAAGATACTCGTCAACCTTCTTCCGTGCTCTCAACTCGTCATGAGAAGGCATAGAACCTGCCGGGATCGTAGGGTCTATTTCCCTAGGAACCCTCTCGTTCTTATCATTGCACATTCAGGAATTAACAATCAAGATACAGAACCCGTGCTCCCAACTTGTCATGAAAAGCACCGCCCATATCCCTTTTGACAGGGGAATACATCCCGATAACACCACCTAGTGTCAGCCTATAGGAGATGTTGGAGTATAGGGTATCCCCCCAACACCAACTCTTTCCCTTTGGCAAAAATGGTTAAGTAACAAGTTACTACCCTAACGATGTTACTAACCCTAACAGACCAAATGGGCCGTACGAGCTACAAGATACTCTCAACCTAGAGTCGTACTCTCAACTCATCATAAGAAGGCACCATATGGGTCAAACAAGCGAGATACGCAACTCATGCTTCCAACTTGTCATGAAAAGCACCGTACGTGTCCCTCTTCTAACCCAACAAGCGAGACATGCACTGTGCTTCCAACTCGACATGAAAAGCACCATACGTGTCCCTCTTCTATCTAAACAAGCGAGACATACACTGTGCTTCCAACTCGACATGAAAAGCACTGTACGTGTCCCTCTTCTATAGAGTGTGACAATTTGTCCACACAATTAACCCAGTCTTAAACTAGGCTTCACATGATCTCCTCGGATCCACTCATAGCCTACTTATTTAAGACAATACCTGCATACGAGCCCAGTGAGCTTCGTATGGGACCAACGGCTACATACGGTCCAGTCGAGTCCATATGAGCACAACCACATACAAAAACAGCCATACAGGTGATCAAACCTAGAAGCAGCCAAATGTGCTTACTAATAAACTTGATCTTCTATAATTAGAAGCAACAGAAGAATCTACTGACAGTCTAAAATAGGCATTCTACCAAGGAGAAGTCTAAGAAGCGACATCAAACTTTTTTTTATCAAGCTAACGATTATTAGTGACTTTCCAAATTCTTATTATCCATGAAGCCGAATAATGTTCATGTGATATGGTCCAACTTTACTTAGGGTCTCATACAACTAAAATCCATGGTTTCCCTCCCCAATTTGGACTAGAACTACGTGCACTAGATTCTTGGGTTCTCTCCTCAAGTTTGAGCTAAGATCACCTAGGACGAAAGGCATGGGTTTCTTGCTGTAATCAACTTATAACAACTCAAGCATGATATTCTACTACAACTTAACCATGGGTTTCTTTCTACCACAATTCAAGCATGAATTCTTACTATATCACAAGTGTGGGTTCTTCCTCTACAACAATCCAAATCCATAGGATGGGTTCTTTTAGCATCCATTATTTATACCAATACGCGTTATCCATAATCCATATCAATACTTTAGTTTATTCAAACATCTTTAAATATCAAATACGTATATAAAACCATATACACCGTATTTGATATCATCATCTAAATATAACTCACATATATCTTTAAACCATGAAAATATACAAATAATATAACTCACATATTTCTTAAACCACAAAATATATAATAAACCAACTCACATATTCATCAACCCACAAAATATATAAGTATACTAACTCACATATATCTTTAACACACAAAAACACACAATAAATTAACTCACATAATTTCTTAAAACACAAAATATATATATATATAAAATAAACTCACATATTCCGCGAAGATCCGACGCGCCATCATGCCACCTCGCATCCAAGGTCGCAGTTATATCCTATCATCAATTTCAAAGAGATTAAAACTCAAATCCCTAATCTACTAACAACTCACAATCTCTCTAATAACCTACTAATTCCTCCCATCTACAATTTCCAACATCTCAAAATCTCTCTACCCTAACATTCCTACTCAATAAAATTAACCCAACTAAATTCTATACAATAAAATAGTTAGGGTTTATACCTTTCGAAATCCAATCGAAAATCCAACGCTACTACGATGTCGAGAATCCCTCCATTAGTCTACCCCTAATTTTAATTTGGAATCCATGGAGAATCGGGGGAGATTGAGGTGGGGAAATACTGATCGATGGGTTCGATTGGGTTTGAGCGTCTGGATGGGGATCGGAAGGGAGAGAAGAAGGAGAAGGAGAAGGGGATGGGGTCGGGGCTTCTTCCGATCGCCGGCGTGGACGGGAGAGGGAGGAAGGGAGAGGGAGGTCGGGTGCTTCTTTGGGTTCGGGATGGGGAACGAACGGGAAAGAGAAGAAGGGAAGAAGAAGGAGAAGAAGGAGAGGGAGATGGGTTTCTTCGTTGGGAGCGAACGGGAGGAGGAAGGGGGGAAGGGTTGGGGATTCCATGGGTATTCTTTGGGTCGGTTTGGGAATGAACGGGAAGAAGAAGAAGAAGGGAAGAAGAAGGAGAAGAAAGGAGAGAGAGAAGGGGGTTTTTGTAAAAAGGGGAATAATTAATAATAGATTGATAAATATCTAGGAGAAGGTTGCATATAAGCCCTCTAACTTCAATACATTTCAAATAAAGCCCAACTCTCTATTCTAATAATTCCAAACAATACAAAATACATTAAAACTACTTTGTAGATAATCCGTAAAAAATAAGTTAATCTTGAAAATAATAATAATATAAAATAGACAATATATCTTATATTCCTCAATTGAAAATAATTGTTATCAGAAATATAGTCGCGCGAAATTCTCAATCGCGCACGCGTTTCGATGCAAAATAGCTATATGCTATTTTTCGGGTCGTTACATTACTCCCTCCTTAGAATCGTTCTGTCCTCAGAACGCTGCTAGTGGAGAGGAAGACAACCACAAACATCAATGGTTCACGAGATATTTCCCTGAACCATCTTCAGTTCCTCGAGTGACATGCTCGAAAATTGGTCTTCTACCAAGTTGAACTATTGTCCTTCAGCCTTCTTGACAGATCCACCATGAATTTGATGCTGACATTCTTCTGCTCCTGCTCTGGAGTAGACAGTGGTTGCATTACCTTGCTCTATTCTTGTCTACAAGTGTTATTGATTTACTCCTTGGTTACGACTCCTGTTGATTGGTGACCACTCCCTCCTTAGAAAGGACGAAGTCACACATTGTCGCTTCAGCCCCTGAGTCACTCCTCTTGGTGACCTGGTTGAATTGCTAACACGATTGCCCTCTGTCTGAGCAATATCTCCTCCTGGGCGTACTCCTAGTGGCTGCTTAATCATAAGCTGATCTTGGAAAACCCCGATGCTTCAGTGCTTCAATCCCTACATTTCCTGCCTAAGCCTTCTGACTTGCTCACTTGGACTCGGTTGCTACTCCCCTCGTGCCAAAATTGAGCTCTAAACTTGAGTAATCACTCTAATACTGGCTTGCTAGATCTCGTCATCTAGCTTCTTGCTTCCTTCACGGTTTTTGGCTGAGGTCAATCCTTCACTTATCTCGGTCTTTTGCAGTTCAGTAGCTACTCCCTCCTTAGAATCGGGCATGGCTTACGATCATTACTTCAAACTTCCAGGATTCTCTCCTGTAATTTGCTCGAAGCTAATGCTCCAGATGGTGTATTCAAACAAACCAATCTAGAGTTGCCTCCCGCACACATCTCAACACTTGAAAAATAATTCAGACAAAAGAATGTGATGAACCACAATTGAACAAAACAGCTGCATGGCTTCCATATATATATATAAATCCAGCTGGTTACGAAAGTGTTTCATCATACCTTACTTCCTTGTCCAAAAATAAATTTCAAAAAATACAATTTTTAACTTAGTTGCAGTTCTATATGCACATACCGGTACTAGCACTCCTGCCTTGTACAATTTGCTGGTAGTAAGTGCGAACTCTACCCTTGTGGTCGTGGATAGACTGACTTCTTGTGCCTGACTCTCTCACAAAGACTGCATACTACAAACTTGGTGGTCTCTGGGATTTGCTCCCATTCATTTTGTAATCGTGCCAATTTGCTAGGCCTTCTAATATAGCTCTGAAGGCATCACCCAGTTTCTTAGCTTGACGACTCTTCCTAACCACGTACTTCCTAAGCTTCCTCATTTCCCGATGTATGCTGGCTGCCGCCGGTGTGTGTTGATCCACACTTAGTCCTTACGGTGATGAAGCCTCCTTGGCTCCTCGCTCAAGATTATCGGATCACCGATCGATATCAGTTCACTCTCTTCCATCAACACCTCCTTGGTTAGGACAACCTCGAACATCATTCATGTGCTTAAAGGATGGTAACACATATACTGGAATTAGTCCAGATATAGAAAAATTATAAACCATAAGTTGAAAGAGACAACAATATGAATTATAACTATCTACAACTAGCTAAAACCCAACTCCTAAAAGGCATCAAAGTTTAATTTTCCTACTGTGTTAGACTGTAAATTGAAGTCAGCTCGGATACCATCTGTAACGCCCCGATCTCCCCGTTGCTGGGAAACCGTGACACATGCCAGGATCTTTCCTTCAATTAGTCTCGAGACACAGAAAGCTGGAAAATTTAAAACTTTTCTTCAACACAGAGTTACTACGCAGTAATTACAAATATCAGTTTGTAATACCAAACTGTACTGCCTGCCCCTTTTCTTTTCCTTTTGACTCCAAAATCAATTCTTCCAATTTCTATATCACTTTAAACATAAACTAAAATAGTTATATTTCAAAGAAAATTTGGGCAGAGTCTCCCTTGTATTTTTTGCCCAAAACACAGAAAAGCTTACGGAATTTTGCTCTAAATTCCGTAGCTTACATCACAGGCAATAATAATATGGGCTCCCCAGGCCAAAATGAGCATCATCACACAGGCAATATATATATATGCTCTGGGGGCCAAACTCATAACGGTTTAACAAATATCAATTAAAAAGCATAAATCCTTTTGAAAACGTAGTAAGTTTTTAGAAAATAACCTGTAAAAACCTACCACGACGCCCGGCACTCCACAACGAAATGGGTACGGGTCCAAACCATATCCTGCTGCCTCACACTATACTCTTCATCATCATCCTCATACTTACACATCAAAAATACAATTTAAAGCATAAATTTTTACTATTTACAATTAAAACATAACAATGAATTATGACTGGAGCTCCACTCCACGGAACCTGTACCTACACCTCACCTCTGCACTGCTGAGGACCTGTAACAGTAGGGACCTAGGGTAGCCCAGGGACTCCCTAACCCCCAAACACTAAGGGGTTAGCCATTTCTGGTGTGAGTATAATTTATTAAAATAAGTAAATAAATTAAACTTACAAGTAAAAACATAACGAACTCACAATTTCCAAGATAAACAAATCTTACCTGGCATCTGAATATGTAAACATCATAAATGAGATTTTACATCAAATACTCTCCAAGTCATCACCTGTATGTATATCTATACCCGCTCATAACATACTTATATTTAGTAACCATTTGGAAAACCACTCTCATAATACAATATTGATTTTACTTCCTTATATCACGTATCACCTCATAGACATATGCCTTCATTCTCATACTACCTCATTCATTCATGTCCAACCTAACATCTCATTTCACCTTACCATTTACTTGCATTTTATCACAATGTACCTCATATCCCAGCATAGTTTTGGCAATAACATATCACACGTCAAGCCGATAGCTTGGGTAATAATCACGCACATCCCAAGCCCAACTTGGGTAATATCACTTCACATCCCAAGCCCATAGCTCGCTTGTTAATTTACTTCACTATCACACTCGCAATTCATCTCGAATGGAAAAGACACGTGTACCTATAATTTTGTGCCTGTGTACCTTATGACTCTAATGCAAAATTACCAATACAATGATGCTCTTATTCTAATGCAAGCAAGTCTCCGGAACAGTATGCATCCCATACTACATACGCCCCATCTCAAGCCGTTTCTCCATATATAGGGATTTGAACCCGCGTTATGAATTCTATTTTGTACACATCCTGTTCCTGACATAATACTACATGACTGGTGACTATTGCCGGCGTACCGGACCTCACACCAAAAGCCAACACGAACTAAAAGATACTCGTCAACCTTCTTCCGTGCTCTCAACTCGTCATGAGAAGGCATAGAACCTGCCGGGATCGTAGGGTCTATTTCCCTAGGAACCCTCTCGTTCTTATCATTGCACATTCAGGAATTAACAATCAAGATACAGAACCCGTGCTCCCAACTTGTCATGAAAAAGCACCGCCCATATCCCTTTTGACAGGGGAATACATCCCGATAACACCACCTAGTGTCAGCCTATAGGAGATGTTGGAGTATAGGGTATCCCCCCAACACCAACTCTTTCCCTTTGGCAAAAATGGTTAAGTAACAAGTTACTACCCTAACGATGTTACTAACCCTAACAGACCAAATGGGCCGTACGAGCTACAAGATACTCTCAACCTAGAGTCGTACTCTCAACTCATCATAAGAAGGCACCATATGGGTCAAACAAGCGAGATACGCAACTCATGCTTCCAACTTGTCATGAAAAGCACCGTACGTGTCCCTCTTCTAACCCAACAAGCGAGACATGCACTGTGCTTCCAACTCGACATGAAAAGCACCATACGTGTCCCTCTTCTATCTAAACAAGCGAGACATACACTGTGCTTCCAACTCGACATGAAAAGCACTGTACGTGTCCCTCTTCTATAGAGTGTGACAATTTGTCCACACAATTAACCCGGTCTTAAACTAGGCGTCACATGATCTCCTCGGATCCACTCATAGCCTACTTATTTAAGACAATACCTGCATACGAGCCCAGTGAGCTTCGTATGGGACCAACGGCTACATACGGTCCAGTCGAGTCCATATGAGCACAACCACATACAAAAACAGCCATACAGGTGATCAAACCTAGAAGCAGCCAAATGTGCTTACTAATAAACTTGATCTTCTATAATTAGAAGCAACAGAAGAATCTACTGACAGTCTAAAATAGGCATTCTACCAAGGAGAAGTCTAAGAAGCGACATCAAACTTTTTTTTATCAAGCTAACGATTATTAGTGACTTTCCAAATTCTTATTATCCATGAAGCCGAATAATGTTCATGTGATATGGTCCAACTTTACTTAGGGTCTCATACAACTAAAATCCATGGTTTCCCTCCCCAATTTGGACTAGAACTACGTGCACTAGATTCTTGGGTTCTCTCCTCAAGTTTGAGCTAAGATCACCTAGGACGAAAGGCATGGGTTTCTTGCTGTAATCAACTTATAACAACTCAAGCATGATATTCTACTACAACTTAACCATGGGTTTCTTTCTACCACAATTCAAGCATGAATTCTTACTATATCACAAGTGTGGGTTCTTCCTCTACAACAATCCAAATCCATAGGATGGGTTCTTTTAGCATCCATTATTTATACCAATACGCGTTATCCATAATCCATATCAATACTTTAGTTTATTCAAACATCTTTAAATATCAAATACGTATATAAAACCATATACACCATATTTGATATCATCATCTAAATATAACTCACATATATCTTTAAACCATGAAAATATACAAATAATATAACTCACATATTTCTTAAACCACAAAATATATAATAAACCAACTCACATATTCATCAACCCACAAAATATATAAGTATACTAACTCACATATATCTTTAACACACAAAAACACACAATAAATTAACTCACATAATTTCTTAAAACACAAAATATATATATATATAAAATAAACTCACATATTCCGCGAAGATCCGACGCGCCATCATGCCACCTCGCATCCAAGGTCGCAGTTATATCCTATCATCAATTTCAAAGAGATTAAAACTCAAATCCCTAATCTACTAACAACTCACAATCTCTCTAATAACCTACTAATTCCTCCCATCTACAATTTCCAACATCTCAAAATCTCTCTACCCTAACATTCCTACTCAATAAAATTAACCCAACTAAATTCTATACAATAAAATAGTTAGGGTTTATACCTTTCGAAATCCAATCGAAAATCCAACGCTACTACGATGTCGAGAATCCCTCCATTAGTCTACCCCTAATTTTAATTTGGAATCCATGGAGAATCGGGGGAGATTGAGGTGGGGAAATACTGATCGATGGGTTCGATTGGGTTTGAGCGTCTGGATGGGGATCGGAAGGGAGAGAAGAAGGAGAAGGAGAAGGGGACGGGGTCGGGGCTTCTTCCGATCGCCGGCGTGGACGGGAGAGGGAGGAAGGGAGAGGGAGGTCGGGTGCTTCTTTGGGTTCGGGATGGGGAACGAACGGGAAAGAGAAGAAGGGAAGAAGAAGGAGAAGAAGGAGAGGGAGATGGGTTTCTTCGTTGGGAGCGAACGGGAGGAGGAAGGGGGGAAGGGTTGGGGATTCCATGGGTATTCTTTGGGTCGGTTTGGGAATGAACGGGAAGAAGAAGAAGAAGGGAAGAAGAAGGAGAAGAAAGGAGAGAGAGAAGGGGGTTTTTGTAAAAAGGGGAATAATTAATAATAGATTGATAAATATCTAGGAGAAGGTTGCATATAAGCCCTCTAACTTCAATACATTTCAAATAAAGCCCAACTCTCTATTCTAATAATTCCAAACAATACAAAATACATTAAAACTACTTTGTAGATAATCCGTAAAAAATAAGTTAATCTTGAAAATAATAATAATATAAAATAGACAATATATCTTATATTCCTCAATTGAAAATAATTGTTATCAGAAATACAGTCGCGCGAAATTCTCAATCGCGCACGCGTTTCGATGCAAAATAGCTATATGCTATTTTTCGGGTCGTTACAGTATGACATGCTACCGATCAAGTTTACCGATCAAGTTACCGATTAAGTTTACCGATCAAGTTACCGATTAAGTTTACCCATCAAGTTTACCGATCAAGTTACCAATCAAGTTACCGACTAAGTTATCGATCAAGTTTACCGATCAAGTTACCGATCAAGTTTATCGATCAAGTGTACCGATTAAGTTTACCGACCAAGTTCTGTGATTCTGTGAATACCTGAGTACACTGCCCTGCATGGTCCCCTATGAAATCTAAAGCGAAACTGTTGTGTTGTAGCAACCATGCAGGGTGGGGTGCATATCGTGCTACCTAGATAGTAATCACACAAGACTTAAAGTTAATACTTGAACATGATACTAGAATAAGATACTTGACATGATACGTGCATGCTTGATACTTGACTACATGATACCTGAGACTTGCAACATGATACTTGATACATGATTACACGACACTTGACACTTGATGCATATTTATAGGATACTTGTTTACTTAACACTTTTACCATGCTAGTTTGTCTAGGTTGACATCATACTTATACCATGTGCTAGTTAGTTTCTCCATTCCATGTGCTTGTATCCTACTCTATTTGTGACCCGCAACTTGCAATTGACGGGTACTTGTGTTTTCTCTTTTTTCTCTTTTCTCCATTCGTTGAACTGCAGATTTTGGAGGACAGGTTCCTGAAGGTATTGGCGAGGTGATGTTTTAGATGCTGGAGATTATGCTTATATTATTATTTCTTGTAGTTGCTTGAACAATAACTGTATTCATGTATTTGGAATTATTATCTTGTATTTGGGCGATGTGACCCAGAAGAATTTGTGTATTTCAAATCATGACTATTTGAGATTAATATATTTTATTTCAAGTAGTTGGTATTTGGTTTATATGGGCATGTGGTCGACTTTTCTGGCTTCCGACTCTGATTATATCTGTGATGTGTTGCAAAGATTTCTTGAAACAGCTTAAGGATGATAATAATCATTCGCTGGGCTTTTGTTACGTGCTCGTATTCCGTATTTTTGGGAAGCGGGGCGTGACAATTATCTTCATTCATGGCATATTGACTAGCATGGACTTATCTACCAATTTCACATCAAATTCAATTCATATTACTCATTTATAATTTTTAGCATGCAATCTCTACATTAGAAAGCAAGAAATCACCCACCTCTATAAAGAATGAAAAATCACAATTGAAGAGACCTCTCCTAGCTCCTAGGTCCACTAGCACCTCCTTGTCTTTCTCCTCCTAGCAAAAGCTCTCCAATGCACAAAGGTACTCTATTCTCTCTTTCTTTTTCCTCTCTTTATTTTTTTTTATTTATTTTAAGTGTGAATTGAGAAGAAAACAACTAGAGTATTTATAGGACAAAGTGAGGGTTCAAATTGCATAATTCTCCATCTAATAAATTACTCTACTTAATTTCTAACCATTCATAATCCTAATTCCTATAACTCCCAACTCTTTATGTGTCCACCTCTTCAAAAACTCAACTCCCAACCTCTTCCACTTCTAAACTCCCCAAACTGGTCTACTCTCCCTTCAAAAATGCACAGTTGAAGCACACAATTCACACATCCGGGTGGGCCCCATTCACTAAAGCCACACCAGCTTGGCTTGACCGAGTCAAATAGCCAAATCAAACAACAGCACATATGCTTTGCTGTTTAATTCACGTGGGCACCACTCCAAAGCAAAAATCAACTTCAACCTATACACAATCATCCCAAGCTTGATGTTCACTAATCACGTGGGCCCCCATCTTTCATGTAATTCATATATATATACATTACCATATACCATCTCATACATATCATTTATATACTATCTATATGTATACTGTTATGTAAGTAAAAATAGTTTAATTTAAAATATAAAATATATAATGCACAAATAAAATAAATACACACACTCCAAAATTTATTTTGAAAACGGATATGCTCAAATACGCGCACCGAAACACGTGTCGCACGTAAAATGCCGAAATACGAAAATCGATTTTATCAAATGGAAAATTATTAAAATATAATCGAAAACAACATAAGAAAACATATTTACTGATTTCATATATTTCACGACGTAATCACTACGTACGTAGAAAACACGTGCATTACACGTACAAAATTATCTTAATCAAAAATAGGGGATAGTAAATTTTCGTTTAAAAAATAGATTTGAATAATTAAAATAAATAATTTAAATACATAGAAAATATTACACGTAGCGGTGGAAACACATCATCGATACGTGCTTCAAAAACAAGTAAAAGTACGTAAAACCCAGAGATTGAAATTTAATATTTTATTTGGCTCAAAGTAGGATAAAATGTACGGAAAATGCATAAATAGTCGGAAAACATAATACGTAGTGAAAACACGTTACAAATATTACCAGTAACAGTACAAAATACACGTACGTAACATACCAGGGCAAAATTGTCATTTTCAATTTTGCGGGGTGTTACAGTCCTGCTCCTTTGTTCCGGTCCACACAAACCATCATTAAGGCATTAGGGGTCTAATAAACCCTGCGATCTCAGTCTCTAGATCGAGCCTGCCCCCATTGGCTCCATCCAGTCCCACTCTGTGGTTGCCATTTCTAGTTTTTGGCTCTGCCATTTTTGAGTCTACAAAACACACCATTTGGTTAGATAAAAAACACCTCATAAGAATCCACATCAATTGCAAAAAATATAAAATTTTATTCATCTACACAAATTCCACACACCAAAATAGTAACAAATAGACCGATTTATTCAAAATATTTCATACATCTATGAAAATAGATAAACAGTTTTATTCCATTCAAGTTTAGAAGATAAGAACAAGCATAATAGCAATCAAATGTGACGGCGCTTCTTGGCCTTTCTGAGCTCCTTTCGCAGTTCCTCAAGCTTTATCTCCAATTCATTGTAGCACCATCTGAAATCATTCTTTTCCCACTTAGTATATTCGTCCGACTTGACTTAATGTCGATCTGCTGCACATTGAGCTTCTTCAACATCTTTTATTCTCCCTTTCATAAATGCTATACACCGTTTATTCTCCACATGATGCCCCTCCAGATGGGTAGCTCGCCACTGATAAACATACATCTCACGTAGAAGTGACACGTTGACTAGATCCTTCTTGGTTAGTTCAGGCGATTCATCTGAAGATTCGCTCGAAGGTTCCTTAGGAGGGGAGTGATCTCCCGTGATTCTTGTGATTTCTCCACTTCTGCTGGCTCTTCTTCAGACCCCTCTTTCGGATCTTCCTCGAAATCCTCTAAAGGGTCCTCGAAGAAATCATCTTCTTCCACATTTCCTATAGGATATTGATTATCTGCCATCCTATAGAAAAAGGGAAAAGAACACCAGTTCACAAATATGATAACATAAATGCAAGTTCAATCAAATACACATTCATGAATCTAAGACTAATACACACACTTCGAATGTCCACCTAGGTACTCACACTCTGATGTCCACCTAGGATCATTCCTCGTACCATGTTTAATATTGCTTATTGAAGTGTGCTCTAATACCACTTTCTGTAGCACCCCGAATTTCAATATTGAAAATATGAGACACTGCCCAGAATCTTTACGTCAATGTAACTTAAACACAACACAAAAATATAGGTAAATAAAAACTTTCATTACATGAGTTCTCATTACAAAGCACAACGGAAATTAATACACATTTAATACAACTGATTCAACACTGAAACACCAGTCTTCACATAAATCCAAGCTTTAACTCTTATTCAAGCCACTCACTTTCAAATCCTACAAAATTGTTATTGTGGGCACGTCAGTCACATATAACTGACGCAATGCTGATTAAAATAGCGAACCTCCAAAGTCTCACAACCACAAACTTGTTGCACAAAAATAAAACAATAATGGAAAGATTCATAAATCAACAAGTGAAACTAAACAAAATGAATGAGTGTGTGCTATGAAAACAAAAGAAAAATACATAAAATAATGTCCAAGAAAACACAAATGCACATAAAGCTCACTAATGCACACTTGTTCAGATTCTATGCCGCCCATACAACATAGGTCTGAGGGTAAGCCCTTAGCATTCACCTCATTATAGGGTTTAATCTCTCGTTATGCAAAATTTATATCGGTGACTAACTTAAGATTTATACATTCTGTGAGTATGTAGCCCACGCCCCGGAAATTCCGGAGATCAATCCCACACCACAGATGATCTGGAGACACTTCCACTCATATCTTGATAATTTTAGGGATCATCTGTAACGCCCCGAATCCCAAATTACTGAGTTCGAGATGTTCTTCAGGATCTTTTCGCTTCCTTCACATACAATTTTACAAGGAATTTTAAAACTTTTCTTTTACATCAGAGTTTACAACACATTACATTTGAATTTGCACAGCAGAAGCAAAATATACAACATTTACATAAATGAACAACAACATAATGAGATCTTTATGCATCCATTCCTCTTTACATGTAATTTATCCTGCATACAACACTGTGGGTACGTCAGTTTATTCAACCGACGATAATTATACATGGCCATCCTCTCTATGCCAGAAACAGTATAATGAATCTCATTTCTTATAAATCACAATCTTGTTCAACATGAGCATGCAAATAAGAGGGAACTTTTAATGATGTCGTGTCGTGATTGTGCACTTAAATCCTTAATGCAATTTATTTGGTTAACACATGACACTAATGCACACTTGTTCGAATTCTATGCATCCCATACTACATAGGTTCGAGGGCAAGCCTCTTAATCGTTCTTCATTTTTGTAGGGTTCAATCCCCCGCCATGACTTACTCTACTTCTGTAATTCCAATGAGTATCTTAGATGATTCTATGAGTACAAGCATGTATCCTGGCCCCTGGAGTAGAATTTCGCGCCATGTCTTGACTCGTCAAGCATGCATTCTACGACAATTCAGCCTCCTCCCTGAACACACTCCTCTTGCAGTCACCAAAACATCCCACAAGCGTGACTAGAGTCCGATCATTACTGAGTTGTGCCCGCGCCATGTCTTGACGCATCAAGCATGCATTCTGCGGCTCACACACCCGCACCGTACCCTAGCTCTCATACTCATATTTTTCTCTCACCTTCATCACCTCCACACTATGTATTAAAGTTACATTAGAATCATGAATAAAAATCAAGCTCTAGAGTTAGCCTCTCCATCAACCGGACTTATCATTTCATTTCACTTGACCAACCTGGTCTATTTCTCAATTCATTTCATTTCACTGCCGGGGAGACTTAGCTACTCCTTCGTTCAATTTCAAATTCACAATACCCAATTGAGCATCATCAGCTCGTAATTCATTTTAGAGTCTCACAGACTTTCTCATCATGATTAGCCTTTCATAATTATTCATTTAGTTCTCAATTCTCATTTATGATTCCTTTCACATAATTCATATAGCCATAACCAGAAATCCATCGATAAAAGCATAAAGTTCATCATTACCAACAGTAAATAACATGAATCAAATTATCAAAAGTCCACTCTGTACAGTCGACTTGGAAGAATACCAGTCGACTTATACAGTCACGTATAGCAGCATTCATAACAGCTCGGGATAGTCGACTGTTGTACACAACTAGTCGCCTGTCCCGCAACCTTCCATGTTCACAATATTGTCCCTAGGACAGTCGACTGTTCGTCCATCAGTCGTCTGTTCTAGGATTTCAAATAGCACAATTCAAGGTCCAGGTCAGTCGACTTGCTACACGCATTCGGTCGACTGGACAGATCCATTTTCAATTAAAAGAGATTAATTACAGTTCTCACATGCACTTGCATCATGGTGTCAATTTACAGTACGCATAAAGTCATGTTTCGAAAGCAGAGTCTCTTTTGTTCAGTAGTCTCTCAATCATGAATTCTCACTTCACTAGTATACTCTTTCTTTAGGGAAAAATATTTTAAACATGCATTCATACATATTCATAACTGTCGTACGAAGATAAAGATATGACTCTCGAATTATCATGCTGAGTCTACATAAAAGAATATCTTAATTCATGAAACTTCCAAACAGGTCGTACTCAAAATACGATACCAGTCGGCTGACTCATATGGCAGTCGACTGTGCCGATAATTATAATTCACCATTGGTTCTTTTCCATTCATTTATTGCCTTCCCTCCATCATATGTGTCATAGGGAAAATATACATCTAACAATCACACCATCATGTCTACTCACACACATGTTCATCAGTACACTATAAGAAATATTGTCTCGTACCAGTCGGCTGACTCATATGGCAGTCGACTGTACCGACAATCTCGTCTCAAATTTAATAGCATGTTCAAGCAATTTCTACCGCATTCAATTCACTTTTTGTAACATGGTATCAATCATAACAATTGTAGTATCATTCCTACGTTAGAAGTCCTGAGAAACACCCACCTTTTATGAAGAAAATAACGAAATCTCGCAAGTCCTTCAATATAGCGCAGCACTTCTTGTTCCTTTGCTCCACACCGGGCTCCTCAGCAATGCTGCTTGCCTCCAGAAAAGCTCCCACACAACTCACAGAATACTCTCTATAATCTCAGGAAATTTTAAGTGTAAAAGAGATAGGGAATAGTAGGGGGTATTTATACATAAGCTAGAGTGAGATGGAGGGTGGAGATGCATTCGGAAGTTGGGAGATCAAAGGCTGAGATCAATCCGGAAGTTTGAGAAACTACCCACACCCCAAAAGCAACTACCCATGATCTAAGCCCACACACCCACAATCCGGTCAAGAAATGTGCTCATTGCACGTGTACATAAAGTGCACGTGTACACACAAAACCCCACTATCCTACTCACAATCCGGCCAAAGAAAAGGTGTTCAATGCTCATGCATGCGGAATGCACGTGCATGCACACCCACTAATAAAGTTGTACTAAAATATAATGTATAAGAAGTGTTACACAAAAATAGGCTTAAATTCATTTGGGCACAATAAAAAGAAAATGAATAAAACGACATTGGGTTTCAAGGAAAAATACTCATAGGAGAAAATATTAGTCAACATGCTATACCAGCACACCATATGAATAAACAAATAATCTTTAAATAAAAGATCGGGGTATTACATCACTCCCTCCTTAGAATAGTTCCATCCCCGGAACTACAGCCAAGAGCGAGAACAGAAAACATAACAACAAGAGATACAAAGATACAAAGATACAAAATACAATCAACAAGACAATCAAGCAAAAAGCTCAGGATAGTCCTTCAACATCTTCTCCTCAGATTCCCAAGTAGCCTCTTCAACCAAGTGGTTTCTCCAGACTACCTTGACCATCGGTATCGTCTTATTTCTCAAGACTTTCTCCCTACGGTCAACGATCTCAACAGGAGTCTCGATGTAATTCAGGTCTAACTGCAAACCTTCCGGTACTTCTGGCAAATGATGACTCGGGTCTGGAATATAACCTCTCAACATAGACACATGAAAGACATTGTGCACCTGAGACAACTCTTCCGGTAATTCAAGCCGGTAAGCAGTTTTCCCGATCCTTTTCAATATCTTATATCGGCCTATAAATCTCGGGGCTAACTTCCCGCCTTTGCCAAAACGAACCACACCTTTACTGGGTGATACCTTCAGAAAGACGAAGTCACCAACCTCAAACTCAAGGTCCCTTCTCCGGTTGTCTGCATAGCTTTTCTGCCTGCTCTGAGCTTCCACCAACCTTTTCCTGATCAGATCAATCTTCTCAGAAGTCAGCTGCACAAGCTCAGGACCAAACAACTGACGCTCCCCAACCTCATACCAACACACAGGAGTCCTGCACTTCCTGCCATACAAAGCCTCATACGGCGCCATCCCGATGCTAGCCTGAAAACTGTTGTTGTAGGCAAACTCTACCAAAGGTAAATGCCTTTCCCAACTGCCTCCGAAGTCTAGTATACAACACCGAAGCATATCCTCAAGAATACGGTTGACTCTCTCGGTCTGCCCGTCGGTCTGTGGATGAAAAGCAGTGCTGAAATCTGTCTTGGTACCCAAAGCTGCCTGAAGACTCCTCCAGAAATGCGAAGTAAACCGCGCATCTCGATCAGACACAATGGTCGAAGGAACGCCATGAAGTCGGACAATCTCACCAACATACAACTCAGCCAACTTGTCCATCGAAGCCGTGAGTTTCATTGCCAAAAAGTGAGCGGACTTGGTAAGTCGGTCGACTATAACCCAAATAGCATCATTGCCTTTAGAACTCTTAGGCAATCCCGTGATGAAATCCATACTGATGTTATCCCACTTCCATTCCGGAATAGGTAACGGCTGTAATAGACCTCCGGGTCTCTGATTTTCGGCTTTGACTTGCTGACAAACCTCACACCTCGCGACAAATTCGGCCACATCCCGCTTCAAACCTGACCACCAGAAATGCTGTTTTATGTCTTTATACATCTTAGTACTCCCAGGATGTACTGACAAAAGAGTAGCATGTGCCTCCTGAAGAATACTCTCCTTCAGGTCCGCCTGATCTGGAACACACAGCCTATCTCCGAACCACAGCACTCCACCCCTGGTCTGAAATCCGGGCAACCTGCCAGCACCAACCTGCTCCTTCATCTCCAAGATATCAGCATCAACTTCCTGACTTGCAATGATCCTTGCATTCAAAGTAGGCTGAAACTTCAACTGAGATAAAGATACTCCCAATCCTTGCAAGACAACCTCAATACCTGCTCGATCCAACTCCTCAATCAGATGCCTCTGAGTCGTAATCAAACTGGCCAAACTGCTCTTGCGACTAAGTGCATCAGCAACAACATTAGCCTTTCCAGGATGATACTTGATCTCAGGTCGCATATCCTCGAGCACTTCCAACCATCTCCGCTGTCTTAGATTGAGATCCCTCTGCTGGTAGATATACTTCAAGCTCTTATGATCCGTGTACATGTTCAACTTCTCACCATACACGTAGTGCCTCCATTGCTTCAAAGCAAAGATAATCGCAGCCAGCTCTAGATCATGAGTTGGATAATTCTTCTCATGCGGTCGTAGTTGCCTAGACCCATAAGTGATTACCTTACCCTCTTGCATTAAGACACAACCAAGCCCCCGATGTGAAGCATCGCTATAGACATCATACTCAACTCCTGCTCTAGGCAAAGCCAAAATAGGTGCAGTAGTCAGTCTATCCTTCAACTCCTGAAAACTCGCCTCACATTGCTCGGTCCACTTGAAGCTCACATTCTTCTTGGTCAACTCGGTAAGCGGCACAGCTATCTGAGCATAACCTTGAATGAATCTCCTGTAGTATCCAGTCATCCCAAGGAAACTTCTGACTTCCTTCACTGTAGTAGGCCTAGCCCAATCTCTCACTGCCTCTATCTTCTGAGGGTCAGTTGCCACTCTCTCCTTAGAAAGGATGTGACCTAGGAATGCCACTTCAGATTTCCAGAAATCACACTTGGATAACTTGGCATACAACCTCTGCTCTTCCAACTTCTGCAAAACTGCTGCCAGATGCTCGGTGTGCTCCGCCTCAGACTTGGAGTACACGAGAATATCGTCGATAAACACCACGACGAAAGAATCAATAAACGGCCTCAGAACTCTGTTCATCAAGTCCATGAAGATTGCGGGTGCATTCGTCACTCCGAATGGCATCACTAAGAATTCGTAATGCCCATGCCGAGTTCTAAACGCAGTTTTGTGCACATCTTCAGCTTTCACTCGCACTTGGTGATATCCTGATCGAAGATCTATTTTGGAGAATACAGCTGCTCCTTGTAGACGATCGAACAAGTCATCAATTCGAGGAATCGAATACTTATTCTGAACAGTGACCTTATTCAGCTCTCGGTAATCGATACACATCCTCATCGATCCATCCTTCTTCTTTACCAAAAGCACTGGTGCTCCCCAAGGTGACGCACTAGGTTGAATAAAGCCTTTTCCCAATAGTTCCTCAATCTGCCGTTTCACTTCATCCTGTTCCACTGGAGCCATCCTATAAGGTGCCTTAGAGATGGGTGCACTTCCCGGTTGAACAGTGATGCTGAACTCTACATCACGGTGCGGAGGTAACCCAGGAAAATCTTCCAAGAACACAGTCGGATAGTCCCGAACCACAGGAATCCCTTGCAATTCCACAGGAGTCTCTTCCTTGCGGATAGTTGCCACCAGCTTAGAACACTTCAACTTCCCTTGGAAAGTGACTTCAGGTCCTCCTGGAGCCTTCATTGTTACGGTCTTGGCCTTGCACTCGATGCTTGCACTGTACACCGACATCCAATCAATGCCAATGATAACATCGACTCCCAAGATAGTCAGCTCGATCAGATCAATGCCAAAGATTCGATCCCCAATCACTATCTCGCAATCAGCATAGTACCGATCAGTGGTCAAAGTTTTCCCTGATGGCGTAGCTACTGCTAAGATCTTGCCTGGAAAAATCTTCGGTTCAACTCCCAACACTTTAGCAAACTTTGGAGACACAAAAGTATGAGAGGATCCAGTATCAAACAACACCACAGCTTCCTTTCCATTAATATAGAGTTCTCCTGTTACATAACATACATCATTACATAACAGTTTCACACTATGAACGGGAAGAAGAAATGAAAAAGAAACCACACTAAACATCAGCCCTCGTACCAGAGATGACCTGATCCGCCTCCTCAGCATCTTCTTCTGTCAAAGCAAATACTCGCCCTGACTGGTACGGCCTCTTCCCAGCCTGCTGTATTGGCACATTGTGATTGCCAGCCCGTGGTTTGAGACATCGAGATTGGTAATGTCCCACTTCACCACAGTTAAAGCAAGTGACTGCAGAAGGTCTCTCTGCATCGTTCCCAGGTCTTCCAGCTACACTGACAGCGTTCGCCCCTGTCGGTTTGAACTTCTGTGCAGATGGTTGCCCCTTGAAACTCCCCGGTGGCGCGGGCCTCTTCCCAGACTGCCAGTTGCTCTTCTGGTGCTGAGCAACATGGAACTGCTCCATATCCGCCTCCGTTGCTGCCGCCCTCTTCACCAGCTTATCGAATCTCCTGATACCAAGAGGTATCATGCGAGACCTCAAGCTCGGCCTCAGACCATGCTCGAACTTGCGAGCCTTCTTCGCCTCATCCATCACCAGTTCTGGAGCGTATCTGGAGAGCTGAGTAAACTTAGTCTCATACTCCCTTATTGACATGCTGCCTTGCTGAAGTGACAGAAACTCCATGGCCTTTTCTCCTGGACGTCGGAGGGGAAATAATGGCTGCGGAATTCTTCCAGAAATTCCTCCCAGCCAAGCAACAAGCCGCCCATAGTCCTCTTCATCGACTGCCACCAAACAGCCGCATCCTTCTCCAACTCAAAGTCGCCAACTTGACCTTGCTGCCCTCCGGTGTTTCCAACACCTCAAAGATTGTCTCCACTTGCCGAATCCAGTTATCGGCCGAATCCAGGTCTGACTTTCCCTCGAACACTGGTGGTTTCATTCTCTTGAACGATTCCACTAGCTTAATTGCCTCGGGTACTGGATTCACCGGTCCCCTTCCTTGGTTTGCAGCCACTGCATTCAGCGTCTGGTAAACCCTTGCAAACTCGGCCTCCAGGTCCAAACCTTCACCATTCCTGGCTCCCCTTCTCGCCATATTCTGATGCAAAAGATCCATTAAATTCGAAGTATAAAACAAGAATTTAAACCAACTTTCATTTCATTGAATTTCAAAGTTTATACATTCGAATTAAAACATTTCTTAACATCAGAATAGAAGAAGATAGAAACTAGGACAATCTAATCTCTACGGGTCCTCTTCGCTGCTCGAAGTTCATCCCGCAGTTCATCCACCTCATCCTTCAGCACATCAGTCAGGTTCTTTTTCTTCTCAAGTTCCCAAATCCGATGGCTAAGAACAGAATAGTCAGCATTCCGCTTCTCCATCTGAGCCTCCAAAATACCAACTCTATACTTCAAGGTATCCACTTGCCTCTGCAGAGAAGCCACAGCGCTACCCAGAGCTGGTCCCTTTTCTTCATCGGAAGAAGAAGAATCGTCAGGTGAGTTCGGCGGTGGGGTGATCTCTCGGGATTCAGGGTACTCCTCATCATCTGAATCAGCTTGCCCAGGGTGATACTCGTCCTCAGAATCAGCCTGTCCAGGATGGTACTCTTCCTCAATAATGTGCCAGTCGTCGCCTCCAGCAGGGTCGAAGTGATCAGCCATCTTAGAATAGAGAGGAAGAAGCATAAATCATAGAGCAACACAAATGTAAGTCACTTACATTTAAATCTCTAAATCCAAACACACACTCTAATGTCCACATCTAGGGTGTTGTTCCTTATAAATTTGTACAAGTGTGAAAGCATAGAAAGCGTGGCTCTGATACCACTCTGTAACGCCCCGAATCCCAAATTACAGAGTTTGAGATGTTCTTCAGGATCTTTTCGCTTCCTTCACATACAATTTTACAAGGAATTTTAAAACTTTTCTTTTACATCAGAGTTTACAACACATTACATTTGAATTTGCACAGCGGAAGCAAAATAACATTTACATAAATGAACAACAACATAATGAGATCTTTATGCATCCATTCCTCTTTACATGTAATTTATCCTGCATACAACACTGTGGGTACGTCAGTTTATTCAACCGACGATAATTATACATGGTCATCCTCTCTATGCCAGAAACAGTATAATGAATCTCATTTCTTATAAATCACAATCTTGTTCAACATGAGCATGCAAATAAGAGGGAACTTTTAATGATGTCGTGTCGTGATTGTGCACTTAAATCCTTAATGCAATTTATTTGGTTAACACATGACACTAATGCACACTTGTTCGAATTCTATGCATCCCATACTACATAGGTTCGAGGGCAAGCCTCTTAATCGTTCTTCATTTTTGTAGGGTTCAATCCCCCGCCATGACTTACTCTACTTCTGTAATTCCAATGAGTATCTTAGATGATTCTATGAGTACAAGCATGTATCCTGGCCCCTGGAGTAGAATTTCGTGCCATGTCTTGACTCGTCAAGCATGCATTCTGCGACAATTCAGCCTCCTCCCTGAACACACTCCTCTTGCAGTCACCAAAACATCCCACAAGCGTGACTAGAGTCCGATCATTACTGAGTTGTGCCCGCGCCATGTCTTGACGCATCAAGCATGCATTCTGCGGCTCACACACCCGCACCGTACCCTAGCTCTCATACTCATGTTTTTCTCTCACCTTCATCACCTCCACACTATGTATTAAAGTTACATTAGAATCATGATTAAAAATCAAGCTCTAGAGTTAGCCTCTCCATCAATCGGACTTATCATTTCATTTCACTTGACCAACCTGGTCTATTTCTCAATTCATTTCATTTCACTGCCGGGGAGACTTAGCTACTCCTTCGTTCAATTTCAAATTCACAATACCCAATTGAGCATCATCAGCTCGTAATTCATTTTAGAGTCTCACAGACTTTCTCATCATGATCAGCCTTTCATAATTATTCATTTAGTTCTCAATTCTCATTTATGATTCCTTTCACATAATTCATACAGCCATAACCAGAAATCCATCGATAAAAGCATAAAGTTCATCATTACCAACAGTAAATAACATGAATCAAATTATCAAAAGTCCACTCTGTACAGTCGACTTGGAAGAATACAGTCGACTTATACAGTCACGTATAGCAGCATTCATAACAGCTCGGGATAGTCGACTGTTGTACACAACCAGTCGCCTGTCCCGCAACCTTCCATGTTCACAATATTGTCCCTAGGACAGTCGACTGTTCGTCCATCAGTCGTCTGTTCTAGGATTTCAAACAGCACAATTCAAGGTCCAGGTCAGTCGACTTGCTACACGCATTCGGTCGACTGGACAGATCCATTTTCAATTAAAAGAGATTAATTACAGTTCTCACATGCACTTGCATCATGGTGTCAATTTACAGTACGCATAAAGTCATGTTTCGAAAGCAGAGTCTCTTTTGTTCAGTAGTCTCTCAATCATGAATTCTCACTTCACTAGTATACTCTTTCTTTAGGGAAAAATATTTTAAACATGCATTCATACATATTCATAACTGTCGTACGAAGATAAAGATATGACTCTCGAATTATCATGCTGAGTCTACATAAAAGAATATCTTAATTCATGAAACTTCCAAACAGGTCGTACTCAAAATACGATACCAGTCGGCTGACTCATATGGCAGTCGACTGTGCCGATAATTATAATTCACCATTGGTTCTTTTCCATTCATTTATTGCCTTCCCTCCATCATATGTGTCATAGGGAAAATATACATCTAACAATCACACCATCATGTCTACTCACACACATGTTCATCAGTACACTATAAGAAATATTGTCTCGTACCAGTCGGCTGACTCATATGGCAGTCGACTGTATCGACAATCTCGTCTCAAATTTAATAGCATGTTCAAGCAATTTCTACCGCATTCAATTCACTTTTTGTAACATGGTATCAATCATAACAATTGTAGTATCATTCCTACGTTAGAAGTCCTGAGAAACACCCACCTTTTATGAAGAAAATAACGAAATCCCGCAAGTCCTTCAATATAGCGCAGCACTTCTTGTTCCTTTGCTCCACACCGGGCTCCTCAGCAATGCTGCTTGCCTCCAGAAAAGCTCCCACACAACTCACAGAATACTCTCTATAATCTTAGGAAATTTTAAGTGTAAAAGAGATAGGGAATAATAGGGGGTATTTATACATAAGCTAGAGTGAGATGGAGGGTGGAGATGCATTCGGAAGTTGGGAGATCAAAGGCTGAGATCAATCCGGAAGTTTGAGAAACTACCCACACCCCAAAAGCAACTACCCATGATCTAAGCCCACACACCCACAATCCAGTCAAGAAATGTGCTCATTGCACGTGTACATAAAGTGCACGTGTACACACAAAACCCCACTATCCTACTCACAATCCGGCCAAAGAAAAGGTGTTCAATGCTCGTGCATGCGGAATGCACGTGCATGCACACCCACTAATAAAGTTGTACTAAAATATAATGTATAAGAAGTGTTACACAAAAATAGGCTTAAATTCATTTGGGCACAATAAAAAGAAAATGAATAAAACGACATTGGGTTTCAAGGAAAAATACTCATAGGAGAAAATATTAGTCAACATGCTATACCAGCACACCATATGAATAAACAAATAATCTTTAAATAAAAGATCGGGGTATTACATCATCTCACACCGCAAGTCATCATGGCACCTCATCACACAAACATTTCATGAGCATTGCCTCGATCCTGATAATTCTGGAGAATAATCCCACACCGCAGATGATCTGGAGACACTTCCAATCACATCTCGATAATTCTGGGGATCATCTCACAGCGCAGATCATATAGAGGCCCCCTACTCATGTTTACTCTTATTTCATCACATCTCCAACTAGTGCCTATCCTTAATTTCAAACATAGACAACCACAACCACCTAGATCTAGCTTACCCTACCGAACGTAACTAAACTCATCAGAAACACTAGCCGAAACTAGCTAATTTCCAAAATCAAATAATCTCAACTGCCAGTGTCTAGGATCCTGCTCAGCCTCTAGAGCTCTCACATTCACAATCCCTCTCTAGGGTTCTTCCAATAACAGTAGTTTCTTAAATTATCCACAAATTGATTCATTAATTAACCTTTCTTTCTTTTACTCATTTTCAAACATATACAAGTTCTCACATAGATTCATTAATCTAAAATTAATGCATGAATACCCCTTTTTAATTCATCTCATCAAACATAAATTTTTAATAAACAAATATATCACTATAAAATCTTCTCCTCAAATAAATGAACAACAACTCCCATAATTGTTTAATTTTATTTATAGAAACAAATTCAAATTCACCAAAATATTCTCATCTCAACTTATAGCATTTCTTTCCATATTTGAAACTCCAATATTAAATTTTGGGATTTTAATTCATTTAAAACTAAAACACCTTATTTAAAAATATGAAAATTTATCTCTCAAAATCTAAAAATATAGTCATTTAAAATCTAAAATTTATGTCTAAAATTTGTAAACATATCCTTCAAAACTGAAATATAAATACTCTTCGAAATTAACATTTATACCCTTCCAAAACATAGAATTTCATCACACAATTTGCAACTCCAACCTACAAAAATCTGAAACTTGTGATTATAAAATTTGAAACTTCATTTCAAAAAAATTTGAAACAATACATTATAAAATCTGAAATTTTGATCTTCAAAACATGATGATTTAAATCAATCAAACCACTTCTTATCAATTAGATTAATAGTACAATACATATACTCATATGCCCTAGAGTTTATCGTCAAACCCTAGCACCAAAACCGAAGTCCCACATCAAACCTGAGCACCACCAAAGAGCAGCCGAGGGTTGCACAATGCTTAGCCTGCTCTGTGCAGACCCAAGGCCCTCTCCCCTTCATTGTTGAACCCTAGGTCAACCAAAACTCTAGTGCTCCAAACCCGATATGCAATAGTCTCCAAACATTAATTCATGTACAAAAATTTCTAGATTTCAATTTATAAAGTTTAATCAACAAAAAACCGTAAATGACATTCAAGATCTCATCTTTAAACTATCTAGTCTTGCTTTAAAAAATTATACAACAGTCCTAATTAGTCACAACAATATTTTAGGATCATTCATTCAATTTCATGGATAAAAATTAGATCTTTCATGCTCTAATGAGATCTATTAATCAAGAATAGTTTAATCATGATCAATATGAATAAAAATTAAATTTTAACTCATGCAATCCATAAACAATATATCATTCATTGTTATGAACATCTCTTAGTAAAATCATGCATTCATGTTAATAAGCCAACATACATCTACAACAAAAATATTTGCATGATAACTACACATTATCATCACCAACATAAACATGAAAAACACAACAAGAGAGATGAAAAAACACCCACCTCTTGAAGGAGATTAACACAAACGCTAATAGTCGTTCTCCTCTTTGAGAAAATTAATCACCAAACTACATGCCACCGAAGCAAATAAAAGAAACCTGAAAACCCTATTGCCCTCTATATATAAGACTGAAATTCAATTAGAGTTTTTGTGAGGAATTTTGCATATAAGTCCTTAAGAATCCATAATTTGCAAATTAATTTATTCATACCAGTCAACATAGATCACTTTCCTTATTTAAATCAATCAAATAAATTATTTATACTTATCCTCTGATTTCCTACCCTTGACCGGCCCTCTATACCACCAGTTCAAAATTATTTTTATCCAAAATTTTGGGCTTTATTATGGCCAAAAATCAAATTCTATCATACATTCAATTTGTATTAACAAAATGTTCAAAATTAAGTTCCTTCAATCAAATAAATTTGAATTTATAAAATGATAGAAATTAATGAGAGAAAAGTAATTATTGACAACAAAATTTTAAGAATTTAAATTTTCATTACATTGCACACGTTTAGCACGTGCATTAATAGTAATTAAGAAAAAAAATAAAATTAATCAAATCCTTCGATTTAATATCATTTAATAACCCAAAATAATTCATTTTAATTTACGTGTTACAGAGCATGGCATTGAACTCATTTTATGAAGCTAAAGAGCTGTTGACAGAGCTTGAGTGGAGAGTATGACATTGAACTCATTGTATAAAGCTAACGAGGTGTTGACGGAGCTTGAAGGAAGAGAAAAACATTGAACTTGTCGTATGAAGTTAACAAGTTGTTGACAGAGCTCGAGCGAAGAGCATTACATTGAACTCGTTGTATGGAGTCAACAAATTGTTGACAAAGCTTGAAGGAGCAGGGCATTCAGCTCATTGTATGAAGCTAATGTGTTTTTGTCGAAGCTCAAGTGAAGAGCGGGGCATCGAACTCTTTGGATTGAGTTAAGGAGTTTTTGACGGAACTCGAGAAAAGAGCACGGCATTGAACTCATTGAATAGAGTTAACGATCTCTTGACAGAGCTCAAGCGAAGAGCAAGGCATTGAACTCGTTATTTGAAGGTAGCGAGTTGTTGATAGAGCTCGAGCGAAGAGTAGGGCATTGAACTCATTGTATGGAGCTAAAGAATTGTTGACGGAGCTCGAGAAAAGAGTAAGACATTGAACTCATTGTATGGAGTTAACGAGTTGTTGACAGAGCTCAAGTGAACAACGGGGTATCGAACTCGTTGTATGGGTTTTACAAGTTGTTGACAGAGCTTGATCAAACAGCAAGGCATTGAACTCGTTGTATGGAGTTAACGATTTGTTGATGGAGCTCGGGCGAAGAGCAGGGTGTCGAACTCGTTTTATAGATAAAACAATTTGTTGACGAAGCTCGAGGGAAAAGCACGACATTCAATTCGTAGAGCTAACGAGTTATTGACGCAGCTCGAGCAAAAAGTAGGGCACCAAACTCATTGTGTGGAGTTAACGAGTTGTTGTCGGAGCTCGTGCGAACCGCAGGTCATTAAACTCGTGGTATGCAGTTAACAAGTCGTTGACCAAGCA
The DNA here is from genome assembly GCA_017893485.1 of Hemerocallis citrina. Classification (NCBI taxonomy): domain Eukaryota; kingdom Viridiplantae; phylum Streptophyta; class Magnoliopsida; order Asparagales; family Asphodelaceae; genus Hemerocallis; species Hemerocallis citrina. The sequence goes on from CM030366.1 coordinate 41,420,050, forward strand.
CAAGGAAAACGCAAGACATTGAACTCATTGTATGGAGTTCACGAGTTATTGACGGAGCTCGATCGAAGAGCAAAGCATTGAAATCGTTGTATGGAGCTATCAAGTTGTTGACGAAGTTCGAGCGATGTGTAGAACACTGAACTGAATTGTTGACGGAGCTTAAGCGAAGAGCAGAGCACCAAACTCGTTGTAAGGAGTTAACGAGTTGTTGACAAAGCTCGAGTGAACCACAGGGCATTGAACTCGTGGTATGAAGTTAATAAGTTGTTGATGGAGCTTGAGCGAAGCACAACGCATTGAACTCATTGTATGGACCTAACGAGTTTTTGAGAGAAATGCATTAAATATTTCATATGGAGTTAACGAGCTGTTGATGGAGACCGAGCAAAGTTAACAACATTGAACTTTTCGTATGGAGTTAATGAGTTGTTGATGGAGCTTGAGCGGAGCGCAGGGCATTGAGCTCATCTTTGGATCTAACGAGTTGTTGATGCAGCTCGAGCGAAGAGAATGACACTAAACTCGTTGTAAGGATTTAACGGATTATTGACGGAGATCGAGCGAACTGTAGTGCATTGAACTCGTGGTATGCAGTCAATGAATTATTGATGGAGCACGAGTGAAGAGCAAGGCAATGAACTCATGGTATGGAGCTAATGAGTTTTTGACAAAGTTCGAGTGAAGAGCAGAGCATCAAACTCGTTGAATGGACTTAACGAGTAGTTAACAGAGCTCAAGCAAAGAGCGAAGCATTAACCTCCTTTTATGGAGTTGACGATCTGTTGACGGAGCTCGAGCGAAGAGCATGGCAATTAACTCATTGTATGGAGTTAACAAGTCATTGACGAAGCTCGAGCGAAAAGTAGGACATTGAACTCATTGTATGGAGGTAACGAATTGTTGACGGAGTTTAAGCAAAAGAAAGGCATTGATCTTGTTGTATGAGTTAACAATTCGTTATTGCAGCTCGAGCATAGAGTAAGACACCAAACTCGTTGTGTGGCGATAACGAGTTGTTGACGAATCACGAGTGAACCGCAGGGCATTAAACTCTTGGTATGCAGTTAACGAGTTGTTGACGGAGCTCAAGCGAAGTGCAATACATTGAAATTGTTTTATAGAGTAAAAAAGTTGCTGACGGAGCTCGAGCGAAGAACGGGGCATCGAACTCCTTTTATGGAGAAAACGAGTTGTTGAAGGAGCTTGAGCAAAGAGCACGTCATTAAACTCATTTTATGGAGCTATCGAGTTGTTGACGGAGGTCGAGCGAAGAGCAAGACATTAAACATATTGTATGGAGTTAACGAGTTGTCGACGGAGCTCGAACAGAGAGCAAGGTATTGAACTCATTGTGTGGATTTAACGAGTTGTCGATGAAGCTCGACCAGTGAGAAAGGCATTGAACTCATTGTACGGAGTTAACAAATTATTGACTAAACTTGAGCGATGAGCAAGGCATTGAATTGATTATGTGGAGTTGGCGAGTAGTTGATGGAGCTCGAGAAAACAACGGGGAATTAAACTCATTGCAGGGGAAGAGCAAGGCATTGAACTTGTCGTATGGAGTTATCGAATTCTTTATGTAGCTCATGCGTAGAGCAGGGCATTGAAATCGTTGTACGGAGTTAAAGAATTGATGACAAAGCACGAGCGAAGATTCGTAAAACTGTGTCGGTAGACGCAGATTCGTAAAACTGCTGCACACATTTACTTTGCGAATTAATTTAGCTATGTAAACAGCAAGCGTTTGACTTGAAATTTTATATGTAGTTGTTGGACACCCTATAGAACATTCCCAATTTTTCTTAGAATTAATTTACATTATTTCAACCATGTTTTACATGTATAAACTCAAATATACAAATTCTGCCTGAACAAATGTAATAAGCCGGGGCTAAGGGAAAGACCATAGTGGTGGACAATATAGGTAAGTGTACTAGGAAGGGGGCCCGAGTTTCCCAGTACTCGGTTCATGAACCTGTTGCATGTGATGTATTCATGGAGTCAGTTACTTGGCTCATGAACCTGTTGTATTCATGAACTCACTGTATGGGTCTTGAACCTGTTAGTATTCATAAACTTGCTTCGTGAACCTGTTATTTATTTTCGTATTCATGAACCGTGCCTGCTTGATACTTGATACCTGAGTACACCGCCCTATAGACTCCATTACTAGGCCTAAACGAAATTGCATTGTCTGTGGCAACCATGTAGTAAAAAGATGGATGCATGAAGTGCTACCTAGATAGTAATAACTACAAGACTTGAACATGAAACTTGAACATGACACCTGTTACTTGATACTTGATGATATGATACATGAAACATGGTACATGAGACTTGAAACCTGAAACTTGAACTTGATACGTGTTACCTGATACTTGACAGCTTGTTACCTGGTACTTGATAGCTTGATACTTGACACTAGACTTGGCACTTGTTACATGACACTAGACTTGAGACTTGTCACTTGAGGTTAGATATCCCTACAGGTTCACTTTTCACTTGTTTCTCCATTAGTATTTGTTATCCAGCCTATTCACTTGAGTTGTCCTCCTTGCTAGCTAGTTTTTGAATTTTCTGTACTTGTTGTATCCCTGTTACATTCTTGATTCCAATTCTTGTTTCCCACTACTTGTACTCGTTTTTACTATTTGTGGCCCTAACTTGCACTAAGGGCATTTTCTTTTGTTTCCCTGTTTTTCCCTTTTTATTTATTAAGCAGACGTAGGAGATGAGCTACCTGCTGGAATTGGCGAGCAGACATTTCAGGTTTCGCTTGGAGCAAGGACTTGTTTAAATAATTGCTTTCCTTAAGGTATTTATTTCTTGTGCTGTATAAGATTTGTTTCCGAGTTTTACACTTAATCCAGACTTGAAAACAATGTGGACATTATTATTTATTTTCAAACTGTTTTCTGTTGCTTTATAAATTATTCATGCATACTTGGTAATATATATCTCTCTTGTATATTCTTGTTGTGATGCTGAGTCGATCCTACAGCTTATGGATGATGTTAAAATCATTCGCTGGGCTTCGTCACGTGCTCGTATTCCATGTTTTTGGGAAGCGGGGTGTGACACCCGCAGTACCCCTCCTATGCTACCTCCTCCCGAAGCAGCGGCTGCCCCCTCAGCACTTCGACGCCTACAGCCGTGAGAGACTCCCCTGGTCTCCCCCTGTGGTGCTCAACCCCATCTCGACGCAAGCAGCTAGCCCCGTCTCCTGTGCTCCTCTAGACATGCAGCAAAAAGCCAACACATAGCCGATGCTAGCCCACCCTCGCAACCTCCTTTCGTCAACAGCCAAGCCAACAGCAGCCGCAGCATACCCCCGTCAGTAGCCCTCGTCTTGTCGCCATTGCCCTGTGCCCTGTGCCGACCGCCGCATGCCACGGCATCGCTGGCCGATCACTACCGTGCGCCGCTGTCTACTCTCAGTTGTCTATTTCCCCTTCGATCATCTCCATCATCGCCATTGATTGTGGGCCGTCGATCATCATGATCATCATCATCATGCTTGATTAAATGTGGCTCGTCGATCTCCTCTTGATCATTATCATCTTGATCATCCTCTTGATCATTGAGATCCGTGCTTTTGTTCGTGTTTGCGATTGTGATCGTGTTCGAGATTGGTTCGTGATTCGTTCGTTGTATTCATGTCTGGGAATCCGTTCCCGTTATTCTCGCTCTTTGCATCATCTCCGTCGTCTCTCAAGCAAGTAACTTGTATTCTTTTCTTTGTGTAATACAAGTACTAAATACTGCTTGTAGTGTAGTTGTGTTCTAGAGACAATTCTTATGTGAACCCCTTGTTGATCATGTCTTTATTGTGTTGACCTGCCCATAGTTGCCTCATTACACACATGACATAAAATAACCTGGGGATGACCACTTCTTGTTGTATGCATGCATGTTGTTCGTATGATATCGTGTGCTTGATTGTGTTATTCGTAGTATAACTCGTTGTAGACTTTAAAATACCCTATGCCATGTTGCTTGGACATCTAGTACACCCTATTTCATGTTTGGTTATGTTTTGGATGAGTTTCATATGAACTTGTTGATTTTGTGCATGAAGGATATTTTCTGTTTTGCCGATTTTACCTTTTTTATCAGTATTTTAGACCTTATTAAGGTTAGTATATGAAAATATTTTGTGAACATGATTGAAGAGAATTCTATCTACTTTCCAGATTTTCTGATAGATCTCAGTTTTGATTTATGAGTTGCGAGTTATGACTATTTTACTGCAGTTGTGTTTAAATTTTCAAATCCAGTTTTATATGAATTCTGTATAAAAATCTATTTTTCTATTGATGCTAAAGATTATATTTTGATCCAGTATTTTTCTGGTTACAACTAGACTTGATTGGAATTAACCGCTAATTTTTGTGGATTTAATTGAGAAATTTTATATACTATTCTATACTTGCAAACATCTACTATACGTGTAGAATTTTCTTGCTGTTCAGTAAAGATACATACTTTCGACCTGATTCTACTATCTGTCTAAAAAAAACTTTGTGAATATGAATTATAGCCTACTATATCTATTTTATGAATCTTTTGACGGATCAGGATTTTGGTTTGTAGTTTGTGAGATATTGCTATTTTAGTACTGCAGTGCTTGTGATTCCAGATTTACAAAACTGCTACACCTTGTTTCTTTCTGATTTTACTTGACTATTCTATTTATGTTGGAAAATTATGAAACTTTATTTTCTGTTACTAAACATAGTAGGGGATACCCCAGATTTTTCTTGGATTTAATCAATAAGTTTTGATGCCGTTTTCCTATTTATGAATACAAACTTCTAATTTCTGGCTTAACACGTTTTCTGGATTCAAATCTGTTTTGAGACTTGTTTTTGTGAAATACCATTTGACTTATATATATTTGCTGGATTCGGCCGGGAGTCTATTTTCCAAATTTTCTGACGGATCTAGATTTGCATGTCTGTAGCAACGGGAGTCCCTAATTTAGTGCAGTATTATCTTGCTGTCGTGAACTAGAATTTTCGTTATTCTATTCTTTTATGAGTTGTCTTTCACCTGTATATGTTTATCTTTCAACCTGAATCTGTTACTTGTTTATGCCATGTTATTCTTGCCCTGTTTGGGACACATACATGCCTGTTTGATAATAATAATAAAATAACCAAGCCGGGGTTAAGGAAAAGATCTAGTCGTGGAAAATATCGAAATGTGTACTGAGAAGGGGGCCCTTAATTCCCACCTGTTACATGTTCCTGACTACATAATACACGATCTTGTTACCTGATTACCCGACTGCATGCTTCCCTATAGGAAGGTGTACTCGGAAGAGGACCACTATGTTCTACATGTACCTGTTTACTTGATTACCTAGCTGCATACATCTCTATAGGAAGGTGTACTCGGAAGAGAGCCACTAGGTTCTACCTATTCCTGTTCCTGTTCCTATTTTTCCTGATCCCTGAGTGCACGACCCTATGGACTCCACTACGAAATCTAAACGTAACTTGTTTGAATGTAGCAACCATGTGGTAAAAACCTAGACGCATGAACTGCTACCTAGATAGTAATAATACAAGACTTGACATAACATGACACCTGTTACATGATAACTATAACTATTTACATGCACACCTGTATACCTGTATACCTGATTACCTATTTACCGGTTACATGTTTACCTACTTACCTGTTACATGTTTACTTGTTTACCTGCTTGCTTGACACATGATACATGTTACCTGTACCCTGTTAGTATATCCTGTTACTTGATTTCGTTTTCTTGATTCATGTTAGTTATCCTGTTCTGTTGACGTGCCTATACCATGCTATGTTTGTTTCTGCTGTTATTCTATATTTTTTATTCTTCCCATGTACTTGTTCCTGCACTACAAGCGACCCGTAACTTGCATTAACGGGAGTTTGTTTTCTTTTTCCTCTTCCTGCAATTTATTAAATTGCAGAATTTGGAGACTAGTTGCCTGATGGAGTTGGTGATATGAGATTCTAGTCCTGGAGTTTTGCTATCATGATTTCCTGTTATTATTATTATTTCCTGTTACTATTTGAATAATGTACAAGTTACTTGGATTATTTGTATTTGGGCAATGTGACCCAGGATTACTGACTTGTTCAGATCTGGTTTATTTGAGATTAATATATTTTTGTTTCAAGTAAATTCTTGTTGGTATTTTGATTCATATATGCATGAGTGGTTGAATTTTCTTGCTTGAGACTCTGATTATTCTTCTGAAATAATTTAAAGATCCTGACAGCTTATGGATGATAAAAATCATTCGCTGGGCTTAGTCACGTATCCTATTATGTATTCTCTTTTTGGAAAGCGGGGCGTGACAAATACCACGACGAAAGAATCGATAAACGGCTTCAGAACTCTGTTCATCATGTCCATAAAGATTGCAGGTGCATTCATCACTCCAAATGGCATAACTAAGAATTCGTAATGCCCATGTCGAGTTCTAAATGCAGTCTTATGCACATCTTCAGCTTTCACTCGAACCTGATGGTATCCCGTTCGAAGGTCTATTTTAGAGAAAATAATTGCTCATTGTAGACGGTCGAACAGGTCATCAATTCGTGGAATAGGATATTTGTTCTGAACAGTGACCATATTCAGCTCTCGTTAATCGATGCACATCCTCATCGACCCATCCTTCTTCTTTACCAACAGCACTGATGCTCCCCAAGGCGACGCACTTGGCTGAATAAAGCCTTTTTCCAACAGTTCCTCAATCTGCCGTTTGATCTCATCCTGCTCCACAGGCGCCATCCTATACGGTGCCTTGGAAATGGGTGCACTCCCTGGCTGAATAGTGATGCTGAACTCTACATCACGATGGGGGGGTAACCCAGGCAAATCTTCCAAGAACACAGTCGGGTAATCCTAAACCACTGGAATTTGCTGCACCTCCACAGGAACCTTCTTCATGCTGATTTCTGCCACCAAATCTGAACATCTCTTCTTCCCCTGGAAAGTGACTTCAGGACCCCCTGTAGCCTTCACTGTTACTTCCTTGGTCTTGCACTCGATGTTCGCACTATACACCGACATCCAATCAATGCCAATGATAACATCGACCCCTAGGATATTCAGCTCGATCAGATCAATCCCGAAAATCCTGTCTCAAACACGATCTCGCAGTCCTCATAATACCGGTCAGTGGTTAAAGTCTCTCCTGATGGAGTAGCTACTGCTAACACCTTGTCTGGAACAATCTTCGGTTTGACTCCCAAGGCTTTAGCAAATTTTGGAGATACAAAAGTATGAGAGGATCCAGTATCGAACAAAACAACTGCTTTCTTTCCATTCAAATAAAGTTCTCCTGTTACATAACAGTTCTACTAAATAAACAGGAAAAAAAACAACAGAAAACTTCTAAACATCCTCCCTGCAATGCCAGGAACTCCATCGCTTTCTTCTCTAGGACATCAGTTGGAAAATAGTAACCGTGGAACTCCTCCAAGAATTTTTCCCAGCCGATAACACCATTTTCCATAGTCCGCTTCATCGACTGCCACCACACAACCTCATCCTTCTCATGCTGCAATGTAGCAAACTTACCCTTGCTACCATCTGGTGTTTTCAAGACTTCAAAGATAGTTTCAACTTGCCGAATCCAATTGTCAGCTGCATCTGGGTCTGACTTCCCTTCAAACACTGGTGGCTTCATCCTCTTGAATGACTCCATGAGTTTAATCGCCTCAGGAACTGGATTCGCGGGCATCCCCCTATGGTTTTGATTTATGGCTATGGCGTTCAGGGTCTGATAGACTCTAGCCAACTCCGTTTCCAAGTCGAGTCCACAGCTGGGTCCTTCTCCATTCCTCGATCTTCTTCCAGCCATATTCTGATTCAAAAGATCCCTTAAATTCGAAGTAGAAAATATGAATTTAAATCATTTTCTTTCATTTCATTGAATTCAAACTTTGTACATTCAAATTTAAAACATCGTCTGACATCAAGTAAAAGCATTGAGAAGATAACACATTCTAATACCTACAGTTCCTCTTGACTTGCCTAAGCTCTTCCCGTAGTTCCGCCACTTCTTCCTTCAGTACATCATACATGTTCTTTCTCTTCTCGAGTTCCCAAACATGATGACTGAAGGTTGCAATATTCTCCTTGCACTTCACATACTGCGCCTGCAACAGCTCTGCTTTCTCCCTCTGAGTGTCCACTTGACTCTGAAAAGACTTGCTGAGATCTCCCTGATCTGGCTTTTCCTCGCTGGATGAAATGTCTGATGAGTCCGGAGGTGGAGTGATCTCTCAGGACTCGGGCTATTCCCCTTCATACTCCTCGGGATCGTCTTCGTCGGAATCACCTTGTCTAGGGTAGTAGTCCCCTTCGAATATGTGCCAATTATCATCGCCCGGTGGGTTGTGGTGGTTCGCCATCTTGGGGAAGGGAGAAGAAGAAGCATCAATCATAGAGCAACACAAATGTAATTAACTTACATTTAAATATGTATACCCAACACACACTCTAATGTCCACTCTAAGGTGTCGTTCCTTATAAATTTTTACTACTTGGAAGCGTTGCTCTGATACCACTCTGTAACACCCCGAATTCTAAATAAGACTGAATTCGAAGTTCCACAGGATTTTTACACTTCACTTCGTACAATTTTACAAGGAATTAAAAACTTTTATTACAACAATGATTACATCAATGTAGCGGAATTATAAATTACAACATGATACATAAATTGAATAACAACTTGAACATTTCTTTAAGCAGCAATCATTCTTTTGTCTTGTCAATCACTTTATCCTGTATAGAAACTGTGGACACGTCAGTTGCATACAACTGACGCTAGGATATAATACATCAATTTCTCTTACACAGAAAGCACACGCTTGTCACAAACAAAGCTAAGGGGGACTATCCTATTGTTGCCGTGTGTGAATGTGCACTTAGTCCTTAATGCAGTTATTTATATTACATGACACTAATGCGCACTTGTTCGGATTCTATGCATCCCATACTACATAGGTCCGAGGGCAAGCCCTTAATCGTTCTTCATCTTGTAGGGTTGGATCCCTCACCATGATCTAAACTAATACGGTAAGTATCCTAGGTGTTCTATGAGTTACGAGCCCATGTCCAGACAACCTGGAGGGGAATTCCTCGTCGTGACATGACGCATCATGCAGAGCCTATGGATAATTCAGCCTCCGTCATGGAACAATGGCACCACCCGTAGTCACCAAACACCCCACAAGCATCGCCACGGTCCCGATAATTCCGGAGATGTATCCACGCCATGACATGACTCATCAAGCTGGCAACCTATGAATACTCTCACACCGTAGATCCGAGGCCCTCATACTCTTGTTTTTCTCTTACTTTCATCACATCTCCACTATGTGTCTAATCCTTAGTTATTGGAATCATGAATAAAATCAACATCCTAGAGTTAACACTTCCTCTATACCGGTCTTAACCATCAATCAACAATAACGAACCAAACTAGGTCTTTTAAAACAATCTCTTTTCAAATTTATTCGTGCAGGTACAAGGACTTGGCTACACTCTAAATCTTAATCTCTTTTCATGTTCACCAACACTTGAGTATTCATACTCACAAATTCATAATTCAACAAGGCACTCTTATTTCATTTTTCATGTACATTTGCATATATTAAAAATCAAATTCCGTTCATTAATTACTCAAATTTTTCATATCAAATTCTCAATATTAGTCTCTTCACAAAAATTTTTATATTCAAAATCCTTTCTTCTCTTTAATTATTCAAGGTCACATTCTAATAAATTATCGAGTTCTTCATTCCAAAATTTACTTCTAATTCTCATTATGTCAAAATCTGTAGAAATAATTACTGTAGAGTGAATAATTTTAGAATATTAAAAAAAAAATTCTGAATTTTTATCTCATTTAAAAACTCATGAAACAAAAACATTGTCAAAAAAAAGCATTTTAAGTCTACACCAAGTTTCGAACACAGAACCTGAAGGCCAAACCGCCAACTACAGTAATCGACCTAAGGCGCCACCGAAGATCAAGAAGTCCAAGGCACCTAACTGTTTTGAAGGTGGGCCGAATACCATAGGTACTGTATTTCAGTACCTTAGGTAACTAAAAAAAGAAAGGGGGCTACCAGGTTTCGAACTCAAAACCCAAAGCCAGACCGCTAGCTACAGTAACGCTCTTAAAATGCACCCACTGACCAGTAAGTCTGAGTGACTAACTTGTAAGGAAAAATGATTAAAACGTTTTTGTGCCAGACTGTACTGTTACTAGTTCTTTTAAAAACTCGATTTTTCTCAATCTATTTGTACTTAATATATATATTTTCCAGATTATTATTTTTGTAAAAGAGTAACTTACATTTTATTAGATTTTTAAAAAAAATCTCATTTTACACATAATAGACTATATCTTTTTAGGTCATTTAAAAAAAAGTGGATCATGACTACATTTTCGACATAGAAGCAATTCTTTTTAGGCGAATTATTTTATCTACAAATTCCCCCTCATTCATAATGAGTTCATACAGGTTTTTTTTCTCTTTTTCTTTCTTTACCAAAATTAAACTCTTTAAATTAGTCCTATTTCACAAACTAATCACTTTCTTATATTTCAAGAGACAATATGGATGATAAATCTAGTGACTACAATATTACTTACATATGGCAATTAAAACACACTTTTTTACCAGAATTCAATCTATCTCATAATCCATGAATACTAATTTGCAGATAATTTATCCATAAGCACATTTCCCACATATTGTATTCTACAATTCATGCATATGCAAATTTTCATAAAATCATAACTTATCCATTCTAGCATGCAAATTTACTAACAAACCATCATAACACATCTTCATTAATACATTCTAATTCATTTTACTAACTTTTCATGTAGATTAATTAGAGTTCTTTTCTTATTAGTCTCTTTAAACAAATGTATGGCAATTCTTCCTACTTATTTCTAACATAATCACAATTTCAATCCCTAGCATGGTAACTAAAGTAGAAGCTTCAGAAATTACCCACCTTATTTAAGAAAACAATTAGAAAACTCCTAGAAATCTCCTTGAACACACGAAAGGTTCCCTTCTCCACCTAGATTGTGCCACCAAAATGCGCCCTCTCCTCCTTGGTTGATGGACCCGAGCACCTTCCTCTCCTTGATGTTTGGCCAGTCTCCTCTAGGTGCAAGAACACACAACTCAACTCTCAATATTTTTACTCACAAATACTCTCAATCTTTTACTCACAACTAGTTCTTTTCTTTCATTTTTCTCTTGCAAATTTTCTAGTGCATTTCATGAAGAAGATGGGGGGGTATTTATTCACTTTTCAAACACAAATGGAGGGCTAAGATTGATTTAGATGAGTGTAGATGCGGAGCCAAGATGCATTAGGGAGTTAGAAGAAGTACCCATGAACACATAACTACTCATCCACTCACTCCATCTCTCCCACTCTCCATGTGCAATCCAGCCTACCCCCCTCTCTTGCATTGGCACGTGCAAGTGCAATGCACGTGTCACACAATGCACACCTAGTTACTAGTTGTTCATGTTTATTAGTTAAATTGTTACAAAAACAAGTCTACCCTACAAGTTATCTCATTTAAATGAGAATAAACTACTTAGCTCATTTTAGTGGGCTAAGAATTCATGGGCTTTCTTATTTATTTAATTAATTAAATTAGTGTGGGCTAGGATTAAACACTCAGGCCTAGGGATTAAAATAGGCTTTAATTAAAAAGACAAGAAATAAAATACTTGCTCATGATAAAAATAAATAATTTTAAGGGAAAAAGTACATAAATTTGCACGTGCAAAACACGTGAAATCAAACAACTCATATTTAATTATAGATGAAAATTCAGGATGTTACAACACTCCCTCCTTAGAATAGTTCCGTCCCCAGAACTACGCTTAAAGAGTGGAAAAACAAAACACAACAAGAAGAAAAGAAAATACAAATCAAACAAAGAGCTCAGGATGATCCTTCAACATCCTCCCCTCGGACTCCCAAATAGCCTCTTCAACCAACTAGTTTATCCAGACTACTTTGACCATCGATATCGTCTTGTTCCTCAAGACATTCTCCCGACGATCCACGTTCTCAACCGGTAGCTCAATGTAACTCGGATCTAACTGCAAACCCTCCGGCACTTCGGGCAAATGGTGACTTGGATCTGGAATGTAACCTCTCAGCATAGACACATGGAAGACATTGTGCACATGAGACAACTCTTTCGGTAACTCCAATTGGTAAGTAGTTTTTCCAATCCTCTTCAATATCTTATATGGGCCTATGAACCTTGGGGCTAACTTCCCACCTCTGCCAAAACGAATCACACCTTTACTAGGCGATACCTTCAGCAAGACAAAGTCACCTGTTGACAAATCACACACTTCGCAACAAATTTAGCCACATCCCACTTCATACTTGACCATCATAAATGTTGCTTGATGTCCTTATACATCTTGGTACTCCCATGATGTAATGACAAAAGAGTAGCACGTGCCTCCTGAAGAATACTCTCCTTCAAGTCTGAATGATCTGGAACACATATCCTCTCTCCAAACCACAACACTTCATTCCTGATCTGAAACTCTGACAACCGGCCAACACCAACCTGCTCCTTCATCTTCCAAATCTTTGCATCTTCCTTCTGACTTGCTATAATCTTCTCATTCAGCGTAGGCTGAAGCCTCAGCTAAACCAAAGATGCTCCCAAGCCTTGCACAACAACCTCAATACCAGCCCAATCCAACTCCTCTGCAAGATACCTCTGGGTCATAATCAAACTGGCCAAACTGCTTTTACGGCTAAGTGCATCAGAAACAACATTCGCCTTCCCCGGATGGTACCTAATCTCAAGATGAATGTCCTCAAGTACCTCCAACCATCTTCGTTGCCTCAGATTCAGGTCCTTCTGCAGATAGATGTACTTCAAGCTTTTATGGTCTGTGTACATGTTTAATTTCTCACCGTACACGTAATGTCTCCATTTGTTCTAGACGAAGATAATCGCAGCCAACTCCAGATCATGAGTCAGATAATTCTTCTCGTGTGGTCTTAGTTTCCTAGACCCATAAGCGATCACTTTTCCTTCTTGCATCAAGACACAAGCAAGCCTACGATGTGAAGCATCGCTGTAAACATCATAATCAACACCTGCTTTAGGCAAAGCCAAAATGGGAGCAGTAGTTAGCTTCTCTTTCAACTCCTGAAAGCTTGCCTCGCACTATTCATTCCACTTGAAATTCACATTCTTCTTAGTCAGACCAGTGAGCGGCATGACTATCTGAGCATAGCCGTGGATAAACCTCTTGTAGTATCTAGTTAGCCCATGAAAACTCCTGATTTCCTTCACTGTAGTAAGCCTTACCCAATCTTTTACTGCCTCAATCTTCTAAGGATCAGTTGCCACACCCAGCTTAGAAAGGATGTGACCTAGGAATGCCACTTCAGATTTTTAGAAATCGCACTTAGATAACATGGCATACAACTCATGCTCTTGAAGCTTCTTCAGAACCTCAGCCAGATGCTCAGTGTGCTCCTCCTCCGACTTGGAGTACATAAGAATATTATCAATAAACACCACGACGAAAGAATCGATAAACGGCATCAGAACTCTGTTCATCATGTCCATAAAGATTGCAGGTGCATCCGTCACTCGAAATGGCGTAACTAAGAATTCGTAATGCCCATGTCGAGTTCTGAATGCATTCTTATGCACATCTTCAGCTTTCACTCGACCTTGATGGTATCCCGATCGTGGAATAGGATATCTATTCTGAAAAATGACCATATTCAGCTCTCGGTAATCGATGCACATCCTCATCGACCCATCCTTCTTCTTTACCAACAGCACCGATGCTCCGCAAGGCGACGCACTTGGCTGAATAAAGCTTTTTCCCAATAGTTCCTCGATCTGCAGTTTGATCTCATCCTGCTCCACAGGTGCCATCCTATACGGTGCCTTGAAAATGGGTGCACTTGCTGGCTGAATAGTGATGCTGAACTCTACATCACGATGCGGTGGTAACCCAGGCAAATCTTCCAAGAACACAGTCGGGTAATTCTAAACCACTGGAATTTGCTGCACCTCCACAGGAACCTTCTTCTTGCTAATAGCTGCCACCAATTCTGAACATCTTTTCTTCCCGTGGAAAGTGACTTTAGGACTCCCTGGAGCCTTCAATGTTACTTCCTTGGTCTTGCACTCGATGTTCGCACTGTACACCGACATCCAATCAATGCCAATGATAACATCAACCCCTAGGATATTCATCTCGATCAGATTAATCTCGAAAATCCTGTCTCCAATCACGATCTCATAGCCCGCATAATACCGATCAGTGATGGAGTAGCTACTGCTAAGACCTTGTCTGGAACAATCTTCGGTTTGACTCCCAAGACTTTAGAAAATTTAGGAGATACAAAAGTATGAGAGGATCCAGTATCGAACAAAACAACAGCTTTCTTTCCATTCAAATAAAGTTCTCCTGTTACATAACACACTCTCGTTACATAACAGTTCTACTATATAAACAGGAAAAAAGAACAACAGAAAACTTCTAAGCATCCTCCCTCGTACCAGTGATAACGTGATCCACTTCATCGGCATCGGCCTCAGTCAAAGAAAATACTCGCCCCTACTGGTGTGTCTTCTTCCCAACCTGCTGTGTTGGTCCATTACGGACGACATCTCGCAGTTTAGGGCAATGAGATCTGTAATGACCTGTCTCCTCACAATTGAAATAAGTCACCACAGGAGGCTTCACCCAACTATTTCCTGATCTCCCAGCCACATTGACAGAGTTCTCCCCCGTAGGTTTGAACCTTTGAGCTAGCGGCTGCCCTCTGACATTCTCCGAAATTGCGGGCCTCTTCCTACATGCTAATTGTTCCTCCGATTCTGAACATCATGGAACTGCTCCATATCTGCTTCAGTAGCTGCAGCCCGCTTGACTAACTTATCAAACCTCCTGATACCAAGGGGTATCATCCTTGATCTCAGACTCGGCCTCAAACCGTGCTCGAACTTCTGAGCTTTCTTCACCTCGTCCATCACAAGTTCGGGTGCATATCTCGAAATTTGAGTAAACCTTGTCTCATACTCCCTGACAGACATGCCTCTCTGATGCAGCGCCAGGAACTCCATCGCTTTCTTCTCTTGGACATCAGATGGAAAATAGTGACCGCGGAACTCCTCTAAGAATTTCTCCCAGCCGATAACACCATTTCCCATAGTCCGCTTCATCGACTGCCACCACACAGCCGCATCCTTCTCAAGCTGCAAAGTAGCCAATTTCACCTTGCTACCTTCTGGAGTTTTCAAAACTTCAAAGATAGTCTCAACTAGCCGAATCCAAATGTCAGTTGCATCTGGGTCTGACTTCCCTTCAAACACTGGTGGCTTCATCCTCTTGAATGACTCCACGAGTTTGATCATCTCAGGAACTGGATTCGCAGGCATCCCCCTATGGTTTTGATTCATGGCTACAATGTTGAGGGTCTGATAGACTCTAGCCAACTCCGTTTCCAAGTCGAGTCCATAGCTGGGTCCTTCTCCATTCCTCGATCTTCTTCCAGCCATATTCTGATTCAAAAGATCCATTAAATTCGAAGTAGAAAATATGAATTTAAATCAACTTCTTTCATTTCATTGAATTCAAACTTTGTACATTCAAATTTAAAATATCGCCTGACATCAACCAAAAGCATTGAGATGAAACAACATTCTAATCCCGACAGTTCCTCTTGGTTTGCCTAACCTCTTCCCGTAGTTCTGCCACTTCTTCCTTCAGTACATCATACATGTTCTTTCTCTTCTCGAGTTTCCAAATACGATGCCTGAGGGTTGCAATATTCTCCTTGCACTTCACATACTATGTAACACCCCGCAAAATAAAATAATTTATTTTGCATTACTAAATAATATTATATTGGTAAAGTTGACTACTTTGACTATTTTCATGAAATTGTAATTTTGCACATGCAACACACGTGCAGAGTTAGGAAATTTTGAATTCTTAAAATTTTATGGTTAATGATTTGATTTTCCTCATTTCTTTAATATATTTTAATATTCAGTTTTATTTGAATTTATTTGACTATTTTACGAATTTGTTAATTTTACACGTGCAAAACACGTGCAAATATTTTTTTTGCTGCAAATCTTCACTTTTAAATTTCTCGATACTTTCGAATATTTATAATTAATTATATCCTAAATTTGGGGATTTTTCTGAATAAGGAAACTATTTTTGTAAGTATTTCGAAAGAGATGGGCTTTTATGTAAAAAGCCGTTTGGATCTCAAACAAATAATGAAAATTCATTTTTACTGATTTTTGGGCTTTCCATGGTCATCATTGAAAATAAAATATATTTAAGTTTTATTTAGAGTTGATTTGGTAAAGATTTAAACAAATATGGTGTTTTTGCAAATATAGAATTTAAGTGGATCTTGTACAAATATTTTCTTGGAAAGTAAAAGTCAGAAAATTTTAATTGGAAAATTAAATGTTTATTTTAAAATTTTTTTGTGAATTTTCTGGATTTTTCTGATAATTATTGGACCTATTTGTAAATATTACAAAAAGAGGGATTTTTGTGCAAAATTACCACTTTGAGTTCAAATCCAACTTTTTTTATTTCTGGGATATGCTTGATGGTTGGATAACTTAGTTGTAAAAATATTTGGTTTTATTTTAATTTATTTAACTTATTTAACTACTTTATTAAAGAAAGGTTTATATATGTAAAGTAACAATTTGTTAAGGGATGTTTCCATAAACTTGTAAAACCCTAAAAACTCCAGATTTTGGCCTATATTATGGTGGCTATATCCGTCCCTCTCCTCTGCAAAAATAAAATATATTTTTACTATTGGTTTTCTTGGAGTTTTGAAGCGATGATCTTGGATTTTGCAAAATAAGGGCTTTTTCTTATTCTTTATTAATTCGGTTGATTTCTTCAATAAGGTGAGTGACTTGTGTTTGTTTTTTTATTGTTCTAAGCATGTTGTATGTGATGATTTATCTATTAGAAAGCATGTTGGATGATGGTATGAAGATCTAATGAGTTTTGATGAGTAGATGAATTAAAAAGTGAATCTTTTCATGAAACTATACTGTTGATGACTAAAACCCTACTTAGATGACTTGAGATTGTTAAAGAACCTAATATAGATCATGGGTATGTTATTTCCTATCATATACTTGCTTATTTGAACACATTTACTGAGTTGTATGATGGTATTGCATGAAAATAAACAAAATCGATTAAAAGTGATCCTTACTGTGTGTAGCTGCAAGTAGCTTAAAATAGCCAAAAGACAATACAAAATACTTTTAAGCGATGGAGTATTTTGTATACTCGGTGTAAACACAATGTATAGGGAAGAATGATACTAAATGTGTAGTAAATTTTGAAAGTAGAAATTGAGATGATCTGAGAGAGATGAAGTGCATTTAGAGTAAGACAGACCTGAGAAAGACACTCAAGAGTTAGCACAAATAAGTATAATACAATACGAGTGCATAAGAAGAAAGATACTTCTGAGGAAAGACCATAAGAGTATAATGAGAAAGATATGTTGCACTAACCCACTATTTGAAAATATTTGGGGATATGACCCACTTCCGAAAATAATTAGCGACCTGACCCAGTTTTGGACACGTCAACATAAGCCATAATTGGACATAAGCCATAATTGGAAATAATGGCATAGGTTATTTATATGCCAGTATTTTCAATAACGGCATCATTTTACAATTTATTTTGCATGCCGTTATTTGGAGCAACAACATAAGTATAAATAGAATACAAGTGTGAATTGGAAAAAATTCTAAGTGTTGAAACAACTTAGAAATAATGCCGTTATCCCCAAGAACGGCAATAAAATGATATGTTGCCGCTGTTCCAAACAAATGCAACATATCATTTTATTATAATTGATGTTGTTATCTCCAATAACGGCATCAGTAATTCGAATGTCGTTCTTGGGGATAACGACATTATTTCCAAGTTGTTTCAACACTTAGAATTTTTTTCAATTTACACTTGTATGAGAAATATACTGATGTCGTTATTCCAAATAACGACATGCAAAATAAATTGTAAAATGATGCCGTTATTGGAAATAACGGCATATAAATAACCTATGCCGTTATTTCCAATAACGGCTTATGCTGACGTGTCCAAAACTGGGTCAGATCGCTAATTGTTTTTGAAAGTGGGTCAGCCCCCCAAATATTTTCAAAAAGTGGGTCAGTACGACAAAAAATTCGTATAATGAGATATAAACTTTAAAATATAAATATAAGGTAAGAATAGTAAGACAGTTCACTGAATTGAAGTTAAATATAGAGTTTTGTAAAGAAGTGAATGTAGAATCTGATAGTATTGAGTAAAATAAAATGAGAAAAAGACTAAGCATTAAGAATCAGATGAAGGAGTATTAAATAAGTGAAAATATAGAAAGATGAGTAAGAGAAGATAGTGTATTAAAAGCGAGTTAGAAAAATAATAAAATGTATGTACTATGCAAGAGTTGTAAAAGATGAGAATGAATACAAGTTTTGAGAGGAAAAGTAATGTAATTAAGACAGTAGAAAAATAGTAAAGTTAGTCATTTGAAAGTTAAGGTTAGTGATGAAGACTTTCTAGAATATGGTAAAGTTAAATCAGGAATACGAAAGTACATATAGAGTTATAACGAAAGCGAAAAAGCGAAAGTACAACTCAGTTGTTGAAAAAAAAATGATAAATATCTATAAGTAACTGCAGTGAATGAGTGAAGTGTTAGACTAAGCCGTAGAATAGAGAGTAAAGTATGCAGAAGTGCATGAACTTAGAGAATTCTAATTTATTATATTGCGGAAGTATGAGTTTAATGAGTAAGAGTTAAAGAACAGTTAAAAGTAGTTAGTGTAAGAAATGAAAAATAAAGCATGAAAACTAGTATGAGTACAAATTAGAAAAATAAAACAGGAAATATGAGAATTTATGAAGAAGATAAATTAAAAGTAGAAAAGTAGTGGAGATAGAGTAGTTGATTACATAGTATCAACCAATATGAATGAATAAATTCTCACTGTGAGTAGATTAACAATGAAATGGTTAAATGAAAGATTTATTTTGTATTGATGGGTGAGTTGTGAGTCTCTAGAGGGTGTGTGGGACCCTAGATACCGGTAGTTGAGATGGCCAGTTGTGGCTTTGTTGTTGATCAGTTGAGTTAAGTCTGGTAGGGTATACCAACTATAGGAGATTCGTAATTAATTAATTAACTTAACAAAATAAGGACAGGAACTAGATGGTGATATGATGAAATGAGAACATGGATTATGTACCTCAGTATGGCTTGCGGTGTGAGATAATCCCCGGAATTATCGAGGTGAGTGAAATAGTCTATAAAATTACCTGTGGTGTGGGATTGATCTTCGAAATTATCGGGGTCGAAGCAACGCTCAAGGGGTATTCATGTGATGAGGCGCCATAGCTTGAGGTGTGGGGTATTCTCGAAGATTCCTAGGTGTGAGTGAAATATTCTCCGGAATTATCTGTGGATAGAGATTGACCTCTGGAATTATCGGGGCATGGGCTAATACTCACAGTTTATCTATATCTCGTAGTAATCATCTAGTAGGATTAGTTGCATAACGGGAGATTTAACCCTATCAAGTGGAGAACGTTAAGGGCTTGCACCAGACCTATGTTGAGTGGGATGCCGACAAGTATGCATTAGAAAGTCAGCATATAGCATTGGTGTTTTCTTGACATGGTTTTATGCATGTTGTTTCCTGTTTTTTACACTTGACACTTAGTCTAGTTTTACTTGATATTTTTATAGTTTATTTATTGTTATTTCTTATTTCATTTATTCTTGCTGTTAATACATGTTGTTTAAGACTCTATTCCTTATGTTTTATTTATGTTGCATTTATTTTATGTTACTCACACCGTTATGGCTGACTCCTGTAGTTTTGGGGGTTAGGGTTATCTCTAGCCTCATGTTTTACAGGTAGGTACCTATAGCTTGGGATTTGGATGCATGTGGTAGAATGATATTAGAGTTTATGTAAATTGCAAAAGAAAGAAATTGTAATTCAAGGTGTTTTATTTTCCGCTGTGCTTTGTAAACAATTGATGTAATAAAAAGTTTTAAATTTTCTCTGTATTTAGTTGCTATGTTTATGATTACATTGAAGTTGATTCTGAAATTGTGCCACGTATTTCTGAGATATTATATTGGAAATTCGGGGCGCTACATACTGTGCCTGAAACAGCTCTACTTTCTCCCTCTGAGTATCCACTTGACTCTGAAGAGACTTGATGAGATCTCCCTGATTTGGCTCTTCCTCGTCGGATGAAATGTCTGATGAGGCCGGAGGTGGAGTGATCGCTCGGGACTCGGGCCATTCCCCTTCATACTCCTCGGGATCTTCCTCGTCGGAATCTCCTTGTCCAGGGTAGTTGTCCTCTTCGAATATGTGCCAATCATCATCGCCCGCTGGGTCGTGGTGGTTCGCCATCTTGGGGAAGGGAGAAGAAGAAGTATCAATCATAGAGCAACACAAATTTAAGTAACTTACATTTAAATCTCTTTACCCAATGCACACTCTAATGTCCACTCTAGGGTGTCGTTTCTTACAAAATTTTACTACTTAGAAGCGTGGCTCTGATACCACTCTGTAACACCCCGAATTCCGAATAAGATAGAATTCGAGGTTCCACAGGATCTTTACACTTTACTTGTACAATTTATAAAGGAATTAAAAACTTATATTACAACAATGATTACATCAATGCAGCAGAATTATAAATTACAACATGATACATGAACTGAATAACAACTTGCACATTTCTTTAAGCAGCAATCGTTTTTTTGTCTTGTCAATCACTTTATCCTGCATAAAAACTGTGGGTACGTCAGTTGCATACAACTGACGCTAGGATATAATACATCAATTTTTCTTACATAGAAAGCAGTCACTTGTCACAAACAAAGCTAAGGGGGACTATCCTGTTGATGTTGTGTGTGAATGTGCACTTAGTCCTTAATGCAGTTATTTATATTACATAACACTAATGCGCACTTGTTCGGATTTTATGCATCCCATACTACATAGGTCCGAGGGCAAGCCTTTAATCGTTCTTCATCTTGTAGGGTTGGATCCCTTGCCATGATCTAAACTACTACGGTAACTATGGTAAGTATCCTAGGTGTTGTATGAGTTACGAGCCCATGTGCAGATAGCCTGTAAGGGAATCCCATGTCGTGACGTGATGCATCATGCATAGCCTATGGACAATTCAGCCTCTATCATGGAACAATGGTACCACCCGTAGTCACCAAACACCCCATAAAGCGTCGCCACGGTCCCGATAATTCCGGAGATGTATCCACGCCATGACATGACTCATCAAGCAGGCAACCTATGAATACTCTCACACCATAGATCAGTGGCCCTCATACTCGTGTTTTTCTCTTACTTTCATCACATCACTATGTGTCTAATCCTTAGTTATTAGAGTCATGAATAAAATCAACATCCTAGTGTTAGCACTTCCTCTATCCCGGTCTTAACTATCAATCAATAATAACGACCCAAACTTGGTCTTCCAAAACAATATCTCTTTTCAAATTTATTCGTGCCAGTATAAGGACTTCGCTACACTTTAAATCTTAATCTCTTTTCATGTTCACCAACACTTGAGTATTCATACTCACAAATTCGTAATTCAACAAGACACTCTTATTTCATTTTTCATGTACATTTGCATACATTAAAAATCAAATTTCGTTCGTTAATTACTCAAAATTTTCATATCAAATTCTCAATATTAGTCTCTTCAAAAAAATCATTTATATTCAAAATCCTCTCTTCTCTTTAATTATTCAAGGTCACATTCTAATAAATTATTGAGTTCTTCATTCCAAAATTTACTTCTGATTCTCGTTAATATGTCAAAAATCTGTAGAAATAATTTCTGTAGAGTTTGAATAATTTTAGAATAATAATAAAAAAATTATGAATTTTTATCTCATTTAAAAACTCTTAAAACAAAAAAAAGCATTTTAAGTCTACACCAGGTTTCGAACCCAGAACCCAAAGGCCAGACCGCCAGCTACAGTAACCGACCTAAGGCGCCACCGAAGACCAAGAAGTCCAAGGCGCCTAACTGCTTTGAAGGTGGGCCGAATACCATAGGTACTGTGTTTCCTTAGGTAACTAAAAAAAGAATGGGGTGTTTCGAACTCAGAACCCAAAGCCAGACCGCCAGCTACAGTAACGTTCTTAAAATGCACCCACTGACCAGTACGTCTGAGTGACTAACCCGTAAGGGAAAATGATTAAAATGTTTTTGTGCCAGACTGTACTGTTACTAGTTCTTTTAAAAACTCGATTTTTCTCAATCTATTTGTACTTACAAAATATAGATCTTTTCCAGATTATTATTTTTGTAAAACAGTAACTTACATTTTATTAGATTGTCAAAAAACCTCATTTTACACATAATAGACTATATCTCTGTTGTTAATTTAAAAAAAGTGGATCATGACTACATTTTCGACATAGAAGCAATTCTTTTTAGATAAATTATTTTATCAACAAATTCCCCCTCATTCATAATGAGTTCATACAAGTTTTTTTTCTCCTTTTCATTCTTTACCAAAATTAAAATCTTTAAATTAGTCCTATTTCACTAACTAATCACTTTCTTATGTTTCAAGAGACAATATGGATGATAAATCTAATGACTACAATATTACTTACATATGACAATTAAAACACACTCTTTTACCACAATTCAATCTATCTCATAATCCATAAATACTAATTAGCATATAATTTATCCATAAGCATATTTCCCACATATTGTATTCTACAATTCATGCATAAGCAATTTTTCATAAAATTATAACTTATTCATTCTAGCATGCAAATTTACTAACAAACCATCATAACACATCTTCATTAATACATTCAAATTCATTTGACTAACTTTTCATGTAGATCAATTAGAGTTCTTTTCTTATTAGTCTCTTTAAACAAATGTATGGCAATTCTTCTTACTTATTTCTAACATAATCACAATTTCAATCCCTAGCATGGTAACTAAAGTAGAAGCTTGAGAAATCACCCACCTTATTGAAGAAAACATTAAGAAAACTCCTAGAAATCTCCTTGAATACATGAACGGTTCCCTTCTCCTCCTAGCTTGTGCCACCAAAATGTGCATTCTCCTCGCTTGATGGAACCCGAGCACCTTCCTCACCTTGATGTTTGGCCGGCCTCCTCTAGGTGCAAGAACACACAACTCAACTCTCAATCTTTCTAACTATTCTCAATCTTTTACTCACAAATAGTTCTTTTCTTTCCTTTTTCTCTTTGCAAATTTTCTAGTGCATTTCATGAAGAAGATGAGGGGGGTATTTATACACTTTTCAAACACAAATGGAGGGCTAAGATTGATTTATATGAGTGTAGATGAGGGGCCAAGATGCATTAGGGAGTTAGAAGAATTACTCATGAACACATAACTACTCATCCACTCACTCCATCTCTCCCACTCTCCATGTGTAATCTGGCATACCCCACTCTTTTGCATTGGCACGTGCAGGTGCAATGCACACCTAGTTACTAGTTGTTCATGTTTATTAGTTAATTTGTTTCAAAAACAAGTCTACCCTACAAGTTGTCTCATTTAAATGAGAATAAACTTGTGGGCTCATTTTATTGGGCTAAGAATTCATGGGCTTTCTAATTTACTTAATTAATTAAATTAGTGTGGGCTAGGTTTAAACAATTAGTTCTAGGAATTAAAATAGGCTTTAATTAAAAAGAGAAGAAATAAAATACTTGCTCATTATAAAAAAAATAATTTTAAGTGAAAAGGTACATAAATTTGCACGAGCAAAACACGTGAAATCAAACCACTCATATTTAATTATACATAAAAATTCAGGATTTTACATTCTAGTTTTAAGATGCAATATCATAGGCATGGTAATGAATTTCATCAAATCAAATTCAATCTAATATATCAAATTTACCAAACAATTCTATAACACACGGATCTAGTTATTTTTCATGTAAATGTGCATATGCAATGTACAAGAGGGGCTAAGTTTTAGATCAAAGATGTAGGTACGATGTTAAGAATATATCGGGTTAGCTCGTGTAAACCCTCAATATACTTAACGGAATTTCAAATAGCAGTTTAATAAAAGGAACAGGATCTACTTGCAGAGATCAAAGGAATCTTGAACAAAACAAATAACTAGTTCAAGAAGAGACTTTCCTTTTAAATAGTAGATTCAGATATATAGAATAATGTGATGAGAATCCCGGGCGACGAACCACAATCACGGAAACAAGCAAGCACGTGTGAGCTACGTGCAAAATAACAAAACACAGCAACACTCCAACACCGGATCCTCTTCACAAACACCAAAACAGTAAACCAATATCCCTTCTCAACAGCAAACACCCAAACAGGATCCCCTACTCCACAACACAGCAAACACCAAATAACCCAACACTGTGCTTCTCCTCTAACGCGACAGAGAGAGAGAGAGAGAGAGAGAGAGAGAGAGAGAGAGAGAGAAAGAGACGACGGGAGACGGCAATTGCGACAGCGACAGCCCTACGGCGAGGCGGCTGACGGCGGGGTGGCTGTCAATGGGGACGCTGGCGTTCGGGAAGCGACACATCGAAAGGGTAGCGGCGTCGAGCAGGACTCTGTTTCACTCCGGAACAGAGAAGCGAAACGGCGGGGGTTCAGGGCTTGGACGTTGACGAAGAGGGGCCGAGAGTTCCGTGGTTGATGCGGGGGACAACGGAGAGGGATCAGGGTGGTCGATGAGGTGGATAGCGGCGAAGATGAGGTGGATGGGTTTGAGCGGTAATGGTGGGTTCGGTGGATGGCGATGGGTTGGGACGAAGGCAACGGGATGGAGGGTAGATGGGAGCAAGTGCGACGGCGGAGGGCAAGGGTGACGAGGTCGAGGTGGTGGTTGGAGACGGGATCGGAGAACGGGGAGGTAGTTTGGGTTTTTGAAGATGAAACAGAGAGATGAGAGAGTCGGGGGTAGGAGAGAGAAAAGCGATGGTAGGGGGAGAGAAAGGGGGATTATTATAATTAGGGTTTTAATAATATGGTATTTATATAGGATTAAGGAGTTGGGGTTTTGGGTTGCGGGTTAATGGGTTTAGGGCATAGGTTTAGGCTCCAAAAAGAGATGAATGAATATAATCGAAGAGATGAATACATAGCGGAACAATTCAAACTCAAAACATGAAGAGCAAAATTTGAAATGAGCCAAAAATAGAAGAAAAGAGTACGGAATGATCAAAGGGAATAAAAGAACCCAAGAAAAGCAAAATTCTATTATTAAAAGAAATCAGATACAATAATCAGGAAAAGAAAAAATAAAATAAAATACAATAAAAATCCAAAATAGAAAAATAGGGGTTACAAATCCTACCCACCCTACAAGAAGAATTTTGTCATCGAAATTCATACAAGTGGTACATAGGGCGAACCCCGAAGCAAAACAAAACAAGCAAAACAGTTACTCAAACAAATGAGGAAACATCTCCCGAATGTCCTCCTCCAACTCCCAAGTCGAGTCACCTGGCGAGTGAGGATTTCAAGAAACTCGAACCAATTTGATGACGCTATTCTTCAATAACTTCTCTCGATGGTCTAAGATAGAGACTGGTTGAATTTCACAGGACAAATCCATCCTCACAGACAAGACTGAGCAGTCAATCACATGACTATCATCCCTGATGTATTTCTTGAGCTGAGAAACATGGAATACATCATGGACACCCGCTAAAGCTGGTGGCAACGCGAGTTTGTAAGCTACCTTGCCCACACGTTCCACAATATCGAATGGACCGATGAACCGATGACTCAACTTGCCCCCACCTCCAAAATTGATAACACATTTCCAAGGAGATACCTTGAGGAACACATGGTCGCCTGCCACAAACTCTAGAGGTCTCAGCCCACCTCTTCTGCCTATCCAGAGCGGCCTGCAAGTGCTTCCGGATCTGAGCCACGGCATCAACTGTCTTCGTGATCAACTCAGATTTCCAGAAATGCCACTCCCTCCTTAGAAAGGATGTGACCTAGGAATGCCACTTCAGATTTCCAGAAATCACACTTGGATAGCTTGGCATACAACTTCTACTCTTCCAGCTTCTTCAAAACTGCTGCCAGATGCTCGGTGTGCTCCTCTTCTGACTTGGAGTACACGAGGATATCGTCGATAAACACCACGACGAAAGAATCAACGAACGGCCTCAGAACTCTGTTCATCAAATCCATGAAGATTGCGGGTGCATTCGTCACTCCAAATGGCATAACTAAGAATTCGTAATGCCCATGTCGAGTTCTAAATGCAGTTTTGTGCACATCTTCAGCTTTCACTCGAACCTGGTGATATCCTGATCGAAGATCTATTTTGGAGAAAATAGCTGCTCCTTGTAGACGATCGAACAAATCATCAATTCGAGGAATAGGATACTTATTTTGAATAGTGACCTTATTCAGCTCTCGGTAATCGATACACATTCTCATCGACCCATCCTTCTTCTTTACCAAAAGCACTGGTGCTCCCCAAGGTGACGCACTAGGTTGAATAAAGCCTTTCTCCAACAGTTCCTCAATCTGCCGTTTCACCTCATCCTGTTCCACTGGAGCCATCCTATACGGTGCCTTAGAAATGGGTGCACTTCCCGGTTGAACAGTAGTGCTGAACTCTACATCACGATGCGGGGGTAACCCAGGAAAATCATCCAAGAACACGGTCGGATAGTCCCGAACCACAGGAATCCCTTGTACTTCCACAGGAGTCTCTTCCTTGCGGATAGTTGCCACCAGCCTAGAACACTTCTTCTTCCCTTGGAAAGTGACTTCAGGTTCACCTGGAGCCTTCACTGTTACCGTCTTGGTTTTACACTCGATGCTTGCACTGTACACAGACATCCAATCAATGCCAATGATAACATCGACTCCCAAGATAGTTAACTCGATTAGATCAATCCCAAAGATTCGATCTCCAATCACAATCTCGCAATCAGCATAATACCGATCAGTGGTTAAAGTTTCTCCTGATGGAGTAGCAACTGCTAAGATCTTGCCTGAAAAAATCTTTGGTTCAACTCCCAACACTTTAGCAAATTTAGGAGACACAAAAGTATGAGAGGATCCAGTATCGAACAACACAACAGCTTTCATTCCATTAAGACAAAGTTCTTCTGTTACATAATACACACTCATTACGTAACAGTTCACTTAATAAACGGGAAAAAGAAATGAAAAAACTCTAAACATCAGCCCTCGTACCAGTGATGACATGATCAACCTCATCGGCATCAGCTTCCATCAAGGCAAATACTCGCCCTGGTTGGTACGGTCTCTTCCCAGTCTGCTGCGTTGGTGCATTGCTATTACCATTCCGTGATTTGAGACATTGAGATCGGTAATGTCCCGTTTCACCATAGTTGAAGCATGTTACCACAGGAGTTCTTACCACATTGTTCCCAGGTCCTCCAGCCACACTAACAGCGTTCGCCCCTGTCGGTTTGAACCTTTGTACAGATGGTTGCCCTTTGAAACTCCCAGAATTGGTAGGCCTCTTTCCAGACTGCCAGTTGTTCCTTCGGTTCTGAACAACATGAAACTGCTCCATGTCTGCTTCCGTCGCTGCTGCTCTCTTGACCAACTTGTCGAATCTCCTGATACCAAGAGGTATCATCCGGGACCTCAAGCTTGGCCTCAATCCATGCTCGAACTTACGAGCCTTCTTAGCCTCATCCATCACTAATTCCGAAGCATACCTAGAGAGCTGAGTAAATTTGGTCTCGTACTCTCTCACTGACATGCCGCCCTGCTGTAGTGATAGAAACTCCATAGCCTTCTTCTCTTGAACATTGGAGGGAAAATAGTGACTGCGGAATTCTTCCAGAAATTCCTCCCAGCCAAGCACTATGCCTCCCATTGTCCTCTTCATCGACTACCACCAAACAGCCGCATCCTTCTCAAGTTGCAGAGTTGCCAACTTCACCTTACTGCCTTCAGGGGTCTCCAACACTTCAAATATTGTCTCCACTTGAATCCAGTTGTCAGCCGCATCAGGGTCTGACTTTCCCTCGAATACAAGTGGTTTCATTCGTTTGAACGATTCCACTAGTTTAATCGCTTCGGGCACCGGATTCGCAGGCCCCCTTCCTTGGTTCTGATTCATAGCCACGGCGTTGAGCGTCTGATAGACCCTCGCAAGTTCCGTTTCCATATCCAAACCTTCTCCGTTTCTAGCTCCTCTTCTAGACATATTCTGATGCAAAAGATCCATTAAATTCAAAGTATAAGACATGAATTTTAAATCAACTTGCATTTCGTTGAATTCCAAACTCTATACTGAAAAACATTTCTTGACATCAGAATGAAAGAAAGTAGAAGCTACAACAGTCTAACTCCTACGGTTCCTCTTTGCTTCTCGAAGTTCTCCCCGTAGTTCATCAACTTCATCCTTCAGCACATCGGTCAGATTCTTCCTCTTCTCGAGTTCCCATACACGATGACTGAGAACCGAAAAGTCGTCCTTGCGCTTTGCCAATTGAGCCTCTAATAATCCGACTCTCTCACGCAGTGTTTCAACTCGCCGCTGAAGAGAAGCCACAAGACTACTCAAAACTGGTCCCTCTTCTTCATCAGAAGAAGAATCGTCAGGCGAGTCTGGAGGTGGGGTAATCTCTAGAGATTCAGGCCACTCCTCCTCATCAGAATCTGCTTGCCCAAGATGGTTCTCTTCCTCGGGATCTGCTTGTCCAGAATGGTACTCTTCCTCAATGATATGCCAGTCGTCATCTCCAGCAGGGTCAAAGTGATCAGCCATCTTAGAAATAGAGAGGAAGAAGCATAAGTCTTAGAGCAACACAAATGTAAGTCACTTACATTTAAATCTCTAGACTCAAACACACACTCTAATGTCCACTACTAGGGTTTCGTTCCTTATAAATTTGTACTAGTGTGGAAAACATGGCTCTGATACCACTCTGTAACGCCCCGAATCCCAAATACACTGAATTCGAGATGTTCTACAGGATCTTTTCGCTTCCTTTAGTACAATTTTACAAGGAAATTTGAACTTTTCACTTTACATCAGAGTTTACATGATTACATTACACTTTACGTTGCACAGCGGAAGTAAAATTTACAATAATTGAATAAATGTACAACAACATTGTATAATCTTTAAGCATCTGTTCTTCTTTAATCTTTATCATACCATTTACCTGCATATAAGACTGTGGGTACGTCAGTTTATTCAACCGACGAACATTATAGACGGCCATCCTCTCTACGCCGGAAATAGTATAACTCAATTTTTCATATTTAGCAAACACAAACTTGTCACATATCAAACTAAAGGGACTACCCTATTGATGTCGTATTGTGATTGTGCACTTAGTCCTTAATGCAGTTATTTATGTTACATGACACTAATGCGCACTTGTTCGGATTCTATGCATCCCATACTACATAGGTCCGAGGGCAAGCCCTTAATCGTTCTTCATCTTTGTAGGGTTCAATCCCTCGCCATGACTTAATCTACTACTGTAATTACGGTAGGTATCTTAGATGATCTATGAGTACAAGCATGTGTACAGAAAATTCTGGAGGGGAATCCCACGTCATGTCACGACGCATCGTGAAGACAGCCTGTGACAATTCAGCCTCACTTCATGGCACACGATCCTCTTGCAGTCACCAAACATCCCACAAGCGTCTCCACCGGGACGATAATTCTGGAGTAGTGCCCACGCCATGTCTTGATGCATCAAGCAGGCAGCCTGTGGATCACTATCACACCGCCAATCCGATGGCCCTCATACTCGTGTTTTTCTCCTACTTTCATCACGTCTCCACTATGTACCAATCCTTAGTTTTTATCAAATTCATGAACAAAATCAAAGCTCTAGAGTTAGCATCTCCACTACACCGGACTTATTCATTCATTCAAACATGACCAACCTTGGTCTTTCCTTTCAATAATTCATTTCAATTTCTTTCCAATTGCCGAGGGAGACTTAACTACTCTTTCATTTCAATTCCAATTCACAATTGCTAAAATAATCTGAGCACTTCCAGCTCATGAGTTCATTTTTCATAATCACCATAGATTTTCTCTTTTATGTCCATAGTTCCACAATTATATAACTTTCATAAATTCAAATAAATGATTCACTTCATTTCTGGTATAAAAATTCATGCAAAGGCAAACAGAGTTTACTTAACTGTCACATCCAATAATCATTCAACATAAGATTCGCAATAAAATCATAGAATTCCTGATATGCCAAAAGTAATCTGAACAGTTGACTTAGAGCTTATCCAGTCGACTTGTTCAGCCAAACAAAGTCCTTCAATAAGCTGCTCGAAAGAGTCGACTGCTGCACATGGCCAGTCGGCTGTTCCGCAGCGTTCAATATTAAAATATCATTTACAGGGCAGTCGACTGTCATTCAACACAATCGGCTGTTCTGCATAGATCAATTATGTAATTTTTCAAGTCCAGTACAGTCGACTGTTATACACATTCGGTCGACTGAACAGGTTAAAATCTCAAATTAAGGAATCATTCCTTCATTCTATACACACACCGTTCTTGGTCACACTACAATATGCTCATGCCAACCCAAACATGAAATTCTTATATGTTTATTAACATCACAACATAGTTTTCGAATGAATGTAACTTTCACATAACTAGTATTTTCTTTTCTCGAAAGAAATGACAAACATACATTTTTCTTTTACTCATCATTTACTTACGGAGATGAATATTGATCCCAATTTAGCAGGCTAGAACATCAAGTTAACAATTAAAATACATCGTTCCATGGAAATCTAAACTGTATATATTTTATTTTAATATACCAGTAGACTGCTCCCTCGACCGGTCGACTGTACAGGTCATTTCCAATTCTCTACTTATTAAAGTCCTTTTTCATATTTTCTATACTATATACAGCATGGAAAATATCAATTTAGCAATCATTCTATTACTACCACATTTCTTCTTTTTCGACATTTCTTAACAAATTAACATCACTAATCTCTTTATTAGCGATCCTCATATTAATTCTCTATTCTTGATCTTTTACCAAACATACAAATCTATATTTTAATTCACCCAACACAACATTATCACAAAAGTCCATTTAAGCACATAAAGTAATATGGTCAATCTACTAACTCTAGCATATAATTCTTGGTGTTTAGAAATAATGAATCCATGGCTATAATCAATTTACTCACAACTTAAATTTAACGATAGAACCACAAACCAATATTTTCATCAATCAACAAGCCATTTTCTAATTTAAGTGTACTCTTATTTTCATGCATCATTCTTTCAATTCACATCTAGCATGTATTCCTAATTAGAAATACGGAAAATTTACCCACCTCAATGGAGAGACAAACACAATTAGCAACTTCCTAAACAAAAGTCCTTGCACACGAACGGTCCTCCTCCTAGAAGCGCGCACTCGAGCCTCCAAAAGCACCAAAACCAAGCTCCACACAAGCCCACTGAGCACTCCAAACCGGCCCTTCTTCTCCTTGGTGTTGCAAGCACAATCCCACACACTCTCAATCTTTTAACTCACACAATCACTACTAGATAGTGTATTTTAGACTATAGGTTTGGAAGGATTAATAAGCACAAGAATAACTAGCCGGGGGGGGGGGGGGGTATTTATACTAAAAATCAAAGAGAATGGAGGGCTAGGATCAAGTAGTTGGTTATAAGATGGAGGGCTAAGATGAAAGTAGGAGTTACATTAACTACCCACAACCAAGTAACCACCAAGCATGATCTCCATTAAAAATTTTGGTTTTCCCTCCCAAAAGATCAAAACCGGCCTAGTGTAGGAATGCATATTGCACGTGTACGTGCAATGCACGTGTACGTGCAATGCACGTGTACGTGCAATGCACGTGCATGCAACTAGGTCCAAAAATTGTACATTAAATTTTTGTATAAAAATAAAATAGTCTTTAAATTGTATTATACATGACAAGTTGTGTAAAAAATAGTTCATGGGCTTTAGTTTTGGGCCAAAATAATTATTTTAAAAATAAAATAAATAAATCAAATTTTTGGGCTTTAGGAAAAAGGCTTTTTGTCTAATTGAAAGAAGGCTTTATAGAAAAATAATTAAAGGCACATATTTAAATATCTATACTCATGATGAAAATATTTACTAGAAAATATTGCACGTGCACACTACGTGCAAAATAAATAATTTTTCATTAAATGAAAAATCAGGGCATTACACTGTCCATCCATCAGAGCATGGAACACTATACTGTAGCTCAACTTAGTACCCAAGCTCTTCTGCAGGCTCTCCCAGAACTGAGACCTGAATCTCGTATCTCTATCTGATACGATACTGACAGGAACTCTATGCAGATGAACAACCTCCTGAACATACTTCTCGGTTAAACTCTCTGTGGACTGACCCACACGAAAAGGAATGAAGTGAGCACACTTCGTCAGCCGATCCACTATCACCCAGATAGCTTATGGCCCTTGGGACTCCTTGGCAAAGCTGTTACAAAATTCATCGTGATATTCTCCCACTTCCACTCTGGGATTGGAAGTGGTTGCAAAAGTCCCGCGGTCCTCTGATGCTCTGCCTTCACTTGTTGACATATCAGGCACTGAGAGACATATCTAGCCACAGCTCTCTTCATACCATGCCACCAGAAATGTTGCTTCAAGTCCTTGTTCATCTTGGTACCACCTGGATGAATAGGATACGGAGACCGATGAGCTTCCTCCAGCAGCTTCTGCTTGACTTCTCCTCTAGGTACACACAACCTAGAGCCAAAATTGTAACAACCCGAATTCCAAATAAGACTGAATTTGAAGTTCCACAGGATCTTTACACTTCACTTCGTACAATTTTACATTGAATTTAGAACTTTATTTACAACAGAGTCTTTTACATATAAAAGGAACAGAATAAATAAAATACAACAATGATAAATGTACATTTGTAAAACCTTTAACATTTAAGTAATCATTAACAACAAATTCATCTTTATATCTTCTTGTAAACTCCAAGTCCTGCATATAAAACTGTGGGCACGTCAGTTTCTTACAACCGACGAAATATTATACACGACCATCCTCGTTATGGCGAGAGTATAACGATTCTTAAATACTTCAACAAACTACAAACTTGATCACAAACAAGCTAAAGAGAGACCATCCTATTGATGTCGTGGGTGATATGCACTTAATCCTTAATGCAGTTATTTATATTAAATGACACTAATGCGCACATGTTCGGATTCTATGTATCTCATACTACATAGGTCTGAGGGTAAGCCCTTAATCGTACTTCATCTTGTAGGGTTGAATCCCTCGCTATGAGTTAAACTACTACGGTAACTACGGCAAGTATCCTAGATGTTCTATGAGTTACGAGCCCATATCCAGACAGCCTGAAGGGAATCCCACGTCATGACATGATGCATCATGTAGATAGCCTATGGACAATTTGCCTCCGTCATGGAACAATGGCACCACTCGTAGTCACCAAACACCCCACAAGTGTCGCCACGGTTCCGATAATTCTGGAGATGTATTCACGTCATGACATGACGCATCATGTAGACAACCTGTGAACACTCTCACACCGTAGATCCGAGGCCCTCATACTTGTGTTTTTCACTTACTTTCATCAAATCTCCACTATAGTGTAGTCCTTACATTTTTAGTTTGTTTAAAAGAAAATAATCACAACCGAAAACTAGCTCACTCTACCGGACTTAAACTAATATAAAAGAGATAGTCAGCCTAACTGGCTACTTCTCAAGAGATGCGCAACCCACACTGGTTAGCTCTCAAATTCATTAATAAAAATTGTCGGTTACTAGGGTCTCGCCTAGCCTCTAGATTCCAACAACTATCTCCTCCTAGAGATCAACAATAAGTCATATTCAATCTCAAAATAATTATTCAATTCCTTTATTCACAAACTCTTTCTCAAAAGATAAACATTTCTTTATAATCTCATAATACGAAAACAATTCAATTCATCTCTTTCATCAGTTTAATCCCTTATACCATTGTATGCAATATCAAATAATCTCAATCAAGTATTAATAATCATAAAATCTCATTAAGAAGAAAATCTAGTTGCAATACAAATATTCATCTCTTTTTAATTATACAATTGTCACAATTTTCATTATAAAAATCATTTCTACTTCTTTTAATCGATAAAATCGAGTTCTTTAATGTAAAATCCGTTTTAATCTCACATAATATATCCAAATATTGTGGAAATAATCTTTATAATATCTAAATAATTTTAGAAAATTAAATAGGGTTTTTCCCAATTTTTATTTCACTTAAAAACCCAAAACACAAAAAAAATCAAAAAACAAAAACAAAATGGCAAAGGTCGGAATCGAACCCAGACCCAACGACCAAACCCACCCATGAACAGTAATAGTCTTAGAGCGCACCCGCTGACCAGTTAGGCCAGAATGACTAATTGATATACTATGAACCCGAAATAAATATATATATATATATATATATACTTTCGGTAATTTAATTAAAACTGAAATTCATAAAAACAGAGTCTCTAACCAGACTCAAACCCAAGCCCAATAGCTCCGCCGAGCTAAGTAACGTCCCTAAATCGCACCCACTGGCCAGTAGGTCTGAGTGACTAATCCGAAATGAAAAGAGTTAAATTCTTTTTGTGAAAATCGCACTGTACTTGATTTTTCCTTTAAATAGCTCGATTTTTCAATTGACTTGTTGTACTCACTCAAAATGTAGATCCTTTTCCAGAATGTGTTCTATCAAAATACAGTATAGTATATTCATTTAAACTTTACAAAATTCTCTTTTTTTTGACAATATAACAAAAGTTTCTCTCCAAAATTGTATTAAAAACACACATATAATCAAGTTGCAAATAAAATGTTGTTTCTCATCAAAACTTTTTAAAAAAATTCTCACACAAAAAATATATACTAGTGAGATTAAATCCGCATTTCTTTACCATATTAGCATCAAAAAATCATTTTTCATACATATTGTATTATTGTGGCTATAATAGGAAATATTCTACTATGTATAATTTTTTTTTCATTTCAACAATGAATATTTTCTTTCTAATTCAACAAGAGTTCTAGACTATAAGATTCACAATAATATTTCCACAAATCATAGAACAATTATGTCAAAATTATGCAATCTGCAAATTAACATACCAATCAAAATTTATTAATTAAATTCTACATTATCTAGCATGCAATTTTACTCATAAATTAGAAAGTATTTTAGAATCACCCACCCAAGAAATGTTGATTTCTTGCAATTGAATTCCTAAAAACTCCGATTTGTCTCCTCGAAATTTGCGCACAAGGAAAAGCTCCCCATCTCCATTTTCGGCCAGAGCAACCAACACACCATTTTCGGCCAAGCACAGAGAAGGCACAGAAAAAGCATCTCCACTTCTATACATATATGTATATATCTAATTATGTATACATATATATACATATTCATATATAAGTATATAGGTATTTAAAGGTAAGTAGGTAGAGAAGTACAGGAGGTGTGCTGGTCTGGTTTGCGGAATGGACAGGGAAGAAGGAAAGAAAGATGGGAGAGAATGAAAAGAATGTATGAGTGTATCTATATATATATATATATATATATATATATATATATATATATATATATGTATACACACATTTGTATGGTGGATTTTGAGTGGAGAAGCAAAGTAGTTTGTAGTGCACAGTGGAGGAAAAGCACTAATCTCAATACCTATCTATCTACATTTGGATATATACATATAGCTATACTTATATAAATACAAAGGTGAGTAGATGGAGAACAAAAGAGAGATGGCTCAGGATTGCTTTCGGATGTGAGCAGAGGAAAGAAAGAAAGAAGAAGAATGAGGAGAGGTGAAGGAGTTAGGGGTATTTTCATAGGATACTTAGGTGATGGTTATAATAACTACTCCCCATGAACACCACCCACTAATCCACTCACAATTTCAAAAATTGTGTTCTCCCTCCACTCCAAAAAGAAACAGTCAGCGACCTACCATTTTCATGCATATACACGTGCACGTACTTCGCACTTGCACACACCTCACAAAATT
This sequence comes from Hemerocallis citrina, assembly GCA_017893485.1. Lineage (NCBI taxonomy): Eukaryota > Viridiplantae > Streptophyta > Magnoliopsida > Asparagales > Asphodelaceae > Hemerocallis > Hemerocallis citrina. The sequence continues at coordinate 41,456,307 of CM030366.1, forward strand.
AATTATTTATATTTTAAAATTAAAACATGTGTATTTAATATTTAAGATTGCATGTAAAATTAGTTTAATTAAAAATTATAGTTTCTCATGCACAAATAAAATAAACATACACACACACTTAAAAAATTATTTTAAAATGATAATGCAACTAATATGTGCAATGCAAACACGTACGTCGCACGTAAAAATACCGAAATACGAAAATTGACTTTATCAACAGAAAAATATTAAAATATATTCGAAAATAATAAAAGAAAAATATATTTATTAATTTATATATTCCACGACGTAATCACTACGTACATAGAAAATACGTGCATTACACGTATAAAAGTATTTAAATTGAAGTAGGAGAAAAATGAACTTCCATTTATAAACGAATTCGTACACGTTATTAAATAAATAATTGAAATACATAGAAAATATCACATGTAGCGGTGGAAAATATATAATCGGTACGTGCATCGATAACACGTAAAAAGTACGTAAAAATACAGAGATTGAAATTTAATATTTGAGTTGACTCAAATAGGATTTTAAGAATAAGAGAAATGCATAAATAGTCGGAATCCAAAATATGTAGTGAAACACGTTACAAATATTACCAGTAACGGTACAAAATACACATGCGAAACACACGAATGCAAATTGTCATTTTTAATTTTTCGGGGTGTTACGCTCTCTCCCCTTAGAACAGTTCTGTCCTCAGAACTCGCTAGGGTAAAGGTTGTATTTTGTACACACCATAGAAAATATCATTAATATATAGTGAAAACTGCAAACATTAAGGAAAATAAATGCAGTACATAAATAAGCAATGAGGAAAAATAAGACAAAATCTATATAAGAAAACTGTGAGTATCAAAATTTTATAAGAACGGAACAAGAAAACTAGAAAAATAGCAGGAGAAAAGAAAATGTGACCATAAATGATAGTATAGATTGAAAAAAGTTCCATAAAAATAATGTTAGGTAAGGTACTAGATGAAAAGGAAAAATAAATTAAGTCATTAATTGTGAAATTGTTCGGAAAACAATGCAATGAAGAGAAACATAGACAATGGAAACTTTATAAATAGATTTAGTAATCAAATTTTATCAAAGTAATAAGCGGTAAAAAATTGCAAACTGGTTTGATACTGTATGACCAAAAAATTGAATTGGAAATTTAAAGAAGGCTGTTGGATAGGAGTTTGAAAAATATACGAGAATGAAATTTAGTCAAAAGTATAGAAAACATTAAATGATTTTCTATACCAATTAATAAAATAATTTGTAAGGTAACTATAATAATTATGCATACGTTTTGAAAATTTAAGATATAAAAGGCATACATCGAAATACTTTCAAATTGTCAAGTAGAGCAAGAAAAACCAACATACGAAATCATATACGTACATAGGCGTAAAATTATTGGGTGAAACAACCAATATTATGATACGAAAATTATAAATGATTTGTAGGAGTAAAATAAAACATTATAGTAGAAAGGCAATAATACATAATTTGAAACAATGCGGAAACTAATTATATAGAAATAAATTATGAATTATAAACAAAAGTGTAATTAATAAGATATATATATATATATATATATATATATATATATATATATATATATATATATATATATTGTTAGGTGAGTAGCCACCAAATTTAAGATAAGTTAATAACAATATAAAATACGATGAAGTGGTATGAAATGCTTACTCATGAAAAGATTCAAAATAAAGAAGAAGACAGCAAAATAGTTGGGATTAAGTAGTAAATATGCAAGTAGGATAGATATAGAAATCAGTATAAACAATATAATGCTAGGTTGTAAAATATTATAAAATAGTATAAGCTAGTACAAAAATAGAATAGTGGTAAGTAAATATTATAGAAAACAAAGTAGGGGTTATCGAAGTAGACAATCTCCTTCTGGGGTAGGTTCGCCTCGTTGATGTCTAACTGCAGGCTTGGCTCCTTGAAATCAAGTTGCAGAATTGCCTCTACGACATCCGATTGTAGTTTGCATTCTGGACATTCGGTTGAAGACTTTGTCTCCCCGACGACCAGTTGCAGTTTGCCTCCATTGACGTCTAGTTGCAGATTTTCCCTCTCGACATCAGGTTTCACCAAAATGGGAGGTGAAAAGATGTAATCTTCCATGTACACTTGGATATTGGGTGTTTAATAAAGTATGGTGTTATTGTTTTGAAATCAGTGATATAAAAGTGGATGGAAAAGTTGTAAATGAAGTAGAAAATTGCAACGGCAAAATATTAAAATAGATATATAGACTTTAAATATAGGATATACAAAATTTTTTGTAAGGAAAATGATTTATAACATTAGGACGAAAATAATGTAAAGTATATGTACGAAATGAAAACACAAATAAAAACAATCATTATGTAGTGTATGTATTATATTGAAGAATCGTAAAACTAAAAAGTTTATAAGTAGCGATTAATAGTAAAAGTGAATATAACAAAACAAATTAGTAAATAATATGTAGTAACAATAGTATCGAATGTAGACAATAAAACAAAATGGTAGGTCATATTTATATGAGCAGAATATTTCAATCTTGTTAAAAATATACTGAAATATACAAGAAAATATAAGGAATGGAAAAATATAGTATCACAAAACCAAATCATGTAAAATGAATGTACATAAGCAAAAATTCATAAGCAAAGTTCAAAATATAATAGAAATAATAAATGAAGAAAATAATAGTTGCAATATTAATTTAATAAGTGGCAATAAAATGCTTAAAGTAATAGCAATGTAAACGGATAAACATAAAGTGACATTAAAACATGAAAGACAAAATTTTAAGACTGAAAGATAGATAAAAACAAGTTCAAAATATCAAGACTAAGGAAGATAGACCCAATAATAGATATTCAAGTAATTTAATAGTATAAGAAAATATTTATTTTAAAAATATTGAATGTTGAAAAGTACCATGCTGGAAATTTACGAAGAAAAATTTGAAAGAAAAACTTAGTCTATGTGTAAGGTATCATGAATATAGGTTCAAACCAACCAGGCTTCCACTGCGCCACTCTGATACCAAGGGAAAACATGCTCGCATACAATCTCACATCAATGTATATGTGGAGAGCATCATGAAAGAAAGTAGTTATTGAACTTGTTTTCATGACTCCAGCCATCCAAAAGGGAAATGAACGAGAAAATATCAGTGTATAGAGCAACACAAATATAAATCACTTACATTTAAATCTCTATAGACTGAACTCACACTTCTAATGTCCACCCTAATGTGTCGTCCTTGTAAATTTATACTAATTATTGAAGTGTGGCTCTGATACCACTCTGTAGCACCGCGAATTCTGAATAAGACTGAATTCGAAGTTCCACAGGATCTTTACATTTCACTCCGTATAATTTTACAAGGAATTTAAAACTTTATTTACAACAAAGTCTTTTACATCAACACGTATCGGAATAAATAAAATACAACAATGATAAATGTACAATTTTAACAATTTTAACATTTAAGTAATCATCAGCAACAAATTCATCTTTATATCTTATTGTAAACTCCAAGTCCAGCATATAAAACTGTGGGCACGTTAGTTGTTTACAACCGACGAAATATTATACACGGCTATCCTCGCTATGCCGAGAGTACAACGATTCTTAAATACTTTAACAAACCACAAACTTGATCACAAACAAGCTAAAGAGGGACTATCCTATTGATGTCGTGGGTGCTATGCACTTAATCCTTAATGCAGTTATTTATATTAAATGACACTAATGTGCACTTGTTCGGATTTTATGCATCCCATACAACATAGGTTCGAGGGCAAGCCCTTAATCATACTCCATCTTGTAGGGTTGAATCCCTCGCTATGAGTTAAACTACTACGGTAACTACGGTAAGTATCTTAGATGTTCTATGAGTTACGAGCCCATGTCCAAACAGCCTGGAGGGAATCCCACGTCATGACATGACGCATCATGTAGACAGCCTATGGACAATTCACCTCCATCATGGGACAATGGCACCACTCGTAGTCACCAAACACCCCACAAGCATCGCCACGGTCCCGATAATTCCTGAGATGTATTCACGTTATGACATGACGCATCATGTAGACAGCCTGTGAACACTCTCACACCGTAGATCCGAGGTCCTCATACTTGTGTTTTTCTCTTACTTTCATTACATCTCCACTATAGTGTAGTCCTTACATTTTTAGTTTTTTTAAAAGAAAATCATCACAACCTAGAGCTAGATCACCCTACCGGACTTAAACCAATATAAAAGAGACAGTCAGCCTAACTGGCTACTTCTCAAGAGATGCTTAACCCACAATAGTTAGCTCTCAAATTCATTAATAAAAACTGCCGGTTATTAGGGTCTCACCTAGCCTCTAGATTTCAACAACTATCTCTTTCTAGAGATCAATAATAATTCATATTCAATCTCAAAATAATTATTCAATTCCTTTATTCACAAACTTTCTCAAAAGAGAAACATTTCTTTATAATCTCATAACATGAAAACAATTCAATTCAACTCTTTTATCAATTTAATCCCTTATATCATTGTATGCAATATCAAATAATCTCAATCAAGTATTGATAATCATAAAATCTCATTAAGAAGAAAATATAGTTGCAATACAAATATTCATCTCTTTAATTATACAAGAGTCACAATTTTCATTATAAAAATCACTTCTACTTTTTTTAATCGATAAACTCGAGTTATTTAATGTAAAATTTCTTTTGATCTCACAAAATATATCCAAATATTGTGAAAATAATTTTTATAAAGTCTAAATAATTTTAGAAACATAAATAGGATTTTTTCCCGATTTTGATTTCACTTAAAAAACCCCAAAACACAAAAAAAAAATCAAAAAACAAAAACAAAATGGCCAAGATAGGAATCGAACCCAGACCCAACGACCAAACCCGCCCATGAACAGTAATAGTCTTAGAGCGCACCTGCTGACCAGTTAGGCCAGAATGACTAATTCCTTAAACTATGAACCCGGAATATATATATATATATATATATATATATATATATATATATATATATATATATATATATATATATATATATATATATATTTATATACATACTTTCGTTAATTTAATTAAAATTGAAATTCATAAAAATAGAGTCTCTAACCAGACTCGAACCCGAGCCCCATAGCTCCGCCGAGCTACAGTAACGTCCCCAAATTGCACCCTCTGACCAGTAGGTCCGAGTGACTAACCCGAAATGAAAAGAGTTAAATTCTTTTTGTGCAAATCGCACTGTACTTGATTTTTCCTTTAAATAGCTCGATTTTTCAATTGACTTGTACTCACTCAAAATGTAGATCCTTTTCCAGAATGTGTTCTATCAAAATACAGTATAGTACATTCATTTAAACTTTATAAAATTCTCTTTTTTTTTGACAATATAACAAAAGTTTCTCCCCAAAATTGTATTAAAAACACACATATAATCAAGTTGCAAATAAAATGTTGTTTCTCATCAAAACTTTTTATAAAAATTCCCACACTCACAAAATATATACTAGTGAGATTAAATCCGCATTTCTTCACCATATTAGCATCAAAAAATCATTTTTCATACATATTGTATTATTGTGGCTATAATAGGAAATATTCTACTATGTATAATTTTTTTTTCATTTCAACAATGAATATTTTCTTTCTAATTCAACAAGAGTTCTAGACTATAAGATTCACAATAATATTTCCAAAAATCATAGAACAATTATGTCAAAATTATGCAATCTGCAAATTAACATACCAATCAAAATTTATTAATTAAATTCTACATTATCTAGCATGCAATTTTACTCATAAATTAGAAAGTATTTTAGAATCACCCACCCAAGAAATGTTGATTTCTTGCAATAGAATTTCTAAAAACTCCAATTTGTCTCCTCGAAATCCACGCACAAGGAAAAGCTTCACATCCCCATTTTCGGTCAGAGCAACCAGCACTCCATTTTCGGCCAAGCACAGAGAAGGCACAGAAAAAACATCTCCACTTCTATATATATATGTATATATCTAATTAAGTATACATATATATATATATACATATTTATATATAAGTATATAGGTAATTTAAATGTAAGTAGGTGGAGAAGTATAGGGGGTGTGCTGGTCTGGTTTTCGGAATAGACAGGGAAGAAGGAAAGAAAGATGGGAGAGAATGAAAAGAATGTATGAATGTATATATATATATATATATATATATATATATATATATACACACACATTTTTATGGTGGATTTTGAGTGGAGAAGCAAAGTAGTTTGCTGGACATTGATGATGGACTGGTTTGGTGGGGAGGGGGGGTGGCGGGGGGTTCGGAAGTACACAGAGGAGGAAAAGCACTCATCTCAATACCTATATATCTACATTTGGATATATACATATAGGCATACTTATATAAGTACAGAGGTGAGTAGATGGAGAACAAAAGAGAGATGGCTCTGGATTGCTTTCGGATGTGAGCAGTGGAAAGAAAGAAAGGGGAAGAATGAGGAGAGGTGAATGAGTTAGGGGTATTTTTATTGGATACTTAGGTGATGGTTATAATAACTACTCCCCATGAACACCACCCACTCATCCACTCACAATTTCAAAAAATTGTGTTCTCCCTCCATTCCAAAAAGAAACAGCCGGCCACCTACCATTTTCATGCATACACACGTGCATGTGCTTCGCACTTGCACACACCTCACAAAATTAATTATTTATATTTTAAAATTAAAACATGTGTATTTAATATATAAGATTGCATGTAAAATTAGTTTAATTGAAAATTATAGTTTCTCTTGCACAAATAAAATAAACATACACACACACTTAAAAATTTATTTTAAAAATATAATGCAATTGATACGTGCAATGCAAAAACGTACGTTGCACGTAAAAATGCCAAATTACTAAAATTAACTTTATCAACGGAAAAATATTAAAATATATTCGAAAATAACATAAGAAAAATATATTTATTAATTTATATATTCCACGACGTAATCACTACGTACATAGAAAATATGTGCATTACACGTATAAAAGTATTTAAATAATTGAAGTAGGAGAAAAATGAACTTCCGTTTACAAATGAATTCGTACACATTATTAAATAAATAATTAAAACACATAGAAAATATCACACGTAGCGGTGGAAAATACATAATCGGTACGTGCATCGATACGTAAAAGGCATTTAAAAATACAGAGATTGAAATTTAATATTTGAGTTGACTCAAATAGGATTTTAAGAATACGAAAAATTCATAAATAGTCGGAATCCAAAATACGTAGTAAAACACGTTACAAATATTACCAGTAACAGTACAAAATACACGTGCGTAACATACGATGGCAAAATTTTTATTTCCAATTTTGCGAGGTATTACAAAAACGAAGGACCCTCCAGCATAAACGACCAAATCAGATCTCAAACCGGCTTTCACCTCACTTCCAAATTGCTGCAACTGCGTCACTTGCTTGGGCTTCCTTAATCTGCTTAATCAAAGAAGACTACAACTGCAACATCATGAAATGCTGAGCTGATCCAGGATGTAGCACATCCAACTCTAGCCACCTCATATCCGCCACTAATTCCTTCTACTTATTGAGGAACATAGCGGCAGACCTCCTACAAAAAGCATCTGGCACCAAATTCACTCTGCCCAGGTGATACTGCAAATTGATGTCAAAATCTGCCATCAATTCTAGCCATCTTCTTTGCCTCATTTTCAATTCCTTCTGTGTGAACACATACTTGAGGCTCTTGGGATCTGTGAATATCTCCACTCTATCCCCATGCAGATAATGCAGAAACACCAGCGTGAGAAATAATGTGGCCCAGAAAAGCAACCCGATCCACCCAGAACTCACTTATTGAGCTTCCCATATAGCTGGTTCTCTCTCAAGGTCTGCAGAACCACCTTCAGATGCTCAGCATGATCTTCCTTATTCTGAGAATACACCAATATGTCGTCAATGAAAACCACAACAAACGGATCCAAGAACGGCAAGAACACCCTGTTCATCAGACTCATAAACACTGTCGGTGCATTTGTAACTCCGAAAGGCATCACCAAGAACTCATAATTCTCATACCTCGTTCGGAAAACCATTTTCGGAACATCTTCTGACTTCACTTTAACTTGATGATACCCAGAACAAAGATCAAACTTCGAGAACACAGAAGCACCTCCCAGTTGGTCGAACAAATCGTCAATCCTCGGCAATGGATACCGATTCTTTACAGTGACATTATTCAACTCTTTGTATTCAATACAAAGCCTGCAGCTACCATCCTTCTTATTGATGAACAGAACTGGGGCTCCCCAAGGAGAAACACTAGGCCTGATGAAACCCTTATCAAGCAGCTCCTGAACTTGGACCTTTAGCTCTGCCAATTCAACCGTTGCCATGCGATATGGACTCTTGGAAAATGCGCCATACCTGGGTGAACATCAATGCTGAACTCCACATCCTGATTGGGCAGCAAACCGGGCAAATCCTCGAGAAAGACATCAAGGAAATCCCGCACAACTAAGGCTGCAACAACCCTATCAGAGCCCAACGACACAAGCGAAACAGCCTTGGGGTCCACCGAGTTCTTGACATGCCCTGACGGTGTCTCACCTGCATGGAACACAAACTTTGGTTGACCAGAAAGCATGAAAGTCACCTTCTTCTCTCGGCAATCAATCGCGGCACAAGAAATACCTAACCAATCCATGCCCAGAATGACATTGAAACCGGAACTGGGAATTACAATCATATCAGCCAAGAAATCTGCACCACCACTCAGCAGCAGGCTTTGCTTGCATACCCTAGAACAGACAACGACACCTCCACCTGTGGTGATGTCCCAAACTGTGGGCATAGCATTGCTTGCCAAACTTTGCTGATCAACAAAGAGGGAGGAAATAAAACAGTGGGTAGCACCAGAATCAAACAAAACATGAGCTGGAAGGGAGAAGACTAAAATAATACCTAGAAGAAGATCAAACAAAAGAATAAGATGCTAGCAGGATATGTACACAAATAATTGTACAAAAGAATGGAAAATAACATGCATAAAACAGAAATGAAGGAAAAAAAGAAAAGTACAACTACTGTGATATATCTGCATCCACTCCAACAGCTACCTCCGCTTCCTCGGCAGTCAGGTTATAAGCCTAAGCACGACTCCCAGTCTGGCCTCCTCTAGGGGCTACACGCCTCTAATCAAAAGCTTGCCTCGGCAGTGGAAGAGGCAGTTTACCCTGAACATGAATCGGCTATCCTAGCTGAGCAACACCAACAACCAGTGCAGGAGTCCTGTTCCTCGGATAGTCATGAACCATATGATCTCTGCTCCCACACACTAGACATAGTCGATTGGCCATCCTGCAGTCACGTTGTGAATGCCCAGCCTTATGGTAATAGCCACAAGTCTTACGGCTGTACTCTCGCAGGAGGGGGCAGAACTGGCCTCCGAATAGGTCCTCCGGTAGGTCGAATTGCAATAAGGTGCGAAACAGTCCTGTGAGGAATACCTGACCTGCTGAGGGTCTGCTCCTGAATCCGAGCAACATCTAGAACGTCGGCATAGGCACGAAGCTGAAGAGCAGCCAAGCGTTCCTGGATGAGAAAACTCAAGCCCAACTGGAATCTGCGAGCCCTATCCTCATCAGTGGCTACGAGGGCAGGAGCGAAGTGACTGAGCCGAATAAACTCTCCAGCATACTCTTCCACGGAACGTTTTTCCTGGTTAAGAAAATGCTCAAATTAATAATGTTACAGATGAAGTAGGCAACAACAATGACAATTAAGAACCCTTATCTAGCTGAACTGAGTTGAGGAAACAAATTATCGTTCCATCTCTGCCTTGGTAACACTGGGAAAGAACTTCGTAATGAAGCTCTCTGAGAAAGTGGCCCACTCGATGGGTCTCGCATCCTTTCGATTTCAGCTCGCCACCGGATGCGAACGAAATCTACCAATTGGATGCTAATCACATCCACACGATCACAATCAGCAACACGAGCGGCAATCAACAGTTGCTCCATCCGGATAAGCCATTGCTCGGCCTCCAGTGGTGACTCAGTACCCGAGAACTTATCCGGGTGCAGCCTCATGAAATTTGCTACTGTACCGGGCCTTGGTGGCAGTGGCCTAGGTGCAGGTCCAGCGGCAGTCCCATTGGCTGCCAAAGTGGCCCTCATCAATTCATTGTGCTCCTGCTGGAGAGCCATCATCTGCTGAATCGTCGAAAGAATAGCAGCATTTTCCGGCTGCTCAACCCTCGGACGGGAAGAAGAAGAATTCCCACGAGCCATAGCCTGAAATGCGAGCAAATATGGTCAATACCCAGATTATGTTGGTTATTATATATTCATGTGATCAATGTGGTGTGCACATTACTGAGTTAACCCAGCTAGAGCCAAACTTGACTAATATATCAATCAAAGCCAACCTTCATAATGATAGTCATGTTTGACTGAAATATTATCCAAACCTGGGGCTCTGATACCACTAAAAACCTGTCACGGCCCGCTTCCCAAAATACGAAATACGAGTACGTAACGTAGGCCCAGCAAATGATGTAAACACCAATCATAAGATGTACCACACTAACTCAGCAATATAAAAAATAACACAACCACGCAAGAAAGATATAATCACATGAATCAAAGATAAACTTCAATAATAATGAAATAATCCAAATAATATCGAACCAATATCCAACATCTGGGAAATAAAAATAAACGACGGAAACATAAGCCCAAAACAAAATATAATATCCAGACAATATTCAAAAAAATAAAACTAGCAACAAAATAAACTAAGAAGCTCAATCTTTATTTCCATCTTCAAGAATCGTTGTTCACCAATTCCTGCTGGTATAGATCCTCTAGTACCTACAAATTCTTGATTTAAAAAGAAGGAAAATAATGTCCTTAAAGCAAGTCGTGGACAGAAAGCAGAGGGAAACAGAGAATAATAGGAACATAGTATATCAAAGAAAAGGGACGGGATCAAAGTCAATAACAAAAGCAAAGATAGGCAATAATATTGAAGGTTTATATTTAATCATGCATGTAATGAATGATGTCAATTTAAATTCTATCTTGATTACGATATACAGGATCAAGCATAGAATATCAAATGCAGATTATTAATCATTTTATTAATCTATCTAATGTACGTACTATTGTGTCTCATATGTTCCATACCACAGTTTCAGTGCAAGCACACAGTGAACATTTTAGACTGATGGAGAATTCATGGATCGTGTACTCGGGAAGAAGATGACAAGATATCACGATAGCGTGATAACACAATAACAATCAATTCTCCACCTTCCAAGTTATAAATCAGGCAAGCAAGAAGGCCTTTACCGAGTACATTTTCCGATCATTCACAACCAAGTCATCCCATAATGCCCCGACTTGTTAATAGTTTATTTTCATCCTATGTGAGAATGCAAGAAGGTGTCAATGTTGTATGATGCTAGGTGTGACTAATTCTACTCGTCATAGACAAATTAATAAGCAACCATATTAATTATACAGAAATTACACAATCTGGGCAGCATGACATTGCTGTACAAAAACACAGACTACCGCTACTACAGAAAAGCAAATCTGGATCCGTCAGAAATTATAGAAAATAGAATCTCTGCCGGTTCCAGGAAATATATATAAGACATATAAAAGTTAAAGAAACTTGGGTGAAAACTCTATTCTTTTCAGATTTTATGTTCAGGCATCAAGTTGTAAATTATGTAAACACATATGGAACAGATCAGAAAACTCATCAATTAAATCTACAAAAATTCAGGGTGATTCCTACACATGTCTAGTCTCAGCCAAATTTATTTCATATTTTTATTTTACTGTTAACATGTTCATTTTAATTATGAAACAGAAAGATATGCATAAATTTGTGAATCTGAAAATTCTGACACAACTGTACTAAAATACTAATATCTAACAGAGTATAACTCAGAATTCAGATCTGTTAAAAGTTTTAGAAAATAGATTCATAGAGCTATAATTCATGTTCAGAAAGTTATTTCAAATTACAATAGCAACATGGTCGAAATTCTGATACAAAAAAAAAAAACAACCAGCAGTCCAGAATTTATTTTGATATGAATATGCAACAATTTAATCATACAACCATATCGTTCATGCTACTTAATAATCAAAGTCATGCTAGATGTTTAATATGCATAATTCCAGTTTTAAGATGCAATATCACAGACATGGTAATCAATTCATCAAATCAAATTCAATCTAATATATCCAATTTACCAAACAATTCTATAACACATGTATCTAGTTATTTTTCATGTAAACGTGCATATGCAATGTACAAGAGGAACTAGATTTTAGATCAAAGATGTAGGCACGATGTTAAGAATATATCGGGTTAGCTCGTATAAACCCTCAATATACTTAACGGAATTTCAAATAGCAGTACAATAAAAGGAACTGGATCTGCTTACAGAGATCAAAGGAATCTTGAACAAAAAAAATAACTAGTACAAGAAGAGACATGCCTTTTAGTTAGTAGATTCGAATAGATAGAATAACAGGATGAGAATCCCAGGCGACGAACCACGATCACGGAAAAAAGCAAGCACGAGCGAGCTACATGCAAAACAACAAAACACAGCATCACCAGATCCTCTCAACAACCACCAAAACAGCAATTCAAGATCCCTTCTCAACAACAAACACCCAAATAGGATCCCCTACTCCATAACACAGCAAACGCCAAATAACCCAACACTGTGCTTCGCCAGAGACGGTGGGTGACGGCAACTGCAGTGGCGATTGGTGACAGAGACAGCCTATGGTGAGGCGGCTAATGGTGGGGTGGCTGTCGATGGGGACGCTGGCAGTCGGGAAGCGACGCAACGACAAAGGCAGCGGCGTCGAGTGGAAATCTATTTTGCTCTGGAATGGAGGAGGCAAAACTGCGGGTGTTCGGGGCTTGGACGATGACGACAAGGGGGTGAGGGTTCTGCGGTGGATGCAGGGGACGACGGAGAGGGATCGGGGTGGTCGACGAGGTCGATAGCGGCAATGATGAGGCGGATGGGTTCGAGCAGCAATGGTGGGTTCGGTGGATGGCGATGGGTTAGGACGAAGGCGACGGAATGGAGGTTAGATGGGAGCAAGTGCGTTGGCGGAGGGCTAGGGTGAAGAGGTCGAGGTGGTGGTCGGAGATGAGATCGGAGAACGGGGAGGCGGTTTGGGTTTTTTGAAGATGAAACAGAGAGATGAGAGAGTCGAGGGTTGGAGAGAGAGAAAAGCGGCGGTAGGGAAGAGAGAGAGGGGGGGATTATTACAATTAGGGTTTTAATAATAGGGTATTTATATGGGATTAAGGAGTTGTGGTTTTGAGTTGCGGGTTAATGAGTTTAGGCTCCAAAAAGAGATAAATGAATGTAATCGAAGAGATGAACACATAGCGGAACAATTCGACCAAAAATTTTCAAAGAGCCAAAAAATGAAGAAAAGAGTACGGAATGATCAAAAGGATTAAAAGAACCCAAGAAAAGAAAAATTCTATTATTAAAAGAAATCAGATACAATAATCAAGAAAAGAAAATAAAATAAAATACAATAAAAATCCAAAATAGAAAAATAGGGGTTACATATCCTACACACTTTACAAGAAGAATTTCGTCCTCGAAATTTATACAAGTGGTACATAGGGCAAACCCCGAAACAAAACAAAACAAGCAAAACAGCTACTCAAACAAATGAGGAAACTTCTCCCGAATGTCCTCTTACAACTCCCATGTCGACTCACCTGGCGAGTGAGGATTCCAAGAAACTCGAACCAACTTGATGAATCTATTCTTCAACACCTTCTCTTGACGGTTTAAGCTAGAGACTAGTTGAATTTCACACGACAAATCCGGCCTCACAGACAAGTCTGAGTAGTCAATCACATGACTGTCATCCCTGATGCATTTCCTGATCTGAGAAACATTGAATACATCATGGACACCCGCTAAAGCTGGCAGCAATGCGTGTCTATAAGCTACCGTGCCCACACATTCCATAATATTGAATGGACCGATGAACTGAGGACTCAACTTGCCCCCACCTACAATAATCAAGAAAAGAAAAATAAAATAAAATATAATAAAAATCCAAAATAGAAAAATAGGGGTTACAGGCATCCCTCTCGTCAATCCCGAGGCCTAGGAGGTCATGGGCGACGTGGGGCTCCAACCGTGTGCCCCTGAGTAGGCCGTTCGGGTCGCCGACACCATGTCCGAGGGTCCCATGGCGATCGAAGTGGTCGAGAAGCTCCCCTTACCTCGGGCCCGGCAGGCCATGGAGTGTGACACCATTGAGTCCAGCTACATGAAGTGGGCTCAGGCGAGCGTGCAGGTAATCTTTGTTCAGCTCTGATTCCCTTATACTTTGGTTGCTATTTTTTCATCGAAGTCTTATTCCCTCAGCTGTAGGCATGCATGGAGGGTGCCCAGGTGCTGACGCTGCATCACCAAGAGCTGAAGAGGGAGGTGAGGATTGCTCAAAATGATGAGTGATAGATGAAGGACCTGAAGTTGAAGCTGATGGCGACCGAGCCCCGTAGTCAAACCCTTCTGGCCGAGCTGGCTTCCGAGGTCGAAGCCAGCATGAAGAGGGAAGGAGACTTAAAGAAAGCGGCTGCTCGTGAGATAAAGAAGATCAAGGAGGCCGGCATGGACATGGTTATCGAGGCTCAGGACGAGGTGTATACCCGGGCGATCGGGCACGTCAAGTACTACCGCCCCGAGTTGTAGCTTGACGAGTTCAATTATGACATGAAGTTGCTCGACCATCCGCTATCTCCTGGAAGCGATGGTGATGAGGACATTGCGGCGGCCGACCCTGATGCCGAAACAGCCATCGACGAAGTGGTTCACCCATCTTCTGATAAGTAGCATTTGTATTTGCCTTTTCCCCTCTTTGCTCTTTGTATTTTGTAATTTCCGAATGCGGACTGGCTACCGCACCTTTGTATGAAATTTTTGGGTTATGAAAAGATTTTTTTGGTCAAACTTTTTGCTTGTAAGATTTTTAAGGTGTAGTCTGCCTTGTATGATTTTGTGAATTTAGCCAAGTCTATAGGAATCGGAATGATGTTTCTTTTGTCAATGTCAGATGGATGAGCCCTCTGGGGTAGGCCCTGGTCGTGTCGAGATGGCGCAGCTTAGGGGTAAGGTCACGTCCTTAGAGTCCGCACTGACTCAGTACCGTAAAGAGGCTCGCAATCGAGAGACGACTATTCCATACTTTATGGATAAGTCGAAGGGACTTAGCTTGGAGTTGGCAGCTTGAAGAAGTTGATAGGTCATGACTTGGGAAGTGCAAAGGTTGTGTTTTCGATGTCCAACACTTCCGTCCGGCGACCATTCTCCGAATCTTTCCTCCATGAGATCATTGTGGAGAAAGAGTTAGAGATACAACGATACAAGATAATGCTCGGGATTTCAGGATCCCGATACGTTTCTTTCGGAGGTGCTTGCCCTTCTACCGGAGTCTCGTTACCGACCCTGCAAATAGAGCCTACGAGGCCAGGTGATGCCCAGAGCTCCATTGTGGGTGTGTCCACATTAGCGGCCCCGGGAGATCCTCCAGAGGAACAAATTCGTTCGGCCGACCTTGAACTGGTCTGTACCAACCATGCATCTCTAGCGTAGGAGTCGTAGGTCGTTGGCGAGCAATTTAACAAATTCTCAACGATTGTATTGGTACACTTCTGTTGGTTGTAATAATAATAAGAAAAATAGTTGTGAATTGGCCTTATGTGGGTTTTTTGTGTGCAGTCATCCGAACCATGCATTATGAGTGCGATTCTTCTAGATCTTCGGATTCCAAGGCGAGCGGCGAGGACGTGAGAGAGATTGAGAAATTGAGAACTCTCATAGGTGAGTGTGCGACTCTGTTAGATGGTCGAAGTCTAGGCTGAGCAGCGAGGACGTGAGAGATTGAGAAATCTCTCGTAGGTTGTTGAAATCCAAGCCGAGTGGCGAGGACGCGAGAGATTGAGAAATCTCTCATAGGTGGTCGAAGTCCAAGCTGAGTGGCGAGGACGTGAGAGATTGAGAAATCTCTCGTAGGTGGTCGAAGTCCAAGCCGAGCGGCGAGAACATGAGTGATTGTGAAATCTCTCGCAGGTTGTTGAAGTCCAAGCCGAGGGGCAAAGACGTAGGAGACCGAGAAATCTATCCTAGGTGGTCGAAGTCCAAGTCGAGTTGCGAGGACGTAAGAAATCGAGAAATCTCACGTAGGTGGTCGAAGTCCAAGCCGAGCAGCGAGGACGTAAGAGACTAAGCGATCTCTCGTAGGTGTTCGATGTCCAAGCCGAGCAGCAAGGATGTGAGAGATTGTGAATTCTCTAGCTGGTTTTCGAAATCCAAGCCGAGGGGCGAGGACATGGCCGCCTGAAAAATCTGTCGTAGGTGGTCGAAGTCCAAACTGAGCGGCGAGGACGTGAGAAATTGATAAATCTCCCGTAGGTGGTCGAAGTCCCAGCCGAGCGGCGAGGAAGTGAGAGACTGAGGTGGTCGTTGTCCAAGCTGAGCGGCGAGGACGTGAGAGATTGAGAAGTCTCTCATAGGTGGTCGAAGTCCATGCCTATAGCGCCCCGAATTTCTAATATAATATCTTAGAAATACGTGGCACAATTCCCAGCATCAACCTCAATTATAATAGTAAACATAGCCAAAACACATATAAAATTTTCAACTTTTATTACATTAAGTCGTTACAAAGCACAGCGGAAAACAAACACCTTGAATTACAAATTCTTTCTTTTACAACACATTCTTTTACAATTTACATAAGTCATAACATCATTCTATCTCATGCATCCAAATCCCAAGCTATAGGTACCTACCTATAAAACATGAGGCTAGAGATAACCATAACCCCCAAAACTATAGGGGTCAGCCCATAATGGTGTGAATGACATAAAATAAATGCAACATAAATAAAACATAAGACATAGAGTCATAAACAACATGTACCAACAACAAGAATAAATGAAATAAGAAATAACAATAAATAAAATATGAAAATATCAAGTGAAACTAGACTAAGTGTCGAGTGTAACAGAAAAACAACATTCATAAAACCAAGTCAAGAAAGCATCAATGCTATATGCTGACTTTTTAATACATACTTGTCAGATTCTATGCATCCCAATCTACATAGGTCCGGTGCAAGTCCTTATCGTTCTCCGCTTGATAGGGTTTAATCCCCCACTACATAACTAATCCTACTACGATGACTACTATGAGATCTAAATAAAATGTGAGTGGTGGTCCACGCCTCGATAATTCAGGAGGTCAATCTCTATCCACAGATAATTCCGGAGACTATTTCACTCACACCTGGGAATGTTCGAGAATACCCCACACCGCAAGCTATGGTGCCTCATCACACGAATTTCCCATGAGTGTTGCCTCGATCCCGATAATTACGGAGATCAATCCCACACCGCAGGTAATTCCGGAGACTATTTCACTCACACCTCGACAATTCCGGGGATTATCTCACACTGCAGGCCATATTGAGGTCCATAACCCATATTCTCATTTCATCATATCACCACATAATACATGTCCTTATCTTGTTAAGTTAATTAATTATTTATTAGAATGCAAATCTCTTAGAGTTGGTATACCCTACCGGGCTTAACTCAACTGAACAATAATTAAAATCTCAACTGCCGGTAGCTAAGGTCCCACTCAAACTCTAAAGACTTATAGCTCAACCATCAATACCAAAACTTCTAACAAAACTCACAAATCC
Source organism: Hemerocallis citrina (assembly GCA_017893485.1). Classification (NCBI taxonomy): domain Eukaryota; kingdom Viridiplantae; phylum Streptophyta; class Magnoliopsida; order Asparagales; family Asphodelaceae; genus Hemerocallis; species Hemerocallis citrina. Next base: position 41,474,153 of record CM030366.1, read on the forward strand.
ATCATCAAAACGTTTATATAAAGAAAACCTCTTAAATCAACAAAATTCAAATTCATTTAATGTGCTCATAAAATTCCAGAATTCAAATAAAATATTAAACCCATTAAATAACAGAAAACCATATTTGGAAGTCGTAGAATATCACAAAAATCAATTACTTTGAAAACACATATAACTCACTTAATAAGGTCATAAGAACACATTTAAAACTCTATTATAAATAAAATATAACTCTCAGTAAAATACTGTAATTTGTAGTAAAAACACCATCTAAAACAGTAGGGCAATACTCCATAATATCGAGGAAATAACCATTTAAAAGAAATGAAGAAACTCAACCAAAACATCCAAAGAAACAATTGATGGTCGACTGCTCAAACAGAGCAATCGACTGTCAATTGATAATTCTCAAAATAGGATCATGACGGTCGACCGTGCAGTCGACCGTGACCTGCTATACAGCCGGTTAGGTTTTTGTGCATGTTTCGACTAATACTCGATTAAATCCTTGTAAAATCAAAATTAAACTCCTTGAGATGATCAAACATATCTTGTATAATATATAGGAGTTATTAAAACACATCAAAACATATCAAGTTCTCAAAAGAGTAATTTTTCACAAAAATTCTTCAAAAATAGCAATATGCATATGTAATTATGTTTATGTGTATACTTGCTTCAGTCAATCCTCAGAATTTCGTCAATAAAGAGTAGAGCAATGTTAAAAACTATCTCGGAATCAAAACAATTGAAATCCAATTAAAACCCCATCAAAATTCACAAAATCTTCAAAACAGTGGATTATGAATGTGAATGTGTATATATGTGTGTTTGTGCATTAGTTAAACATTAAGAATCTATTGTTTATATGTAGTATAAAGTTCAAAACCATCTCAGTACTAAAGAAACTCAAATCCAATCGAAAACTTCACAAAAATTTACAAAAAACCAAATTCGGCCTGCACACAGTCAGACCCGAAACTCACCCCCTTCTTTTGCTTCAAAACCTGATCTTTTTGATCCAATAAACCTTCTACAACTTGTGATACATACACCCTAACTGATTACACAAGTTACACATGAATATATGCACTCACAACATGCAATTAATCAGGTTTTATTCATCGAAATATCAATAACAAAACAACTTATGCACACATAGTGAAGTTCATCTTAAATCAATTCTGTTCACCTTCATGCAATAGTATCATACAACTAAATATATATGTTCAAATCAGCAACAATATGATTGAAAACATCCTACTCATGATTTCTATTAGCTTCTTTAACAATCTCAAGTCATTAAATTAGGGTTTTTTTATTATCAATAGGGTAGTTTCATGAAAAGATTCACTTTTTAGTTCATCTACTCATCAAATTTCATTATATCTTCATAACATTATCTAACATGCTTTCTAATAGATAAATCATCACATACAACATGCTTAGAACAATAAGAAAACAAACATATGTCACTCACCTTATTGAAAAATCAACCGAAGATAAAAAGAATTAAGAAAATCCCTCCTTTCGCAAGAAAACCAAGATCTTCGCTTTAAAACTCCAAGAAAATAATAATAAAGAAATCCTTTGTATTATGCAGTAAAGAGATAGCTGCACCCCACCTTTAATAGGACAGAAATCCAAGTAATTAGGGTTTTTGAATAGATTTGTAAAATACCTCTTTTAAATATATCTTTATATATATAAATCCTTATACTTGGAAATTAAATAAAACCATCTTAATTGAGATTTAAAAACAAGAACAACCACTGTATTATTAGCTGGCACTGTTTTGAAAACCCAGAAAATAAAATTGTACTTTTTGCCCTCTAAGTGGCAATTTTGCAAAAAAACAATTCCTTATTAAAACTTGCAAAATAACCTAAATTTATTAAAACAAAAAGTAAACTCTTGACCTCTGAGTAGACTAGGCATCATTCCCATCACGAAAATCTGAAAATCTGGAGTTTTTACTCCAAGTGGTAATTTTGCACAAAAGTCTCTCTTTTTATAATATTTGCAAATAGGTTAAATAATTATCAGAAAATTCAAAAATAATATCTAATAATAAATGATGAGTTTTCCCAAAATAATTTTTGACTTTGAATTTCTCAAGAAAATATTTGCACCGTTTTGCACGTGTAAAAAGGTAAATTTCAGAAAAGTCTTTATTAAATCACCAAAAAACATTTTAATTTATTTATTAATCTTAATAGCATTATTTAAAAAATCTGAGGTACTAAAATGCCGAGCGACGAGGATGTGAGAGATTGAGAAATCTCTCATAGGTGGTCGAAGTCTAAGCCGAGGGGCGAAGACGTGAGAGATTGAGAAATCTCTCGTGGGTGGTCGAAGTCCAAGCCGAGCGGCGAAGACATGAGAGATTGAGAAATCTCTCGTCGGTGGTCGAAGTCCAAGCCGAGCGGCGAAGACGTGAGAGACTGAGAAATCTATCGTAGTTGGTCGAAGTCGAAGTCCAAGCCAAGCAACGTGGGAGACTAAGAAATCTCTCGTAGGTGGTCGAAGTCCAAGCCAAGCAGCGAGGACGTGGGAGACTGAGAAATCTCTCATAGGTTGTCGAAGTCCAAGCCGAGCGGCAAGGATGTGGGAGACTGAGAAATTTCTCGTAGGTGGTCGAAGTCCAAGCTGAGCGGTGAGGAGGTGAGAGACTGATAAATCTCTCCTAGGTAGTTGAAGTCCAAGCCGAGTAGCAAGGACGTGAGAGACTGAGAAATCTCTCGTTGGTGGTCAAAGTCCAAGCCGAGCAGCAAGGACGTGAAAGATTAAGAAATCTCTCGTAGGAGGGCTTGAGCGATAGCCTGTAGCTTGCTCGATGTTGAGTTTTGACATTTTTTCATGTTTTGGAAAAAAAAATTCATTGCTTTTGTCCAACACTTGGGTACAACATAAAAGAGGCGTAGTGCCTATTACAATTACAGACGTCTCTCCTCACAGAACTTGATATGATGATCTGCATTCCAGGGTCGCTTGACTGCCCTACCCCCCAGCTCTTTGAGTCGGTACATACTAGGATGTGCCACTTGAGAGACCTTATATGGGCCCTCCTAGTTCGGGAAAAGTTTGCCCTTTTTGCTAGGGTTAGAAATGGCGGGTGTAACGCCCTAGATCTCCGTTACCGGATATCCGTGACGCAACCATAATCTTTGGCTTCAAATGCATCTCAATACAGTAATAACACAAAAATTTAAAAACTTTTTATTGCCAAATAAATTCATTACATCATTGATTACAACCAATATCTTGTTCTTGAACAAGAATACAAATTACATTAACTCATTACATCTTATTACAAAATATATACCAACTCCTCTTGTAAAGCTATCAGCTGTCTCCCGGAATGGCAGTCGACTGATCACCGCCGAAGCTACGCTGAGTGGTCAATTTGCTTTCCTGGGACTTGCTCCTCGGCTTGGGTCTTCTGCTGCACGACTCTGATATTTCTGCACCTGCTCGAAAGGTAGGACCGGTACCTAAAAGGTGGGGAACGTCAGTACTTCGACTGACGCCATGCTAATAAGAAACAATGATCTCCAAACTCGCAACCACTAACCATCTTGAATGGAAAAAGAAACGTGCATCCTAATTTCCTAGTGTTCGTGTATGCCATGACCTGAAGTCTAATGCATAATACAAGGCACAGAAACAGATGCACCTAATCTAATGTTAGCAAGACTCTGGATACGCATGCATCTCATACTACATACGCTCCAAATCAAGTCGTCTTCTCCAATTTCAGGGTTTCGAACCCTCGCCATGCAAATGCATTCTATTATTGTACCCAACCTGTTCCTGATAGATACCACGTGACTGGTTAATCCTAAAGTTATTACTGCTAACACAGTGGTGTCCCCGTTTGCCACTCATGCCCTACCCGATCTAGATCACACCAAATACCATGACGATCTTACAGATATGCATTCTGCATATACATGGCACCGAAGATCCATGAGACTGCCACCCCTTATGGTCTGTTCGTGTCCACAAACATAGGAACATGACGGCCTCAAGGGTCTAAGATGCCTAGCTGACAGAGTTTCTCTCCATTCTTACCACAGTACTTTAGGAATTAACAGAGCGAGATACAGCTTCCATGTGCTCAGCTAGCGAGTGAACACAACCCGTATCCCTACGATAGAAAGAGAACAACCCTGGTTATCACCGCCTAGTGCTGGCCCTCACAACAAGTCAAACTATAGGGAATAACCCCTAATACCAACTTGGTCCTTAAGCAGAAGTTAGAAGCTTAATTAAATAACAACTACTAAAATATGCTTGTCATCCAAAATTATGCACGTAGTTCTATCGAACAAATGATCCCCGACTGGTCTGTCAAAATAATAATCTGGAAAGTCGATACTTATCGGCTGCCACACTCCTGTTGGTCCTTGACCACTTCCCGGTCCGTGGCCCTCAGTTAGTGGTACAACGGTGGCCAAGAAATGCCTTTTAACTGCAATGCTTTCAATCATAATACCAAACTATTGACAGACCAAGGAGATAAACACAAACAAACATACTCCAAATGTGATAAGGTCGATTTCTTGAGTATTGCAACGCTACCAGTTCACAAGTCCATAACTTCTAATCCACGTACTGGGTTGCATGAATATCACCTATTATCCCCAAAAGCAAGTCCATTAACTCTTATCTACAAGAGGGGAAATAGTACTTTCAACACTTAGTCAAAAACTGTGACTAAACAACTAAAGTGTTTTGCCTGAAACTTAAAAAGATCATAACTCCCACAATACAACTCATATTTGGGTGTTGAAGCCCAATCTAGAAAGGTAAATACCTAGGCTACAACTCTCTCGTTGATCATCACCTCAGGTTCAATCATCTAAATCTTCAAATTAGCCTCACAACCCTCAGCCTGTGTACTTCCTGTACACTGGCTGCAACTTACCGATAGTATAAAACTCTTCCTGCTCATCGGAATGATACAAATCTAGGTTCTGTGGAAAGGTATGAATGTCCTCTAAAACTTTCTAGTTGATCACCAATCCAAATTATATCATTTGATTACCCTAAAATAGTCATTACTTTCAGGTATACAGAACCACACACAAAGCTATACTCAAACAGAGCCTTCAGCTCAAAATCTGGTTTCTGTACCAACTTGCAAAAATCATATTCATTAATCTACTCACAGGAATTTCTTCAAATAGGGCTTCTTGGAAAGCTCTAGATATCTAATACAGTTCTCTAGTAGAATACTTCCTCAAATTCTGCTCTTATAGTGCCACAAAAGTACCATCTTATCAGAGTGTCAGTACTGACTGAGTTAAGCATAGTACATGTTAAAATATCCATCATAAATAACATGCTTAACAAATGGCCATCAAATTTGCATTACAGAAACTAGACATCATCAGGTGTAACATGCAAAAGGTTTCATATCCAAATTCCAAGTAATCAATGAGTTCTACCTGTTATAAACATGCATAAAAACTCTGATGTTCTCCAGTTACAGTCTTGACTACTGTTGATTGATTAATTTTTAACTTGCATGAAACTTCATCAAAATAATTTCACGATTTTTCCGTAGAGTCTAGATACATGAAAGCAATCATGGTAAAAATTCCAGAATTAGATTATGTGTCAATTAATTATAAGAATTCCCACAAGCTCAGTTATCACAATAGACAGATCCAGTCTCTGTCTTACGACTTAGTCCTCAAAATCGATTTTATTAAAATATCAAAAGTCATCAGAAAAATCCAAAATAAATCATGCATCTTCTAGACGTACATGAGATCATCCTGTATAAATTTTATCATAAAATTCCAAGTATTTTGTTCTCTAGAAATTCGGAACTAAGGCATGCAGATCTTGGTTTTCTGTTTTAGTTTGATATTCTAATAATCTACTCCTAATCAGCCATCCTCACACTACTAATACTCATTGCATGCAAGAAATTAAACAAGAATGAACAAGAACAAGTTCAGAGAACTCCCCACCCTTAGTTAGCTTGAGAAGATGAGGTGTGTCTTGAGCTTCCTCCTCCAAAATCCTACTCCAAAGCTTGAGAATGCTCCTTCTTTCTTGCTCCTTTCACTCTCTCGTTTATTTCTTTTTCTTTTTTGAAATTCCAGAGCACAAAAGGTGGGAAAGGAGGGGTTTTATCAATAGAGGAGTGAGGGAAAGAGGGGGGAAGGGGGCCGGCCAATATAGGGGTTAGGGGTAGGGTGAGGTGGCAATGTGGTTTTCCCAAAACCGTGGTCTCTAGCTTATTGTTTTTTAGATGAAGCTTGGCTGAAATTTTGTCCTTTTGATCAAGTTCTAGATGAGAGATGAGAGGTTATATTTGAGTGCATGTAGCATCATACAATTGCATATTTGCATATGTACCGCTCTCAAAACTAGTTTATATACTAATATCGGTCTGTCTCATTCTCGCGCATCATCAAGAACGCAACCATCCACCCGAACCTCCCCGCAAACATAAACGCACTCCATCATTCATACATATATAATCAAACAACACTGCAATATATATATACACATAGACAATATATATATATATATATATATATATATATATATATATATATATATATATATATATATATATATATATATATATATATAGACAAAAGCATTATGTTATCCGGGGTATTACAGCGAGCCACCTGAGTACGAGGTCACCTTCCTTAATGTCGGTCGGACAGACCTTTTTGTTGTACTCGCTGCTGATATATGACTTTTCGGATGGAGGATCTTTCACAGATTTCTTCAACCACGTCTAAGTTGGCCCGGATGTCGCTCGAGTTGGATTCCACATGGAAGCCCATGATCCTAGGTGAAGGGAGCCCGAACTCTAGTGGATAACAACCTCTGTCCCGTATGTCAGATTGAATGGGGACTCACTTGCAAGGATTCTTTTGGTAGTTCGATACGACCATAGGACGGTCGGCAGCTTGTCGACCCACGGTCCTTTAGGAGATTGGCCTAACCATTTTTTGAGGCCTTCAAAAATTTGGCGGTTGACGTTTTCAGCTTGGCCATTCGATTGGGGATGAGCTATCGATGAGCACCGCTGTTGGATGCCGAGATCTTCACAGAACTTTCGAAAATTTTTGCCTACAAATTGTGTCCCATTATCGGTGATGAGCATGCGCGGGATACCGAACCGATAGATGATGTGCTTCTAGAAGAATTTTTGGGATTGATGCTCGATGATTGTGGCCAGGGGTACGGCTTTGACCCACTTAGTGAAGTCGTCAAAGGCCACGATGAGGAAACATCTTTGGCCTGTGGCCTTTAGAAATGGGCCAACCAGGTCCATCCCCCATTTGGCAAAGGGGGCTGGACTTGTCAGCAACCCGAGTTCGGCTTGGGGCAAGTGTCTGATCGAAGAGAATCTCTGGCCAGGGCCGCATTGTTTAACGAGATCGCAGACATCTTGCAGTATGTTCGGCCACTAGTACCCGTGGTTGAGCACCTTCCTTGCGAGTGACCTGCTGCCCATATGGAACCCTCTAATTCCCTCGTGTAACTCTTCCAGTGCATACCTCGCTTCATCGGGACCCAGACATCGGAGGTAAGGCCTACCGTCCACCTTGGTGTATGAACGTTTGAAGTGGATATTCTCAATCAATGTGAAACTTTGTGACCGGATATTTATCTTCCTAGCCTCGATGGGGTCTTCAGGTAGTTGGCCTTCCACCAAGAATTTGTGGATGGGATACATCCAATTATTCCACTGCATGCCCGTATTGAGGCAGATGACCTCGGGCTTCTCGATGCTTGGTTCATAGAGGACCTCGATAAGGACTATGTAGTCGAGGCCCTTGAATGATGATGAGGCAAGCTTGGACAACGCGTCTGCCTGACTATTTAGTTCCCTGGGTATCCTCTGGACAGCGGCGTGCTCAAAGGCTTCTAGGATGAGTTTGACGCGTGCCAAGTACCAGACCATCCGAACATCATGGGTCTCGTAATCCCTCGAAATTAGGCTAACCACAAACTGAGAGTCGCTAAAGACCCTTACCTATCTTGCACGAGTATTGCGGGCCAGCATGAGTCCGACAATCATTACTTCGTTTTCTGCCTCGTTATTGGATGCCAAGAAATTGAGGCACGGGGAATAATATAGGACGAAATCATCGAGGTCACGAAGTATGATGCCTGCTCTGCATCCGCCCTGGCAGGACGATCCATCCACATAAATCTCCTAAGTGGGTTCTTCCTTAGGTTAGTCGGGTGCTTCGGAAATTATGCACACGGTGATGAATTCTGCGAGAGCTTGCCCCTTGATGGCTGTCCGGGGTTTGTAGCTGATGTCATGTTGGCTCAACTCAATTAACCACTTGATGAGTTGCCCTAAATTTTCTGGTCTGTTGAGAACGAGCTTGAGTGGCTGATCTGTTAGGACTTGAATGGAGTGAGCTTGAAAATACGGTTGGAGTTTCTTAGCGGCCATTACCAATGAGTAAGCAATTTTTTTCCATTCGGGTATATCAGAGTTCAGCCTCGTGCAGGACTTTGCTGATGTAATAGATGGGTTTCTGGACCTTGTCTTCCTCCCTGACAAGTACGGTGCTGAGCGTGCGATCAAATGCAGCCAGATAGAGGTAGAGGTGTTCGCCTGGCTCTGGTTTGCTGAGGAGAGGGGGGTTGGCCAAGTATGTCTTCAGCTGGTCGAGGCATGCTGTTGGGGTTCTCCCCATTCGAAGTCTTTAGCCAGCTGGAGGGCTTTGAAGAAATGGAGCGACTTTTCACCGGATTTGGAAAGGAAACGGCCGATGGCCACCAACCGTCCTGTGAGCCTCTGGACCTCTTTGACATTTCTTGGAGGGGCCATGTCCGGTATGGCCTACATTTTCTTGGGGTTAGTTTCAATGCCCTGCTGGCTGACCATGAATCCGAGAAATTTTCCCAAGGTGACGGCAAAGGCACATTTGAAGGGGTTAAGTCTCAAGTTGTGGGACCTTAGGATCCCAAAGGCTTCATCGAGATCGGCGACATGGTCTTGTCCTCAGAAAATTTTGACGAGCATGTCGTCAACATAGACATCCATGTTCTGACCTATTTGCTCCTTAAACACCCAATTGACGAGCCTTTAGTAGGTAGCACCGGTGTTCTTCAGCTGAAGGGCATGACCCGGTAACAGTATATGCCCTGGTTAGTCACGAAGGCATTTTTGGGGATGTCAGGGGGGAACATCCTGATTTGGTTATAACCTAAAAAGGCGTCCATGAAGCTCAGCAGTTCGTGGCAAGAAGTTGCATCTATCAGAGCATCGATGCTCGAAAGGGAGAATGATCTTTGGGCCAGGCCTTGTTAAGGTATGTGAAGCCTATACAGATCATCCACTTCCCGCTTGGTTTCTTCACCATCACTACGTTGGCCAGCCATTCGGGATAGCTGACCTCCTAGATAAAATGAGCCGAGAGGAGCTTGTTCACTGTCACGCCCCGCTTCTCAAAATACGAGAATATGAGCACATAACGAAGGCCCAGTGAATGATAAGAATACCATTCGTAGTTGTAACAGATTAACTCAACAATATACAAGAGAATTGAACCACGCAAGAAAAGAATAACAACATAAACAATGAATAAAGTCCAAAATAATTATGAAATAAATTCACCAAATAATATCCAACATTTGAGAAAAAGTAATCTTCGGGACACACAAGCCCGGAATACAAAGTACAATAAGAATAACAATGTTCAAAGAAAAAATAGCATAAAAGATAATTCTAGCAGTCTATTCTCGGGCTCCATTCTCTAAACTCGTTGCTCACCAATTCCTTATGGTATCACTCCTTCGGTACCTGTAAACTTATGATCTAAAAATAGAGAAAATAATGTCCTTAGAGCAAGTCACGGACAGTAAGTAGTGGGAAACAGAGAACAATAAAAAGTATGGTATATCAAGAATGACGGACTAGATCAAACTCAGGAACAAAGACAAGGATTGGCAATAATATCAAGGGTCTATGTGTAATCGTGCAATAATCAATAATTTCAATTCAAGTTCAATATCGATGACAGTATATGGGGATCAAGCAATGCAATGTCGGACTATGGTTATTATTAATTTTATTAACCTATCTAATGCGCGTACTACCACGTCCCATTCCAGAGGTTCGATGCATACAATCAAGTTATCGTTTAGACTCTAATGGAGAATTCTATAAGGTCATGTACTCGGGTCTTCTCATGACTATAAAACTTGGTCAATAAACTTGGTCGGTAACTTGGTTGGTAACTTGGTCAGTAACTTGGTCGTGACTTGGTCTGTAACTTGGTCGGTAACTTGGTCATTAAACTTGTAACACGGGAACACGGGCACCCTTCCGAGTACACTCTCCTATATTGTCCACTAGTGGGTCAACCCTTAATACCCCAACTTGTTAATATTTTATTTCATCCTAATGTAAGCATGCAAGAAAGTTTCAAGGTTATGTAATGCAAGGTGTGTCCAATTTTACTCATTAAACGCAAGGCAAGAAACATTTATACTAAAATAATACAAATCACACAATCTGGACAGCAGGACATTACTATACAAAAATAGATATTCCCACTGCTACAAATAAGAAAATATGGATCCTTCAGAAGTTATAGAAACTAGACTCTCTACCGGTTCCAGCGAATATACACACGATATATAAAAATAACAGAAACTAGGTTCAAAATCTTATTCTTTATAGATTTTATGTTTAGGTAGCAGGTTATAGATTGTGTTCAAATATATGTATCAGGTTTGAATACTCATCAAACAATTCCACAAAAATTCAGAGTGATTCCTACACATGTCTAGTCTTAGCCAAATTAATTTTACATTATAATTTTACTATTAACATGTTCTATTTATTAATCAATCAGGGTGATACACATAATTGCGAATCTAGAAATCCAGACCTAGAAGTACTAAAAGTCAGATATCTAGCATATTATATATTTGAATTCAAATTCATCGAATGTTCTGGAAAATAGACACATGGAGCTACAATTTCTGTTTACAAAGTTTATTCAAATTATTACAGCAACAGGCTCGAAGATCTGATACAAAAAGAAGTAGACAGTAGGCCAGAAAATAAATTAACACGAATTGGCAATATTTTCCATCACACAAGCATGCAATATTATGGAAATTAATTAACAAAAATTCTATTTAGTGATTAACATTCAACTTCAAGATTAACGATCCAATTTACAATCAAGGCAATTAATTCATGGAACATTCTAGTCATCAAATAATTCTATAACATTGATCTACTTGTTTTCATGTATAACGTGCATATGCAATATGCAATCGGGACTAGGGTTCAAATCAAAGATAAAGGCACGAAGTTAATAATATCTTGGGTGAGAACATGTAAACCCTCATTATACTCAACAAAAGATAAACAGTATATCAATATAATGAACAATCAGGATCTACTTATGGAGACCAAAAGAAATCTTGAACAAGAAAAATAAACTAGTTCAAGAGAGACTTGCCTTTTAGACAGTTCATTCGAGTATGAAGAGAATAACGGGATGAGAATCCCGACGACGACACATGTAAGCCACATACAATGCATGTACCCACAAAAGCACGTGCACATCACGTGTAGAGAAGCACAGTAGCAACAGTCAAATCAAACCCAAACAGCAAACGGTGATCCCAACAGCAAACTGCCTATTTCAGCCAATCAGCAACAACAAATCAAAGCCACGTCAGGGATTTTGACTTCGAGGCGGTGAGTGCAACGGGGCTGCGGTTCGGCGGTGGCTAGCGATGCGGTGGAGGGAGAAGCAGTCGTGGTGGTTGTAGTCGGTGTTGATCGAGGGGATGCTGGTGACGGGGTTCTGCAGTGGAGGCAAGGGGAGGTCGATGATGGCAGGGGGTCACTGGAGGTGGAGATGGCGACGATGGATATTTTGGCTGGCGGTTGGCTGACTGCAGATGGGTTGCGGGGTTCGATGGAACTCGAGGGGTTAAAGAAGGAGTAAGGCAGTCGACGAGGTGATGGGGATGAGCGATGAGGTGATGGAGCACTGGGGTGGGGGTCTACTGAGAAGGAGCATGCATTCGAAGGGGGCGATGGTGGTGGCAGAGTTCAACAAGGAGGGTGTGCGGTGGTTGCTGGCGATGGTGATGAGACGTCGACGGTGGACGGTGATGGAGCAGGAGATGGGTTTCGGTGGCATCAAGTTGTGGGACGAAGATGAGGATAAGGAGGATGAGGGTAGAGGTGCTGGCGGTCTGCAAGGGGGTCGACGGAAGGCAGAGGATGGCGGTGTGCGAGATGGTGATGGTTGGTTCTCGGGTGGAGGCAGTGCTGAGGGAGATAGATGGGTGGGGAAAACACAGAGGAGAGAGGAGAGGGTTGGGAGGTAAGGGATGAATAGGAGGCTAGCACAGTAGAATAGGGTTAGGTTTAAATAGTATATTTAGGGTAGATAGGATGTCAGGTTAGCGGGTTTCGGGTTTGGATACAATAAAAGATGGGTTATAGGGTTTGGATAATAAATCAATTATTGGGTTTGGATTTGGGTTCAAACATAGATAGTCGATAAATTAGAAATAAAATAAAGTTAGAATACACCATTATTCGAAATAAATAAAATTTTCGATTAGAAAAGATTTTAATAGAAGATCCAAAATGAATTTAAAACAAAATAAATTTATAATTAATCAAAATACAAAAAAATATTGAAAATGTATTTGTGGGAACAGGGGTTACATTCACATCTCCTTTGGTTGCCAGCTGCTTTTCGGGGGCAAATTTGCAGTGCTTCTGCTAGACAGGCTTTGAACCTTGGTAGACGCTTATTGGGTGCATGTTCGGATCCTCTGAGATTCCTGGTCTGTCCGAAGGCATCCAGGAGAAAAAGATCAACATTTCACCTGACGCAGTCAGTGATGGCCAGTTTTAGGTCTAAGGCGAGGGACATGCTCACTCGGAACCACTTAGATCTGTCCCCCTCAGTGAAGGGGATTTCTTCCAATTGGTCGACGGGCTTGGAGTCCAACGAGTTCCTATCGGACAGGAGTTCGACCGCATCGAGGGGAAAAACTCAACCTCTCACCGCGGCCATGTAGCATGACCTGGCCAATTCTTGACTGCCTCGGACCATGCCGATTCCATGGTTGGTAGGGAATTTCATTTTAAAGTGGTATGCGGAGGGTACTGCTTGAAGGGAACAGAGGTCGGGCCTGCCAAGGATCATATTATAGGCAGCTTTGACACTGACCACCATAAAATTCATGGCTTCTGTTCGGATGTTCGGGATTGTTCCAGTGTTGACGTCGAGTGTGATTATTCTCTCGATCTGTACAGGAGTGGCTAAAAACCCGTGAAACGTGTATCCGCCGGTTTCAGTCTTTCTCGAGAGAGTTTGAGCACTTCGAATGCGGCAAGGGACAAGATGTTCACAAAACTTCCATTGTCAATGAGGATACGGCGAACCTCATAATTTACCATGCCAAGGCTGATCACCAGGCATCACAATGAGGTAGTCGGACACCTTCTAGGTCGTCGTTGGAGAATTCGACATCCAGGTCTTGATCCCTGGGGGGGTGGGAGATCATGGACCGAGTTAACCACCCATAAGAAGGCCTTACGGGAAGTATTCGACTCTCACCCCATGGAGCCACCGTGAACACAGTGAAGGATGGCTGGCCCCCTGACCTCATCAGGCGCGGGTTCCACCTCAGGACACTGACTGGCCGCTTGAAGAGGGGGCGAAGCCCACTGGTCTCAGAGATTAGTTCGAGTGAACTCCCTCAGGTAACCCCTTTGGATGAAGGCCTTAATCTCTTCTTTAAGAGCATGACATGTATCGGTCTCATTCCCGTGGTCTCGGTGAAACTGACAGTAAAATCTCTGGGCCCTTTCTCTTGTTGTTGTTGGGTCAAGGAGCATGGCGGACGATCCCCTTGTCCTCAATCTCCATAAGTATGGTTGACACACTATGAGTCAGTAGGGTGAGCTTTTCAAAGTGGGGAACCGGAGACGGTCGTTTTTGACCGAGAGGATCTTTTTTAGCCTTCTTCGTGGGCTCTGGACCATCTACCTTCCTCTTTCCCTTAGCGGGGACTTCTGTCTGGCCTTCAAGGTGTAAAGCTTCTTCGGCTCGAATGTACTTTCGACCATGTGGATGAAGTTGGGAAAATCGATTGGAGGCTTCTTCGCCAAGAAGGCCTTTAGCTGGCCATGGAGAACATTATGTCGGAAGGGCGCAGAGGCGGCAAAGGCGACGCTAGCATTGAGAGAAGAGACTATCCTGGCCTCGGTGGTGAACCTCCGCACAAAGTCCCACAGGGACTCCCCTTTCTTCTGTTTGAGGTCCAGAAGTGACATGCTCGTTGTAACACCCTAAATTTTTATTTATGTAGAGTTTGTGATTTTACGTGTTTCGGACGTACAATTTCATATGTATAATTTATTCTATAAAAATATTTTTTTGTAAGAACAAGTAGTTTTTTCTCTTTATTTTCCAAAAGACTATTTTAAGAGCCTAATTAAATTCTAGGCCTATTTGTCTCTTTTAAGCCCACTCTTAATTAATAAATTAATTTAATTAGGAATGCTCATGGTTAAATTGGCCCATTAGTGAGCCCATTTAATTTAATCCTCTTTTAAAATAGCCTAACTTGTAGTGTAGACTCTTTTCATGAACAATTAATTTTAATTCACATGAACAACTTGTGAGGAGGGGTACTATTTGGCACGCGCATGCACTAGAGTGTGCATTGCACACCTTTCACCCATAGGCCGGATTGTAAGATGAAGAATGGGAGAGATGGAAGTGGTGGAGAGTTGGTTGTTCATCATGGGTAGTTTCTATAACTCCCTAGTTCATCTAGACCCTTGATCTCTAACCATTTGATCTAACCCTAGACCTACATTCACCCTAAAAATTTGTATAAATATCCCTCCCTACACTCTTCATTCTCACACTAGAAATTTTTGAAAGAAAAGAAAGAGAGACAATTTGGTGAGACAAAAGATTGAGGAGTTGTGAGTTGAAAAGAGTGAGTGTTTGTATGTGTGTTTCAACAAGGGAGAGGAGGACGGACTACACCAGGAAACAAATAGGGGAGGCTCGGGTTGCTTGCTCAATAGGACGAGAAGTCAACTTGGTGGCTTGATCTAGGAGGAGAAGGGTTCGCTTGTTCGTTGTAGGAGATCTCTAGGAGTTTATTTTATTTTCTCTCCATTAAAGGTGTGTAATTTTCTTATACTTCTAATTAGGTTTCATGCTAGAGTATGGTTGATAAAATTGAAAAGAAATTTAGCTATTTTAGCCATGTGTTATGAGAATGAGACAAATTGAAATGATTGGTTGTGTGTGAAAAGAATAGTAATTAATTGTAAATTATGATTGTTAGTTCAATATTGACCATGCTACCATGCTTTAATTGATGAATTGTGCTGAGGAGACATGATTGTATGTTTAAATTAGTCGAAACAATAACCATGCCTAAAGGTGATTTTTTTTGCTAATTCCCTTGTTAATAATGTGAAAAAGAGAAATTTGTTACTGAAATGATTAATTAATAATAATAAAAATAATAAGAGAGATATATGAGAAGTTTGAATGCAAACTTACAAAAGAAACTACATTGTATGTGCTTATTTGAAAATATAAGACAAAATCGTTTTTGGAGAGGAGAATCACATTTTTATGCCAAAAATTATGTTTTTAGTTACTAATATTTTAGAAATACATAAAAGTTATATTCTGGAAATTTTGAATGAATTTGGAGAAGAAGCAAAGTGAAATTAGTTTTTTTTTTTTTAAATCGAATAAACCGAAATTCGGATCAAAACCCTCAAAACCTAAACCAATTCAATTTAGTCACTTGGACTTATTGGCTAATGGGTGCGATTGGATGCGCTTACTGTAGCGTGGGTCTGGTCTTGGGTCTCGGGTTTGAAACCGAACTAAAGGCTTTTGTTTTAAAATTTTTGAGAAAATTTGAATAGGGGAAATGGGTTATAAGAGTTTGCACCCTCTCTGTGACGCGGTTGCGCTCTGTCCCTTCTGGTTAGCGCATGCACCACAGTGCGTTGCACTGTAGAGTTAGGCTTGGCTTTGGTCGCTCGTCCAATTCCTGAGCTCGGCATTATAAAACCCTTTTTGATTTTTTTAACGTTTTTTTTGGTGATTTTGACTTTGAAAAATTCTGGAGAAATTTTATAATTATTATAAAAATATATGGACTTCATGAAAAATATTTGCACACTATTTTTGACTTAAATTAAATAGTGTGAGGAGTAAAATTGAGTAGAACTCTGTAAAATCAATATTTGCATAAGTATAAAAAAAAGAGAATTTTTATCCATGAAGAGTTATACTAAACTTATGAAAGTGAATTTTGTATAAAAAAAACTTGAAGCGTGTTCAATTATGGATTTTCATTTTGGGAGAAAAAGGAATTACATGGAATTAGTGAAACTTATTTTTCTTGCATGAAATGCATGAATTGCAATTGAACTTTATGTATGAGATTTGATTCAGAGGAAAGAATGGAAATCAAGATAATTGTGAAAAAGAACTTATGAGTTTGAAGATTCAAATTTTGTGATTATGAAGTGAAATTGAAAACTAGAGTGTAGCTATGCCTCATACCGGCATTGAAAAAGAAATATGTTGAAATGAAATTTGAAATGAAAAGACCAAGATTGGGTCATGTTATATAAGTGGTTAAGACCGGTACAGTGGAAGGGCTAACTCTAGAGAATTAATTTTGTTCATGATTCAAATAACTAAGGACTAGATATATAGTAAAGATATGATGAAAATAAGAGAAAAACACGAGTATGAGGGCCTCAGAGCTACGGCATGAGAATATTCACAGGCTGTCTTCACGATGCGTCGTGACATGATGTGGATATGTCTCTAGGAGTCCGTATCGTAGGCGACGCTCGTAGGGTGTTTGGTGACTGCGGGTGGTATTATGTCCCATGACGGAGGCTGAATTGTCCATAGATTCTTCACGATGCATCGTGAAATGAAGTGGGGTTCACCTCCAGGCTGTCTGGACATGAGCTCTATCTAGGATATTTATCTTAGTTACAGTAGTAGTTTAAGTCATGACGAGGGATTGAACCCTACAAGATGAAGAACGATTAAGGGCTTGCCCTCAGACCTCTATAGTATAGGATGCATAGAATCTGAACAAGTGCGCATTAGTGTCATGTAACATACATAACTGCATTAAGAACTAAGTGCACCGCACAACACGACATCAATAGGATAGTCCCTTGTAGTTCTGTTTGTGATCAGGTTTGTGGTTTGTTTAAGCATTTGAAAATCGTTATACTGTTTCGACATAGAGAGGATAGCCGTGTATAATATTTCGTCGGTTGTAAGCAACTGACGTGCCCACAGTTTCTATGCAGGGTAAACTGATTGACAAGACTAAAGAATGCATGCTGATTAAAGAATGATTCAAATGTTGTACATTTCAATTCATGTAAATTGTTGTAAATTTCTTCTGCTGTAAATATGTAATGTAAATGTAAACTCTGATATAACAAAAGTTTTTATTTTCTTGTAAAATGGTACGAAGAGAAGTGTAAAGATCCCATTGAACTTTGAATTTAGTCTGTTTTGGAATTTGGGGTGTCACAGAGTGGTATCCGAGCCACGCTTCCAAGTAGTACAAGTTAATAAGGAACGACACCCTAGAAGTGAACATTAGAGCGTGTGTTGAGTCTAGGAATTTAAATGTAAGTCACCTACATTTGTGTTGCTCTATAATTTATGCTTCTTTTTGTTCTTTATCTAAGTTGGCGGACCACTTCGACCCAGCTGGAGATGACGACTGGCACATAGTTGAGGAGGATTACTACTCCGGGCAAGCTGATTCAGACGAAGAAGATCCTGAAGAATTCGAAGAGGAATGTCTTGAGTCCTGAGAGATCACTCCACCTCCGGATTCATCTGATGATTCCTCCGACGAGGAAGAACCTGTTTCGAGTAGTCTCATTGTGTCTCTTCAGAGGCAGGTAGAGACTCAGAGGGAGAGAGCAGAGCTGTTGTAGGCTCAGTGTGCGAAGTGCAAGGAGAGCATTGCAACTCTCAGTCATCGTGTTTGGAAACTCGAGAAGTGGAAAAACATGTACGATGTACTGAAGGAAGAAGTGGCGGAACTACGGGAAGAGCTTCGAGAAGCCGAGAGGAACCGTAGGAACTAGACTGTTGTATCGTCTTACTGCTTTCATTTGATGTCAAAAATGTTTTAAATTTGAATGTACAAAGTTTGAAATTCAATGAAATGAGAAGTTAATTTAAATTCATGTTTTCTACTTCGAATTTAATGGATCTTTTGCATCAGAATATGGCCGGAAGATGAGCTAGAAGCGGAGAAGGTCTGGACTTGGAAACGAAACAAGCGAGGGTCTATCAGACACTCAATGTCGTTGCCAGGAATCAGAATCAAGGAAGGGTGCCTGTGAATCCAGTATCCGAAGCAATCAAACTCATGGAATCATTCAAGCAGATGAAACCACTCGTATTTGAAGGGAAGTCAGACCCTGACATGGTTGACAACTGGATCCGACAAGTAGAGACTATCTTCGAAGTCTTGGAGACTCCGGAGGGCAGCAAGGTGAAATTGGCTGCCCTGCAGTTCGAGAAGGATGCGACTGTGTGGTGGCAGCCGATGAAGCGGATGATGGGAGATATTATTCTTTACTAGGAGAATTCTTGGAGGAATTCCGCAGTCATTACTTTCCATTAGACGTCCAGGAGAAGAAGGCCATGGAGTTTCTGGTGCTGCAGCAGGGCGAAATGTCGGTTAGGGAGTATGAGACAAGATTCACTCAGCTCTCTAGGTATGCGCCCGAACTGGTGATGGACAAGGCGAAGAAGGCTCGAAAGTTCGAGCATGGTTTGAGGCCAAGTCTGAGATCTAGGATGATATCCCTTTGGTATCAGGAGGTTTGAAAAATTGGTCAAACGAGCTGCAGCCACCGAGGTAGATATGGAGCAGTTCCATGTTGTTCAGAATCGAAGGACCAACTGGAACGTTGGGAAGAGGCCCACAGTTTCTGGCAATTTCATGGACAACCGTCAGCCTAGAGGTTCAAACTGACAGGAGCGAATGCTGTCAACATAGCTGGGAGACCCAGAAACAATTGGGTGAGACCTCCTGTGGTGACTTGCTTCAACTGTGATGAGATGGGACATTACAAGTCTCGATGCACCAAGCTGCAGAATGTCACCCGTAGTGGACCAACACAGCTAGTTGGGGAGAAGCCGTACCAGCAGGGGCAAGTATTTGCCTTGACTGAAGCCGACGCTGATGAGGTGGATCATGTCATCACTGGTACGAGGGAGGATGTTTAGGAGTGTTTTCTGTTGTTTCTCTTTTCCGCTTTATATGGTGAACTGTTATGTAACGAGTGTGTGTTATGTAACTGGATGACTTATTTTGAATGGAAAGAAAGTTGTTGTTTTGTTCGATACTGGGTCCTCTCACACTTTTGTATCCCTAAGTTTGCTAAAGTTTTGGGAGTTGAACCGAAAGTCTTTCTAGGCAAGGTCTTGGCAGTAGCTACTCCATTAGGGGAGACTTTAACCACTGATCGGTACTATGCGAACTGCGAGATCGAGATTAGGGATAGAATTTTTGGGATTGATCTGATCGAACTCAATGTCTTGGGAGTCGATGTTATCATTGGCATTGATTGGATGTCGGTGTACAGTGCAAGCATCGAGTGCAAGACCAAGGAAATAACAGTGAAGGCTCTAGGTGGTCCTGAAGTCACTTTCTAAGGGAAGAAGAGATGTTCTGGTATGGTGACAGCTATCAGTAAGAGGGATGTTCCTGTAGAGGTGCAGTAAATTCCTGTGGTTCGCGATTACCCGACTGTGTTGTTGGAGGATTTGCCTGGGTTACCCCCGCATCGTGATGTGGAGTTCAGCATCATTATTTAGCCAGGGAGTGCACCCATTTCCAAGGCACTGTATAAGATGGCGTCTATGGAGCAGGATGAGATCAAACGGCAGATTGAGGAACTGTTGGAGAAAGGCTTTATTCAACCGAGTGTGTCACCTTGGGGAGCACCGGTGCTGTTGGTAAAGAAGAAGGATGGTTCGATGAGGATGTGCATCGATTACCGATAGCTGAATAGATTCACTGTTCAGAATAAGTATCCTATTCCCCGAATTGACGACCTGTTCAATCATCTACAAAGAGCAGTTGTCTTCTCCAAAATAGATCTTCGATCAGGATACCATCAAGTTTGAGTGAAGACTGAAGATTTGCATAAAACTGCATTCAGAACTCGACACAGGTATTACGAATTCTTAGTTATGCCATTTGGAGTGACGAATGCACCTGCAATCTTCATGGATATGATGAACAGAGTTCTGAGGCCGTTTATTAATTCTTTCGTCGAGGTGTTTATCGGCGACATCTTCGTGTACTCCAAATTGGAGGAGGAGCATACGGAGCATCTGGCAGCAGTTTTGAAGAAGCTCCAATAGCAGGAGTTGTATGCCAGGTTGTCCAAGTGCGATTTCTGAAAATCTGAAGTGGCATTCCTGGGTCACATCCTTTCTATGGAGGGAGTGGCAACTGATCCGCAGAAGATAGAGGCGGTGAAGGAATGGGCAAGGCCCACTACAGTGAAGGAAATTAGGAGTTTTCTTGGGTTAACTGGATACTACAGGAGATTCATTCAGGGCTATGCTCGGATAGCTGTGCCGCTCACTGGTCTGACCAAGAAGAATGTGAACATCAAGTTGACTGAGCAGTGCGAAGCAAGCTTTCAGGAGTTGAAAGAGAGGCTGACTACTGCTCCCATTTTGGCTTTGCCTAGAGCAGGTATTGAGTATGATGTCTACAGCGATGCTTCACATTGTGGGTTTGGTTGTGTCATAATGCAGTAGAGGAAAGTGATCGCTTATAGGTCTAGGCAACTAAGACCGCATGAGAAAAATTAACCGACTCATGATCTGGAGTTGGCTGCGATTATCTTCGTCTTGAAACAATGGAGACATTACGTGTGTGGTGAGAAGCTGAACATGTACACGGACCATAAGAGCTTGAAGTTTATCTATCAACAGAAAGATTTGAATCTGAGGCAACGGAGATGGCTGGAAGTACTTGAGGACATTCGGGGAAGGCTAATGTTGTTGCTGATGCACTTAGCTGCAAGAGCAGTCTAGCTAGTTGATTACACCTCAGACGCAGCTTGCAAAGTAGTTGGATCGGGCCTGGAATTGAAGTTGTTCTACAAGTCTTAGGATCGTCTTTAGCTCAGTTGAGGCTTCAACCAACGCTGAATGAAAGGATTATCACAAGTCAGAAGGAAGTTGCAGAGATTCAGAAGATGAAGGAGCAAGTTGGTGCTGGCAGGTTTCCCGAGTTTCAGATCAGGGATGAAGTGTTGTGGTTTGGAGAGAGGCTGTGTGTTCCAGATCAAGCAGAGTTACGAGAGAGCATTCTTCAAGAGGCACATGCTACTCTTTTGTCTGTACATCCTGGGAGTACAAAGATGTATAGGGACATTAAGCAGCATTTCTGGTGGTCAGGTCTGAAGCGGGATGTGGCCGAGCTTTTGGCGAGGTGTGAGATCTGTCAGCAGGTCAAAGCCGAGAATCAGAAATGTAATCCCTGTTTTCCCGAAAACGTATTTTGTGTATTTTCTATATTTAAAAATTTTTGCAAATTACTTTTTTTCGGTTTTCAAATTCTTTTGTCGAATTGTACTATTGGATCTTCTGTTAAAATCTATCAGTAATTTTATTTGTTTTCGGTTATTATTATTATTATGTTTATGTTTATGATTATTATCGTTGTTATTTTAAATAAAGTCTAGTGTAATGCAAGTTACATTTTTTTTATATAGATCATATTTTTATCTAATATTTTTATAAATATTTTATAGTGGATTTAATAATCTTAGAACCGTATTTTTTTATTTAAATACTAAAACCTAAAATCTTATTAATACCCATTAACTCCTTTAATCCTACTACCCACAACCCGTTACTTAACCCAAACCCACTTAACGACCCCAAACCCATTACCCGTATTAAACCCAAAACCCATTATCGTTACCCAACCCCTATATATAAACCTGTTTATCCAAACCCTAACCCAGCCATTTCATCTTCTTTCTCTCCTATCTCTCCTGTCTCTATCCCGACCTCTCTTTGACCCTCCGGAGCGCCGCTCCACCACCCTCCTGCTCTCTCCTTTGCCTCGTCTGAACCCTATCATGACAGCACGACACCGCAACTCAGGCCAGCCCCTCCTGCCTCTCGTCGACAGCCACTCATAATCGATGCCGCCTCTCCTCACCTGCAGCCACCTATGACACCGCCCTATCCTGCCTCCAACGCACAACAGCAGCGAGCTCCTACAGTGCCTCTCCCTGTGCTGCACCTTCATTCGCTGCGCCTTCAGCCAGTGACAGCAGACAACATCAGCGGCAGTAACCCCTGTCGCTGCCATCCACCTCCTGCCGTCGCTCATGCTGCCACCCCTCCGTCGATGATTCCCCTGTGTCATGCTGCCCCGCAGCTCCGACGATCACCACTGTCCCTGTGCTGCCAGAGCCAAACTAATGGGTGTGTGTCGATGTTGGCTTTGATCATGGCTTTAACTGTGACTGTCCGATCCCCTTGATTTGTGATCACCATTCGATCTTATGTTCTTCATCTAGATTGATTGATTCCTAATCATCCGTTGATTTAATCTTGATCATCACCATCGGGGTGATCTTGGCCGTCCATTGGATCTTGATCATCATGCTTGATTGGATGTGGGCCATAGATCTCCTCTTGATCATCGAGATCTGTGCCCGATCGTGATCATCGTGATCATTGTGTGTCGCCGTGTTGCCGGGATTTCGATCCCGTTATTCTCAAATTATCGGATCTAATCATCGTCCCCAAAGCAAGTATTTCCTTGTACATTTCGTTTTCTAGTACTAGCTTTTCCTTGAAAATACTGCAAGTGGATTGTAAATGTGACTCCTCTTTGTTTATCGTTGATGATCTCATGTTTTGCCTTATCAATTACATGATCTAAGAGTCACAACCCTTCGTTGATACACTTGTTCACAACTAGTAAGATTTTGATTCATTTCATACAAAAAGTGTTTTAGTTGGTTTCTGTTTCTTTCTTGCCTTGCTGTTTCGACCCCGATAAAACCAAAATCTAAACTTGAGTCCTGAATATGAAATGTAGCCCCAAGTATCTAATTTCCAATGAGATATCGCAATTTTACAACTGCTGTGTCGGTAATCGCAGATTCATAAAAACTGCTGCACTACTTTGGTTTACAATTATTTTAACTATGCTACTAGTAAGTAAATGACTTAAAATTTTGTATGCTGTTACTGGACACCCTGGAGAACATTCTCTAATTCTCTCAGAATTAATTAATGAAGTTTCAACCCTGTTTCATATGTATAAACTCAGTTTCACAGATTCTGGCTGAACACAAGTACTGTATAGTTTGCAGTTTTGACATCAATTGCTACTAATTTTATGTACCTTAATTATATGAATTGGTACCAGATATGAGTCTAGTTTCTAGGCCTTCTGAAGGATCCACATTTACTATCTTGTAGCAACGGGAATCGCAGTTTTGGTGCAGCAACGTCAAGCTGTCCAGATTTGGAATTCTCGTTGTTCTTGATACTTTGATTTGTTTTGACCCTCGAACATGTACCCTACCTAGCCTAGACTTGTTCCATGTTCTTGATTATATATTTGCTTGATGAAAATAATAAATAATAAGCCGGAGTTTAAGGGAAAGACCATAGTAGTGGACAATATAGGTAAGTGTACTCGGAAGGAGGCCCGTGTTTTCCAATACTTGGTTCATAAACTTTTTGTATCTTGATGGATTCATGGAGCCATTACTTGGCTCATGAACTTGTTGGATTCATGAACCTACTGTGTGGTTCTTGAACTTGTTAGTTGATTCACGAACTTGTTTCGTGAACTTGTTATTTTATTTTCTGATTTATGAACCATGCTTGCTTGATGATGCGTGAGTACACAACCCTATAAAATCCACCACTAGGCCTAAACGAAATTGCATTGACTGTAGCAATCATGTGATAAAAGGATGGCACATGAAGTGCTACCTAGATAGTAATAACTATAAGACTTGATACATGATACTTGAACATTATACATGCTTACTTGATACTTGATTACATGATACATAAGACTTGATACTTGAGCATAATACTTGAAACTTGCTACTTGATACTTGTACTTGATAACTTGACACTTGAGACTTGTTACATATTACTCGATACTTGTACGTGATACTTGTTACTTTATGCTTGATACTATTACATGTTCACTAGCCACTTGTTCTACTGGTCTATTGCAACCATTACCTAATTTGAAATGGAAGTGGGATAACATCAGTATGGAATTCATCACGAGTATGCCCAAGAGTTTAAAGGGCAATGATGCGATTTGGTTCATAGTCGATCGACTAACCAAGTCCGCTCACTTTTTGGCAATGAAACTCACTTCGTCGATGGACATGTTGGCCGAGATGTATGTTGGTGAGATCATCAGGCTTCATGGTTTTTCGTTAACCATTGTGTCTGATCGAGATGCTCGATTTACTTCGCATTTCTGGAGGAGTCTTCAGACAGATTTGGGTACCAAGACGAATTTCAGCACTGCTTTTCATCCTCAAACTGATGGGCAGACCGAGAAAGTCAATCGTATTCATGAGGATATGCTCCAGTGTTGCGTACTAGACATTGGAGACAGTTGGGAAAGGCATCTAGCTCAGGTGGAGTTTGCCTACAACAACAGTTTTCAGACTAGTATTGGGATGGTGCCATACGAAGCTCTGTATGGCAGGAAGTACAGAACATCTGTCTGTTGGTTCGAAGTTAGGGAGCGGCAAATGTTTGGGCCTGATATTGTGTAGCAGACCTCTGAAAAGATCGGTCTGATCAGGAAGAGGTTGGTGGATGCTCAGAGTAGGCAGAAGAGCTATGCAGACAACCGGAGGAGGAACCTTGAGTTTGAGGTTGATGACCTTGTCTTTCTGAAGGTTTCACTTAGCAAGGGTGTGATTCACTTCGGCAGAGGTGGGAAGTTAGCCCTGAGGTTCATAGGCCCGTATAAGATATTGAAGCGGATTGGAAAAACTGCTTATCAGTTAGACTTGCCGGAGGAGTTGTCTCAGTTGCACAATGTCTTCCATGCTAAAAGGGTACATTCCAAATACGAGTCACCATTTGCCTGAAGTACCAGAGGGTTTGCAGTTGGATCTAAGTTACATTGAGCTTCCGGTTGAGATTGTTGATCTTCGGGAGAAAGTCTTGAGGAACAAGACGATACCGATGGTCAAAGTAGTCTAGAGAAACCAGTTGGTTTAAGAGACTACTTGGGAATCTGAGGAGAGGATGATGAAAGATCATCCAGAGCTCTTTGTGTGATTTGTATTTTTTTTTTCTCTTTTCTTATCTCTTTGTTGTATTTCTTGTTTTTCTCACTCTTTAAGTGTAGTTCCGGAGACGGAACTATTCTAAGGAGGGAGTGTTGTAACACCCTAAATTTCTATTTATGTAGAGTTTGTGATTTTACGTGTTTCGCACGTACAATTTCATATGTATAATTTATTTTGTAAAAATATTTTTTTGTAAGAACAAGTAGTTTGTTCTCTTTATTTTCCAAAAGACTATTTTAAGAGCCTAATTAAATTCTATGCCTATTTGTCTCTTTTACGCCCACTCTTAATTAATTAATTAATTTAATTAGGAAAGCCCATGGTTAAATTGGCCCATTAGTGAGCCCATTTAATTTAATCATCTTTTAAAATAGCCTAACTTGTAGTGTAGACTCTTTTCATGAACAATTAATTTTAATTCACATGAACAACTTTTAAGGAGGAATACTATTTGGCACATCCATGAACTAGAGTGTGCATTGCACACATTTCACCCATAGGCCGGATTGTACGATGGAGAGTGGGAGAGACGGAAGTGGTGGAGAGTTGGTTGTTCATCATGGGTAGTTTTTAGCCCTACATTCACCCTAGCCCTAGTTCATCTAGACCCTTGATCTCTAACCATTTGATCTAATCCTAGCCCTATATTCACCCTAAAAATTTGTATAAATACCCCTCCTTACACTCTTCATTCTCACACTTGAAATTTTTGAAAGAAAAGAATATAAAGAAAAGAAAGAGAGGCAATTTGGTGGGACGAAAGATTGAGGAGTTGTGAGTTGAAAAGAGTGAGTGTTTGTGTGTGTGCTTCAACCAAGGAGAGGAGGCCGGACTACACCAAGGAACAAATCGGGGAGGCTCGGGTTGCTTGCTCAATAGGAGGAGAAGGCAACTTGGTGGCTTTATCTAGGAGGAGAAGGCTTCACTTGTTCATTGTAGGAGATTTCTAGGAGTTTATTCGTTTTCCTCCTCATTAAAGGTGGGTGATTCTCTTACACTTCTAATTAGGTTTCTTGCTAGAGTATGGTTGATGAAATTGAAAAGAAACAAAGCTATTTTAGCAATGTGTTATGAGAATGAGACAAACTGAAATGATTGATTGTGTGTGAAAAGAATGGTAATTAATTGCAAATTATGATTGTTAGTTTAATATTAACCATTCTACCATGCTTTAATTGATGAATTGTGTTAAGGAGACATGATTGTATGTTTAAATTAGTCGAAACAATAACCATGCCTAAAGGTTGTTTTTTTTTTTGCTAATTCCCTTGTTAATAATGTAAAAGAGAGAGATTTGTTACAAAAATGATTAATTAATAATAATAAAAACAAAAAGAGAGATATATGAGAAGTTTGAATGGAAACTTATAAAAGAAACTACATTGTATGTGCTTATTTGAAAATATGACAAAATCGTTTTTAGAGAGGAAAATCACATTTTTATGCCAAAAATTAAGGTTTTAGTTACTGATATTTTAGAAATACAAAAAATTTATATTCTAGAAATTTTGAATGAAATTGGAGAAGAAACGAAGTGAAATTAGTTTTTTTTATAAAAAAATCGAATAAACCGAAATTCGGATCAAAACCCTCAAAACTTAAACCAAATCAGTTTAGTCACTTGGACTTATTAGCTAATGGGTGTGCTTACTGTAGCGTGGGTCTGGTCTTGGGTCTCGGGTTCGAAACCAAACAAGAGGCTTCTGTTTTAAAATTTTTGAGAAAATCCGAATAGGAAAATGGGTTCATAAGAGTTTGCGCCCTCTCTGGGACATGGTTGCGCCCTGTCCCTTCTGGTTAGCGCATGCACCACAGTGCGTTGCACTGTAGGGCTGGGCATGGCTTTGTCGCTGGTTTGATTCCTGAGCTCGGCATTATTATACCCTTTTTGATTTTTTTTTTACATATTTTTGGTGATTTTGACTTTGAAAAAATCAGCAGAAATTTGATAATTATTATAAAAATATATGGACTTCATGAAAAATATTTGCATACTATTTTTGACTTAAATTAAATAGTGTGAGGAGTAAAATTGAGTAGAACTCTGTAAAATCAATATTTGCATAAGTATATAAAAAAGAATTTTTATCCATGAAGAGTTATACTAAACTCATAAAAGAGAATTTTGTATAAAAAGTACTTGAAGGGTGTTCAATTATGGATTTTCATTTTTGGAGAAAAAGGAATTACATGGAATTAGTGAAACTTATTTTGCTTGAATGAAATGCATGAATTGCAATTGAACTTTATGTATAAGATTTGATTCAGAGGAAAGAATGGAAATCATGATAATTGTGAAAAAGAACTTATGAGTTTGAAGACTCAAATTTTGTGATTTTGAAGTGAAATTGAAGACTAGAGTGTAGCTAAGCCTCATACCGCCATTGGAAAGAAATATGTTGAAATGAAATTCGAAACGAAAAGACCAAGACTGGGTCATGTTATATAAATGGTTAAGACCGGTATAGTAGAAGTACTAACTCTTGAGAATTGATTTTGTTCATGATTCAAATAACTAAGGACTAGATACATAGTGAAGATGTGATGAAAGTAAGATAAAAAACACGAGTATGAGGGCCTCGGAACTACAGTTTGAGAATATTCATAGGTTTCCTTCACGATGCGTCGTGACATGACGTGGATATGTCTCCAGGAGTCCGTACCACAGGCGACGCTCGTGGGTGTTTGGTGACTGCGGGTGGTGTCATGTCCTGTAACGCCCCTGGCCCTAGCTCAGACAATTTATACAATTTAGAAGACAAATTAGATACTATGTAGTACAACTGCCCACCATAGGCTACCTCTCAAAAGGTGATTAACCGATTAGGTGACTATTGATCATAGGCTATTATATTTTAATATTATTTTTTTCATCTTCAATCCCGATATGGGACAAATACTAATCAATTCTCTCTCTTTTTCGAAGTGTACAGCAGCATCAATACCATGGGTGGGGCCCTCCTGAAATCGCCACGTCACCCCTTTGATGAAAGTCAAGCAGCAAGCCAAGCAAGCTTTTGCTGTTACCATTTCCATGTGGGCCCCCCTAATACATTCCATTATAATTACAAGTATAATACCACGCATTATATCCATCCATTATACTTTCTACACAAACAACCAACTTTATGAAACTATTTTTATATATATATATTATTTTTTTGAAAATTACGGGGGGTTACACACACCCCCCCCTTCAGAAATCAGCATCCTCGTTGAGCATGGGCATGCACAATCTAGTGCAAGATCTCCGGGTGGTCCACTATTTCAGGCCGACGTACATCTGCTAGCTCCATCTCAGGAATACATCTCCCCCACTCTTACCCACACTCGGTGTCGAAAGTCGGCTCTGATACCATTTGTAATGCCCCTGCCCCTAGCTCAGATAATTTATACAATTTAGCAGACAAATTAGATACTATGTAGTACAACTGCCCACCACAGGCTGCCTCTCAAAAGGTGGTTAACCAATTAGGTGGCTCTTGATCATAGGCTATTATATTTTAATATTATTTTATTCATCTTCAATCCCGATATGGGACAAATACTAATCAATTATCTCTCTTTTCCGAAGTGTACAGCAGCATCAATACCATGGGTGGGGCCCTCCTGAAATCGCCACGTCATCCCTTTGACAAAAGTCAAGCAGCAAGCCAAGCAAGCTTTTGCTGTTACCATTTCCATGTGGGCCCCCCTAATACATTCCATTATAATTACAAGTATAATACCAAGCATTATATCCATGCATTATACTTTCCACGTAAACAGCCAACTTTATGAAACTATTTATATATATATATTATTATTTTGAAAATTACGGGGTGTTACATGTCCCATGAGGGAGGCTGAATTGCCCATAGGTTTTTCACGATGCATCGTGACATGACGTGGGATTCCCCTCCAGGCAGCATAGACATGAGCTCGTAACTCATAGAACATCTAGGATACTTATCGTAGTTACAGTAGTAGTTTAAGTCATGACGAGGGATTGAACCCTACAAGATGAAGAACGGTTAAGGACTTGCCCTTAGACCTATGTAGTATGGGATACATAGAATCTGAACAAGTACACATTAGTGTCATGTAACATACATAACTGCATTAAGAACTAAGTGCACCGCACAACACCACATTAATAGGATAGTCCCTTGTAGTTCTGTTTGTGATTAAGTTTGTAGTTTGTTTAAGTATTTGAGAATAGTTATACTGTTTCGGCATAAAAAGGATATCCGTGTATAATATTTCGTCGGTTGTAAGCAACTGATGTGCCCACAGTTTCTATGCAGGGTAAAGTGATTAACAAGACTAAAGAATGCATGCTGATTAAAGAATGATTCAAATGTTGTACATTTCAATTCATGTAAATTGTTGTAAAGTGCTTCCACTGTAAATATGTAATGTAAATGTAAACTCTGATGTAACAAAAGTTTTTATTTCCTTGTAAAATTGTACGAAGAGAAGTGTAAAGATCCTGTGGAACTTGGAATTCAGTCTGTTTTGGAATTCGGGGTGTTACACTCGTCATCTCGACCTTGTGGCTGGTCACAAAGTGAGCGGGAAAGTTTACTTTGACCAGTTCGAAAGAGAAGATCGAGTAGGGAGCGAACTTTGAGAACCATTCCCTTGCCGGGCCATGCAAAGTGGCGAGGAACGCTCGACAAAGGAGAGCATCCGAGGCGTTGTGAATCATGATGAGAGTTTTGAACCCCTCTATGTGATCAGCTGGATCACTCTCTCCATCGTATGTCTCGAACTGAGGTGGTCGGAAATTCCTCATGATCGAGGTGTCAAGGATTCGAGCGGAGAATACGGATCCGGTAGGTTGGTACCCCCGACTGGATTAGCCTCCACCCTTGCCAATTCGGGCGAGGCGATTCTCCATCTCCTGGACTCGCTTAAGGACACCGTCATCCCACCTCAGTGGTCGTGTCACGCCACGATTCCCGAAATACAATAAGATACAGGATCGTGACTGAGACCCAGCGAATGATATATTCACATCATTCATAAGAGCATCCACAGTGGTTTCTTATAATTGGCATTTTACCATTTTATAAGAAACGGATGGCTGCAGTGGTTTGTTATATGCCATTTTATAGCATATTTGCTATACTGGTTTCTCATATATGAGAAACCAGTATAGCAATTCTCAAAATATAAAGGACGGTATATCATATACCGTCGCTCCGATTTTAAATTTTTTTAATCGAGTGAGACGGGATATCATATACCGTCTAAATATTTTATTTTTTATTTTTTTTTTAAAAAGGGTCGGACGGGGAAACATACCCCGTCCTTCCCTTTTATTTTTTTTTAAAATTACCTCAGATGGGGAAACATCTCCCGTCCGGGAGATGTTATCCCGTCCAAGGTTTTTTTATTTTTTTATTTTTTTGGTTTTTTTTCCCCAAATTGCCCTTCAATCCTTATTCTTTGAATATCAAAGGAGGGGTAATTTGGTCTTTTAATATGTAACAGGCAAATGAGAAAAAAATAACAAACGACCGCTACACGATCGTTCCCCAATTGCTATTACTGTAGATGCCATATTTTAGCAAATGAGAAAAACCATTGTGGATGCTCTAAGCTGTTATAATCAACTCAGTAATATGAAAATAAATACAACCACGTAGGTCAACTTATAATCACATAAACATGGATAACATAAGTAAATCATGCAGTAGTCCACAAATAACCAACAGAGACCCGCCAGCAGTCAAGTTTTTAGTGAACCTCTGAAAGTGGAAAGATAGAGATTTTATTTATGATTAGATCCTTTCTTTCCTATCTCTCATCTGTCCAGAAATAGATAAACTACGGGACAACATGCTCGGAATACAAGGTTTGTAGTAAATAAATAGAACTGAGAATAAAAACATAAAGCAAGTAAAAGCAGGGTGAAATCCATCTCCATTCTTCAGAACACCATATCATTGGATCCTTATGAAAATTCTTCTCCCACTCCTGTAAATTTATCATCTCGAGTTGGGGAAGGAGAACACCCGTTAGAGCAAGTAACGGGCTGCAAGTAATACAAACAATCAAACAATGATAGGAATATAGCCAGAGAAGCATGTATATAGGAAACGAGTCATGTAACTGGAAAGGTACAACATATAAACGAGGATCATGTAAATTGACCTATAACAGGAATCATGAAATTGGTGTTGGGAATGTAATATGTAAACAGGAATCATGAAACTAGGAACAGGAATCAAATAGCTTGTAAACGGGACATGTAACATGTAAACAGGAATATGCATGTGCTCAGTGCAATTAAGGCTATTTATTTAATCATTCTTATCTAATGCACGCAATCCTGCATTCTATACCACATGTCGAGTGCATACAAGCATGTTAACATTTAGACTCTAGTGGCAAATTATACAGGGTCAAGTACTCGAGAATCATGTAAACACGAAATCATCTTCTCATGTAATGGAGTCTAAAGGTGGCTCCCGTCACCAATGATGTGGCACTTAGTCCATGTAACTTGTGAACGTGTAATCATGTAATCATGTAATCATGTAATCATGTAACCATCTAATGGAGTCTAATGGTGCCCACTGTCACCCATGATGTTGCATTTAGTTCCACATGACACTTAGTTCCATATAACCTGTAATCATGTATCTTCATCACGGGAAACACGGGTCCCCTCCCAAGTGCAATCTCCTATATATCCCACTACTAGGTCTTTCCCATATTACCTCGGCTTGTGATTCTTTTACAATAATTAAAGATGACGCAACAACGAAACAATTTCGGGGCATGATCATAGAGACATCAAGGGCTATGCAGCGCATGTAATGCATTTCAAGTCATAAATGCAAAGAACATATTTATGTATAAACAAGCACGAAGTTACAAGTCTGGGCAGTTAGATGTCACTGTACAAAGATCAACTTTCCCGCTGCCACAGGAAATCAAATCTGGTTCCATCAAGGATTCTAGAAACTAGACTCCTTTCTAGTTCCAGTGCATATTTACACAGTACATTACGAATAAAATGGATAGGCTAACCAGACAGTTCTTATTGGGTTTACTACGCAAGAAGCAACTCAGCACGAGATTACACTACATGAAATTCAACTAGAAACATTATTAAATTCTCACAATTTTTTTAACTCCTGAGAACTGCCACGCCCCGCTTTCCAAAAATACGGAATACGAGCATGTAACAAAAGCCCAGCGAATGATTTTCATCATCCATAAGCTGTTCAAAAAATCTTTACAACTGTTGCCGCTAAATTTGGTGTGGGGGCAAACAGATAGTATTTGTGGATTCTTAGGGAAACTGAATAGTAAACCTGTATACCTGTTCCGTCAGGATTTGATCGTCGCTCCCGCCGTACACCTGCAAAAAGTGCGAAACACCGGGGTTGTTCCCGGCGACGCACCCTCCGACGCTCAAGTCAGTAATCTGGAAGACTATGAGAGAGCGCAAAAACTGGTGAAAGATCGATTACCTCTTAATGGAGATGGGTGGGGGGTATTTATAGGCATCTTAGGGAACAAATTAGACATGTAATTCCTTGTGTATAGATAAGGAATGTAATCCCTAATCCCCAGTGAAAGGATAGATATGAATCAGGGCCGTTGATTAACATTAATCAGAAACCCTAATTCTACCCTGTCGGACCGGGTTTGCTGCGGGTTGAAACCCGCACCCAGTTGAGGTGGATCCGTTCGCGAGTTATTGGATCTGTGAGAAGGAGACCCAGTACCCGTTTCTGACCCGTTTGTAGGTGAAATTACTGTCTTTCCCCCAAACTTCAGGATTCGTGCCCAATTTGGACGGTCTCGATTAAACCCCTATTTTTAGCCATATCACGAGCCCCCCACTCCTAAAGGCTGAGGACAATCAGTCTTTGAGGAGTAGTTTGACTGTTTTAGTGGCTAGTGGAGTTGTATCGGAGTCCGAATGGGTGTTTTTGAATCCCGAAGTGGGTGGTAAGGTAATTCTTTCTTCTTTTTTGAAGCCATGTGGTGTATCAAGTTTTTATCTATCTTTTCGGGCTATTTATTTATTTTTGCGATGTGTTAGCTAGTCGTTCGAGGGTCTTAGCCGTATGTTCTAGGCAATAATTGTTTGTTCGGGGGTTCGAAAATATCCCTCCGAATTTTTAATTATTTTCTAGAATTTTTTGCTAATTTTCCCAAATTTATAGCAATTTTTTCGCAATTTTTAAATAAATAAAACGATTTAAATAAATAAAAATCGATTTTTAAATACTTATTTATGACGTGGGAGAATCTGGACCATCGATCAAGGCGCAGCGCGAATTTCTAAATGATCAGACGGTCCCTGCTCCTCGGCATGCTTTTTTGCCGTATACGAGGGTCGGTACCTCGGCACCTCGGCTCGGAGGACCAGTGCTTCGGCTCGAAGGACCAGCGCTTCGGCTCGGAGGGTCGGTGGTTCGACTCGGAGGGCCAGTGGTTCGGCTCGGAGGATCCGAAGTACGTGGCATCATCTGGGCCGTCCATTTCAGCGTGGATCTCCATAAAACGCTATCTTGTCGTTTAGTGGACGTGGCCAAATCTGGGGCATCCATCATGACGAGCGCGCTTTTTCACAAGATCCAACGGCTGATATGGGTCAGTCTGGTTTTTTGCCATATACGAGGGTCGGTACCTCGGCACCTCCGCTCGGAGGGCCAGTGCTTCGGCTCGGAGGACCAGTGCTTCGGCTCGGTAGGTCCGAGGTACGTGGCATCATCTGAGCCTTCAATCAATGCGGGGCACGTATTTCAGAACGATCAGACGATCCTTGTTCCTCGGCAGACTTTTTCGCCGTATACGAGGGTCGGCACCTCGGCTCGAAGAACCAATTCCCTGGCTCGATGGGTCGGTGCCTCGGTTCGGAGGATCCGAGGGACGTGGCATCATCTGGGGCATCTATCTCAGCGTGGATCCCCATAAAACGCTATCTTGTCGTTTAGTG
This sequence comes from Hemerocallis citrina, assembly GCA_017893485.1. Lineage (NCBI taxonomy): Eukaryota > Viridiplantae > Streptophyta > Magnoliopsida > Asparagales > Asphodelaceae > Hemerocallis > Hemerocallis citrina. The sequence goes on from CM030366.1 coordinate 41,508,529, forward strand.
GACGCGGACAAATCTGGGCCGTCCATCATGACGAGCGCGCTTTTTCACGAGATCCAACGGCTGATATGGGTCGGTGAGTTTTTTTCGCCATATACGAGGGTCGGTACCCCGGCACCTCGGCTCGGAGGATCAACGCTGTTTGGCCGAGGCGTTGAGTTGGCTATTTCGACGAAAACGTCTCTTGATGGTTCCACCTTTCCGTGCCCAGTAGCTCGGCTGCTCGACTAAGCTGTTCGGTAGCTCGGTCGAGCAGGCCGATGACAGGCAGTTCGGAAGGTACACGCGGCAGGATCTGGGCCGTTCATCATGGCACGCATCACGGGGATGGGGTCCAGATCACGAGAAAACGTTATCTTGTCGTTTTGTGGGCGTGGCGCAATCTGAACCATCCATCAGATTCTGTCGCGAATTTTGGAGAAATTCGACGGTGACTTCGCCTCGGGGTGATTTTTCTCCATATACGAGGGTCGGTACCTCGTCATCTCGGCTCGGCGCATCAGGGCTGGTGGCCGAGGTGCTGAGTTGGATATTTTGGAGGAAGCATTTCTTGAAGTTTCCTCCCTTTCGTGCCCAGTGCTCGGCTGGTCGGCTGAGCTGTTCGGTAGCTCGGCTGAGCACGCCGATGGCAGGCAGCTCGGAAGGTACGCGTGGCCGGATCTTGGCCGTTCATCATGGCGCGCATCACGAGGATGGGGTCCAGATCACGAGAAAACGTTATCTTGTCATTTTGTGGGCGTGGCGCAATCTGAACCGTCCATCAGATTCTGTCGCGAATTTTGGAGAGATCCGACGGTGACTTTGCCTCGGGGTGATTTTTCTCCATATACGAGGGTCGGTACCTCGTCATCTCGGCTCGGCGCATTAGAGCTGGTGGCCGAGGTGTTGGTTTGGGTGTTCCGAAGAAACTCAGTAGCTTGGTTTGGCAGGTCGGTGGCCGAGTCGTGGACTTAGTGATTTGGGGAGCTTTTTCGTTCTTCGAAGCGTCGCAACTTTCCGCTTGGCGCCTTGGCTTCTTAGTGGGCTTTTTTACGTTTCCCAAGGAGGCCCAACATTTTAGGGGTTATAAGTTTTCACTCCCCCACCCCCGAGTTCATTTATTACTTTTCACTCCAAGCTTTCACTTTGCTCTCCAAGTTCTCTGCTAGCGGTGACTTTTGTTGCAAGGCTGTGACGTTAGTTGTCGAGTGGGCCAAGCGATTTCCGGCGAGCGAATTCCGACCGTGAACGTCACTTCAAAGGTCAGTCTACTAGCCTTAACTTTTTTCTAGAGATGTCACGAGTGAACTCGGGGAGTGGGGCCTCGTCCTCGGGCGATGATGGTGCCGAGGAGAGGAGGAGGTCGGAGATCCGGAGAAAGGGTAAACAGGTTGTCGAACCGTCTGAAGCCGAGGCGAGGCAGGAGAAGAAGAAGAGGAGGGTGGAGACCCAATCTCCCGTAGTGGCGGTGATTGTAGAAAACCCGAAGCAAGCCCCTGAGATGGGACGATATCCTTCTGTCCTGTCCGGGCATTCGGGGGTCAGGCAGTACGAGGGCGACCTTTTGGAGAAAGCGATCTATGGGAAGTCGAAGGTCGTCGAGGAACCTAACCCGGCCCTTCCCACCGAAGCCGACGAGCTCATTTCGGTGTTATCCGAGAAGGATCTACTTCGGGTCAGAAAAGCCTTCGCCATCTCCCCGGAGTACAAACTGATGCTCCCCGGTCCCGGGATGCGAGCGAATTCCTAGCTGTCGTCGTCGGATATGTGCATGTTCGACTTCGACTCCTTGAATGCCGGGCTACATTTCCCGCTGGATCCTTTCATCCTTCAGATCCTCGGCTGGTTCTACCTCGCGCCGACCCAATTTATGCCGAACACGTGGCGCCACGTGAATGCTTTCTTGCTTCAGTGCCACAGAGCTAAAGTAGTGCCGGACTTAACAGTCTTCCGAGGCCTGTATCGGATAAACAGGCAGCACAAGACGGAGCATCGGTACTACTTGGGGCCGAGGAAGGGAGTTAAGATCGTAGAAAACCCTGACTCAATTAAGGGTTGGAAAGAAAAGTATTTTATAGTAAGGGGTGAGGCGATACGGCACATTCCGACCCGGTGGAAAGTGGAGGTGCCGAAGTTTGCGAGAGCCGACCCTGTACTGTCCGAGGCCGAGGAGGAGGTGGCGAGGAAGATCATGGCCCTTCCGCTGTTGAGTTGGAGGGAGTTGACGGAGGAGGTTTTGTTCGGGTCCAGCCTAAGCCCCATCGACCCGAGTACGCTCCTGACATCTCATTTTTTTTTTAGGTCTTTAGTTCGTCTTGCTGATTTGTTTTTTGTTGTCCGATGCAGAAGCGATGAAGATTGATTTCAACTCTATGATGGCCGATAGGTCCAAGCTGGCCGGGGGTAGAAAGAGGAAGAGGGCGGCCGAGGCTGCCTCGTCGACTCCGCAGCCCACAATTGCTTCTACCACCACCCCACCTCCTCCAGCTACCGAGGTGCCTTCGGAGGTGGTTGTTGCCGAGGAGGCCTCGATCCCTGTCGCCCCGACCGTGATTGAGGGGGCCTTCGACGTCAACGCGGCGCTGGCGCTCGAGGCTCCTCCGTTGACTAAGGCGGCCGAGGAAATCCTGACCGAGCAGCACAAACAGTTGTTTGTGCCGAACTGGCGGGTGAGGAATTATGACGGATTCCTCGGCAACTCGCAGATGTCAGTGCAGGTCGTCAAGCACATGGCGACCCCGAAGGACAGAGCCGCGCTGAAGGCGGGGACAGTTGGCGACGACACCTACGAGGTCGCTCGGTCACTCGTGTCGGTAAGTGTGCTCTAGCAAATTTCTTTAAGTTTGTTGCTCGGCTTGCGCATCACTCTGATAGCTGTCTTTGCAGGCCACCTGCCACTTCGGCCACCTCCTCGAGACGTTCGCCGCGCAGGAGAAGGAGCTGAGGGCCGCCAGCGATAAAGACAGGTCGGCAAAGGTTAGGGCGGTCAAGGAACTCGAGGCCGAGCAGAGGCGAGCCGAGGCCTTGGAAGTCCGGGTGGCCGACCTTGTTGCCGACCTGGAGAAAGCCAAGGGGCGCCTCGAGGCGGAGTCTGCCAAGTCCGCCAAGGCTGCCGAGGAGCTGGCTGCGGCACTGAAGTCCTTGGCCGAAGAGAAGGCGGTGAAGGAGGCCTTGGCGACGAAGATCAGGGCCGAGGTGGAGAAGGAGGCCGAGGCCGAGGCGAAGAAGCACATGGCCGAAAACATGGAGAGGTCCTATCAGAGGGCACTCGATCATGTTCAGGATCGTGTCCCCGGCTTCGAGCGGGTCGGCTACCGACTGTGGCCAAGGTCGCCTTCAGGCGACGAGGGGGAGGAAGACGAAGGCGACGAGGCCGAAGGTGAAGACGAGGAGGAGGGGACCGTCCCACCTGCGGCGGACGGCCAGGTCGAGGGGAGGATCGAGGGGCCATCTGTTAATGCGCCCGTGGTCGAAGCGGCGATGCAGGTGGACCCCTGATCCCCTCGTTAAATTTTTTGTAGTTTTCATTTTGTTTTTTCTGCCGAGCATTGTACTGCCTTTTGCGGACTGGCCACTGCTTTTAATGAATGAAAAATGTTTTGACTCCAAAATTTTGTCTAAGTGTTTGGTTCGGCAATATAGTACTTCAATGCTATCCCTTTATTATTTCAGATTGCCGAGAAGACTCTTATCACCTCGGCTGATCGGCGCCGAGCCGAGTTGTTTAAGCGATCTCGGGAGGATCATCTCGAGGGTGAGGTTCACCTGACGAGGAGGATATTTTACAACTTGGAGATTAGGCATAGTGAGGCGTTGGCCGAAATGCACCATCTACGGATCGTCGAGGCCGAACTATCTGCTAAGGAGGAGGAACTGGCGCGAGTTTCAGCCGAACGAGATGACTTTGCGAAGAAGGTAGAACAGCTACAAAGGGTGACGGTCGACAAGAGCATCGAGGTGACCCACTTGCGACACGTCATATCTGACAGCGTCGAATACCCCGGTTCGGCGAAACTTCCCCGATTCAAAGTGATCGTGAAGGACGACACGTTGAAGGACCGGATCGTCGAACTGGAAGAGGAGGTTGCTCGGCTCAAACCTCCACCGGTGAGGGCTAATGTCCGGAGCACCTCGTGCACTCGCAAAGAGATTGAGCGAGGGATCACGTTTTATCAAGCCGCGAGCCGGACTCCTATCATAGGCAGGTCAGCAGCCGATGCCCAAAGCGGTGTAGCGGTGTCTTCAAGTGGTGCTTCGGTTGGAGCAACTGTCAGGGTCAGCGGCGAGGAGGCGTCTCGATTCGTGGGTCTGGAGACGAGCTCGGGGTCCAAGAAGCGCCGACCCAAGGTATCGCTGAACCGGAGCGTACCACTCCCTCGGAGGCAGTAAACGGGTCGTGTCTTGTATTCGGATTTCCGAACTGTGTTTTGTTGTAATCTTTTTGTAGATCTATCCGAGTTATTAATAAAATTGGAATTGATTTATCCGAACTGTTATCTGCTGGCTTCTTATTGCGTTGTAATCGCGCTAGCTAGGGTAGGCTCGAAACGAATCCGCGAGGCAAGTGTTTGCTTTATCGAGCATCTTGGCCTTGAGACTCACACTTTTGCTGCGGTTCTGAATCTCGCTCGCGCGCCTTCAGATATGGCGTTGAGAACGGTACCCCATAATTAATACGTGGCGCTCCAGATCCCTAGGTGCGACTTTTGGACTCCCGAGGGTCATAATGACGGTCTCTTGGGGGAAGGCTATAAATCCCACACCCCTCCCTTGTAGTTTGTCGTCGCAGTCTAGAGCTCTTGTAGCATCGACGGCGTCTGCCCTTGGGCGGATGCCAGCTTAGTGAAAAAAATTCGCCTCGGGAGGTTCGGAAGAGTGGTCATTCTACTGCCTTGTTCTTTCCCCGTTCCTGACGTACCCCGATGTGGGTGTCAAGGGCGGGGGAGGACAAGGCAGAAGAGTTGGCGACCGTAGTCCGGACCTGAGGGAGAGGCTCTTTGGGAGGAGAGGTGATGACCAAAGTCCCGAATCCGGGGGATGTCCCTCGGTCCCCTAAAACCTTAATCCGAACTTTTTGAGACTGGGTTTTTGCTTCGTAACAGGTTGGCAGTGTTCATTCGGCTCGTCGGCCGAGGCGATTGCGGAAGCAAGTTGATTCGGATTGCTAGTTGCTTAACGTTTGGGGCCGAGCGAGGTGAGGTGATCAGGGCCGTTGGATGGTGGCACGGATCTTGAGGCGGGTCCAGTCCCCAAGAAAACGTGATCTTGTCGTTTTGCGGACACGTGGCTGAATTAGATCCGTTCATCACGCCCTAGCACATTTTCTGAGACGATCTGACGGTGGTTTCGTCTCGGGAGGTTTTTCGCCATATACGAGGGTCGGTACCCCGTCCGCTCGGCTCGGCAGTCGTGGGGGCTGATCGGAGTGGACATCTAACCCCGGCCTGTTTGGGGACGAGCCGGGGAGGTAAAGTCGAGCCACTGGACCCTTACTATTGTCAGACTGGTTTAAGGGTTGCGGGAGCAGTTCCAAATGGCGAGCTACTTCTAGATCGCTTAGGAGCGAACGTGCGAAGTAGAATCGAGCCAAGTGTTGGACTCCGAACCATTCAACCGCTGCGGGAGCAATTTCGAACGGCGATCTACTCCTGGTTCGTCTATGGGCGAGCCGAGGAAGTAAAGTCGAGCCGAGTGCTGGACTCCGAACCATTGTGAGATTAGTTTAAGGGTTGTGGGAGCAGTTCCGGATGGCGAGCTACTTCTAGATCGCTTAGGAGCGAACATGCGAAGTAGAATCGAGCCAAGTGTTGGACTCCGAACCATTCAACGGCTGCGGGAGCAATTTCGAACGGCGATCTACTCCTGGTTCGTCTATGGGCGAGCCGAGGAAGTAAAGTCGAGCCGAGTGCTGGACTCCGAACCATTGTAAGATTAGTTTAAGTGTTGTGAGCAGTTCCGAATGGCGAGCTACTTCTAGATCGCTTAGGAACGAACATGCGGAGTAGAATCGAGCCAAGTGTTGGACTCCGAACCATTCAATGGCTGCGGGAGCAATTTGAACGGCGATCTACTCCTGGCTCGTCTATGGGCGAGCCGAGGAAGTAAAGTCGAGCCGAGTGCTGGACTCCAAACCATTGTGAGATTAGTTTAAGGGTTGTGGGAGCAGTTCCGAATGGCGAGCTACTTCTAGATCGCTTAGGAGCGAACATGCGAAGTAGAATCGAGCCAAGTGTTGGACTCCGAACCATTCAACGGCTGCGGGAGCAATTTCGAACGGCGATCTACTCCTGGTTCGTCTATGGGCGAGCCGAGGAAGTAAAGTCGAGCCGAGTGCTGGACTCCGAACCATTGTGAGATTAGTTTAAGGGTTGTGGGAGCAGTTCCGGATGGCGAGCTACTTCTTGATCTCTTAGGAGCGAACATGCGAAGTAGAATCGAGCCAAGTGTTGGACTCCGAACCATTCAACGTCTGCGGGAGCAATTTCGAACGGCGATCTACTCCTGGCTCGTCTATGGGAACGCTCGGCTCGGGCTCTTATTCTTCGTGCTTCCTTCGGATCCTCGGGGAGGAGCCCCTCGTCGATCTGGGTGAAGGAGCGAGGAGTAGATCGCCGTTCGAAATTGCTCCCGCAGCTGTTGAATGGTTCGGAGTCCAACACTTGGCTCGATTCTACTTTGCATGTTCGCTCCTAAGCGATCTAGAAGTAGCTCACCATTCGGAACTGCTCCCACAACCCTTAAACTAATCTCACAATGGTTCGGAGTCCAGCACTCGGCTCGACTTTACTTCCTCGGCTCGCCCATAAACGAGCCAGGAGTAGATCGCTGTTCGAAATTGCTCCCGCAGCCGTTGAATGGTTCGGAGTCCAACACTTGGCTCGATTCTACTTCGCATGTTTGCTCCTAAGCGATCTAGAAGTAGCTCGCCATTCGGAACTGCTCCCACAACCCTTAAACTAATCTCACAATGGTTCGGAGTCCACCACTCGGCTCGACTTTACTTCCTCGGCTCGCCCATAAACGAGCCAGGAGTAGATCGCCGTTCGAAATTGCTCCCGCAGCCGTTGAATGGTTCGGAGTCCAACACTTGGCTCGATTCTACTTCGCATGTTTGCTCCTAAGCGATCTAGAAGTAGCTCGACATTCGGAACTGCTCCCACAACCCTTAAACTAATCTCACAATGGTTCGGAGTCCAGCACTCGGCTCGACTTTACTTCCTCGGCTCGCCCATAGACGAGCCAGGAGTAGATCGCCGTGCGAAATTGCTCCCGCAGCCGTTGAATGGTTCGGAGTCCAACACTTGGCTCGATTCTACTTCACATGTTTGCTCCTAAGCGATCTAGAAGTAGCTCGCCATTCGGAACTGCTCCCACAACCCTTAAACTAATCTCACAATGGTTCGGAGTCCAGCACTCGGCTCAACTTTACTTCCTCGGCTCGCCCATAGACAAACCAGGAGTAGATCGCCGTTCGAAATTGCTCCCGCATCCGTTGAATGGTTCGGAGTCCAACACTTGGCTCGATTCTACTTCGCATGTTCGCTCCTAAGCGATCTAGAAGTAGCTCACCATTCGGAACTGCTCCCGCAACCCTTAAACCAGTCTGACAATAGTAAGGGTCCAGTGGCTCGACTTTACCTCCCCGGCTCGTCCCCAAACGGGCTGGGGTTAGATGGCCACTTCCGATCAGCCCCCACGACTGCCGAGCCGAGCGGATGGGGTACCGACCCTCGTATATGGCGATAAACCTCCCGAGACGAAACCACCGTCAGATCGTCTCAGAAAATGTGCTAGGGCGTGATGAACGAATCTAATTCAGCCACGTGTCCGCAAAACGACAAGATAACGTTTTCTTGGGGACTGGACCCGCCTCAAGATCCGTGCCACCATCCAACGGCCCTGATCACCTCACCTCGCTCGGCCCCAAACGTTAAGCAACCAACAATCCGAATCAACTTGCTTCCACAATCGCCTCGGCCGATGAGCCGAATGAACACTGCCAACCTGTTACGAAGCAAAAACCCAGTCTCAAAAAGTTCGGATTAAGGTTTTAGGGGACCGAGGGACATCCCCCTGATTCGGGACTTTGGTCATCACCTCTCCTCCCAAAGAGCCTCTCCCTCAGGTCCGGACTACGGTTGCCAACTCTTCTGCCTTGTCCTCCCCCGCCCCTGACACCCACATCGGGGTACGTCAGGGACGGGGAAAGAACAAGGCAGTAGAATGACCACTCTTCCGAACCTCCCGAGGCGAAATTTTTTCACTAAGCTGGCATTCGCCCAAGGGCAGACGCCGTCGATGCTACAAGAGCTCTAGACTGCGACGACAAACTACAAGGGAGGGGTGTGGGATTTATAGCCTTCCCCCAAGAGACCGTCATTATGACCCTCGGGAGTCCAAAAGTCGCACCTAGGGATCTGGAGCGCCACGTATTAATTATGGGGTACCGTTCTCAATGCCATATCTGAAGGCGCGCGAGCGAGATTCAGAACCGCAGCAAAAGTGTGAGTCTCAAGGCCAAGATGCTCGATAAAGCAAACACTTGCCTCGCGGATTCGTTTCGAGCCTACCCTAGCTAGCGCGATTACAACGCAATAAGAAGCCAGCAGATAACAGTTCGGATAAATCAATTCCAATTTTATTAATAACTCGGATAGATCTACAAAAAGATTACAACAAAACACAGTTCGGAAATCCGAATACAAGACACGACCCGTTTACTGCCTCCGAGGGAGTGGTACGCTCCAGTTCAGCGATACCTTGGGTCGGCGCTTCTTGGACCCCGAGCTCGTCTCCAGACCCACGAATCGAGACGCCTCCTCGCCGCTGACCCTGACAGTTGCTCCAACCGAAGCACCACTTGAAGACACCGCTACACCGCTTTGGGCGTCGGCTGCTGACCTGCCTATGATAGGAGTCCGGCTCGCGGCTTGATAAAACGTGATCCCTCGCTCAATCTCTTCGCGAGTGCACAAGGTGCTCCGGACATTAGCCCTCACCGGCGGTGGTTTGAGCCGAGCAACCTCCTCTTACAGTTCGACGATCCGGTCCTTCAACGTGTCGTCCTTCACGATCACTTTGAATCGGGGAAGTTTCGCCGAATCGGGGTATTCGGCGCTGTCAGATATGACGCGTCGCAAGTGGGTCACCTCGATGCTCTTGTCGACCGCCACCCTTTGTAGCTGTTCTACCTTCTTCGCAAAGTCATCTCGTTCGGCCGAAACTCGCGCCAGTTCCTCCTCCTTAGCAGATAGTTCGGCCTCGACGATCCGTAGATGGTGCAGTTTGGCCAACGCCTCAATATGCCTAATCTCCAAGTTGTAAAGTATCCTCCTCGTCAGGTGAACCTCACCCTCGAGACGATCCTCCCGAGATCGCTTAAACAACTCGGCTCGGCACCGATCAGCCGAGGTGATAAGAGTCTGCTCAGCAATCTGAAATAAGAAAGGGATAGCATTGAAGTACTATATTGCCGAACCAAACACTTAGACAAAATTTCGGAGTCAAAACATTTTTCATTCATTAAAAGCAGTGGCCAGTCCGCAAAAGGCATTACAATGCTCGGCAGAAAAAACAAAATGAAAACTACAAAAAATTTAACGAGGGGATCAGGGGTCCACCTACATCGCCGCTTCGACCACGGGCGCATTAACAGATGGCCCCTCGATCCTCCCCTCGACCCGGCCGTCCGCCGCAGGTGGGTCGGTCCCCTTCTCCTCGTCTTCACCTTCGGCCTCGTCGCCTTCGTCTTCCTCCCCCTCGTCGCCTGAAGGCGACCTTGGCCACAATCGGTAGCCGACCCGCTCGAAGCCGGGGACACGATCCTGAACATGATCGAGTGCCCTCCGATAGGACCTCTCCATGTTTTCGGCCATGTGCCTCTTCGCCTCGGCCTCGGCCTCCTTCTCCACCTCGGCCCTGATCTTCGTTGCCAAGGCCTCCTTCACCGCCTTCTCTTCGGCCAAGGACTTCAGCGCCGTAGCCAGCTCCTCGGCGGCCTTGGCGGCCTTGGCAGACTCTGCCTCGAGGCGCCCCTTGGCTTTCTCCAGGTCGGCAACAAGGTCGGCCACCCGGACATCCAAGGCCTCGGCTCGCCTCTGCTCGGCCTCGAGTTCCTTGACCGCCCTAACCTTTGCCGACCTGTCCTTGTCGCTGGCGGCCCTCAGCTCCTTCTCCTGTGCGGCGAACGTCTCGAGGAGGTGGCCGAAGTGGCAGGTGGCCTGCAAAGACAGCTATCAGAGTGATGCGCAAGCCGAGCAACAAACTTAAAGAAATTCGCAAGAGGACACTTACCGACACGAGTGACCGAGCGACCTCGTAGGTTTCGTCGCCAACTGTCCCCGCCTTCAGCGCGGCTCTGTCCTTCGGGGTCGCCAAGTGCTTCACGACCTGCACTGACATCTGCGAGTTGCCGAGGAATCCGTCATAATTCCTCACCCGCCAGTTCGGCACAAACAACTGTTTGTGCTGCTCGGTCAGGATTTCCTCGGCCGCCTTAGTCAACGGAGGAGCCTCGAGCGCCAGCACCACGTTGACGTCGAAGGCCCCCCAATCACGGTCGGGGCGACAGGGATCGAGGCCTCCTCGGGAACAACCACCTCCGAAGGCACCTCGGTAGCCGGAGGAGGCGGGGTGGTGGTAGAAGCAACTGTGGGCTGCGGAGTCGACGAGGCAGCCTCGGCCGCCCTCTTCCTCTTTCTACCCCCGGCCAGCTTGGACCTATCGGCCATCATAGAGTTGAAATCAATCTTCATCGCTTCTGCATCGGACAACAAAAAACAAATCAGCAAGACGAACTAAAGACCTAAAAAAAAAAAAAAAAAATGAGATGTCAGGAGCGTACTCGGGTCGATGGGGCTTAGGCCGGACCCGAACAGCACCTCCTCCGTCAACTCCCTCCAACTCAACAGCGGAAGGGCCATGATCTTCCTCGCCACCTCCTCCTCGGCCTCGGACAGTACGGGGTCGGCTCTCGCAAACTTTGGAACCTCCACTTTCCACCGGGTCGGAATGTGCCGTATCGCCTCACCCCTTACTATAAAATACTTCTCTTTCCAACCCTTAATTGAGTCAGGGTTTTCTACGATCTTAACTCCCTTCCTCGGCCCCAAGTAGTACCGATGCTCCGTCTTGTGCTGCCTGTTTATCCGATACAGGCCTCGGAAGACTGTTAAGTCCGGCACTACTTTAGCTCTGTGGCACTGAAGCAAGAAAGCATTCACGTGGCGCCACGTGTTCGGCATAAATTAGGTCGGCGCGAGGCAGAACCAGCCGAGGATCTGAAGGATGAAAGGATGCAGTGGGAAACGTAGCCCTGCATTCAAGGAGTCGAAGTCAATCATGCACATATCCGACGACGACAGCTTGGAATTCGCTCGCATCCCGGGACTGGGGAGCATCAGTTTATACTCCGGGGAGATGGCGAAGGCTTTTCTGACCCGAAGTAGATCCTTCTCGGATAACACCAAAATGAGCTCGTCGGCTTCGGTGGGAAGGGCCGGGTTAGGTTCCTCGACGACCTTCGACTTCCCATAGATCGCTTTCTCCAAAAGGTCGCCCTCGTACTGCCTGACCCCTGAATGCCCAGACAGGACAGAAGGATATCGTCCCATCTCGGGGGCTTGCTTCGGGTTTTCTACAATCACCGCCACTACGGGAGATTGGGTCTCCACCCTCCTCTTCTTCTTCTCCTGCCTCGCCTCGGCTACAGACGGTTCGGCAACCTGTTTACCCTTTCTCCGGATCTCCGACCTCCTCCTCTCCTCGGCACCATCATCGCCCGAGGACGAGGCCCCACTCCCCGAGTTCACTCGTGACATCTCTAGAAAAAAGTTAAGGCTAGTAGACTGACCTTTGAAGTGACGTTCACGGTCGGAATTCGCTCGCCGGAAATTGCCTGGCCCACGCGACAGCTAACGTCACAGCCTTGCAACAAAAGTCACCGCTAGCAGAGAACTTGGAGAGCAAAGTGAAAGCTTGGAGTGAAAAGTAAGAAATGAACTCGGGGGTAGGGGAGTGAAAACTTATAACCCCTAAAATGTTGGGCCTCCATGGGAAACGTAAAAAAGCCCACTAAGAAGCCAAGGCGCCAAGCGGAAAGTTGCGACGCTTCGAAGAACGAAAAAGCTCCCCAATCACTAAGTCCACGACTCAGCCACCGGCCTGCCAAACCAAGCTACTAAGTTTCTTCGGAACACCCAACCCAGCACCTCGGCCACCAGCTCTGATGCGCCGAGCCGAGATGACGAGGTACCGACCCTCGTATATGGAGAAAAATTACCCCAAGGCGAAGTCACCGATGGATCTCTCCGAAATTCGCGATAGAATCTGATGGACGGTTCAGATTGCGCCACGCCCACAAAACGACAAGATAATGTTTTCTCGTGATCTGGACCCCATCCTCGTGATGCGCGCCATGATGAACGGTCAAGATCCGGCCATGCGTACCTTCCGAGCTGCCTGCCATCGGCCTGCTCAGCCGAGCTACCGAACAGCTCAGCCGACCAGCCGAGCTACTGGGCACGAAAGGGACGAACCTTCAAGAAACGCTTCCTCCAAAATATCCAACTCAACACCTCGGCCACCAGCCCTGATGAGCCGAGCCGAGATGACGAGGTACCGACCCTCGTATATGGAGAAAAATCACCCCGAGGCGAAGTCACCATCGGATCTCTCCAAAATTCGCGACAAAATCTGATGGATGGTTCAGATTGCGCCACGCCCACAAAACGACAAGATAACGTTTTGTCGTGATCTGGACCCCATCCTCGTGATGCGCGCCATGATGAATGGCCAAGATCCGGCCACGCGTACCTTCCGAGCTGCCTTCCATCGGCCTGCTCAGCCGAGCTACCGAACAGCTCAGCCGACCAGCCGAGTACTGGGCACGAAAGGGAGGAACCTTCAAGAAACGCTTCCTCCAAAATATCCAACTCAGCACCTCGGCCACCAGCCCGAATGCGCCGAGCCGAGATGACGAGGTACCGACCCTCGTATATGGAGAAAAATCACTCCGAGGCGAAGTCACCGACGGATCTCTCCGAAATTCGCGACAGAATCTGATGGACGGTTCAGATTGCGCCACGCCCACAAAACGACAAGATAACATTTTCTCGTGATCTGGACCCTATCCTCGTGATGCACGCCATGATGAACGGCCAAGATCCGGCCACGCATACCTTCCGAGCTGCCTGCCATCGGCCTGCTCAGCCGAGCTACCGAACAGCTCAGCCGACCAGCCGAGCTACTGGGCACGAAAGGGAGGAAACTTCAAGAAACGCTTCCTCCAAAATATCCAACTCAGCACCTCGGCCACCAGCCCTTGATGCACCGAGCCGAGATGACGAGGTACCGACCCTCGTATATGGAGAAAAATCACCCCGAGGCGAAGTCACCGTCGGATCTCTCCAAAATTCGCGACAGAATCTGATGGACGGTTCAGATTGCGCCACGCCCACAAAACGACAAGATAACGTTTTCTCGTGATCTGGACCCCATCATCGTGATGCGCGCCATGATGAACGGCCCAGATCCTGCCGCGTGTACCTTCCGAACTGCCTGTCATCGACCTGCTCGACCGAGCTACCGAACAGCTTAGTCGAGCAGCCGAGCTACTGGGCACGAAAGGGTGGAACCATCAAGAGATGTTTTCGTCGAAATAGCCAACTCAATGCCTCGGCCAAACAGCGTTGATCCTCCGAGCCGAGGTGCCGGGGTACCGACCCTCGTATATGGCGAAAAAAACTCACCGACCCATATCACCCGTTGGATCTCGTGAAAAAGCGCGCTCGTCATGATGGACGGCCCAGATTTGGCCGCGTCCACTAAACGACAAGATAGCGTTTAATGGGGATCCACGCTGAGATGGACGCCCCAGATGATGCCATGTCCCTCGGATCCTCTGAACCAAGGCACCGACCCATCGAGCTGGGGAATTGGTTCTCCGAGCCGAGGTGCCGAGGTGCCGACCCTCGTATACGGTGAAAAAGTCTGCCGAGGAACAAGGATCGTCCGATCGTTCCGAAATACGTGCCCCGCATTGATTGAAGGCTCAGATGATGCCACGTACCTCAGACCTACCGAGCCGAAGCGCTGGTTCTCCGAGCCGAAGCACTGGCCCTCCCAGCCGAGGTGCCGAGGTACCGACCCTCGTATATGGCAAAAAATCATACCGACCCATATCAGCCGTTGGATCTTGTGAAAAAGCGCGCTCGTCATGATGGACGCCCCAGATTTGGCCACGTCCACTAAACGACAGGATAGCGTTTTATGGAGATCCACGCTGAAATGGACGGCCCAGATGATGCCACGTACTTCGGATCCTCCGAGCCGAACCACTGGCCCTCCGAGCCGAACCACCGACCCTCTGAGCCGAAGCGCTGGTCCTTCGAGCCGAAGCGCTGGTCCTCTGAGCCGAGGTGCCGAGGTACCGACCCTCGTATACGGCAAAAAAGCATGCCGAGGAGCAGGGACCGTCTGATCATTTAGAAATTCGCGCTGCGCCTTGATCGATGGTCCAGATTCTCCCACGTCATAAATAAGTATTTAAAAATCGATTTTTATTTATTTAAATCGTTTTATTTATTTAAAAATTGCGAAAAAATTGCTATAAATTCGGAAAAATTAGCAAAAAATTCTAGAAAATAATTAAAAATTCGGAGGGATATTTTCGAGCCCCCGAACAAACAATTATTGCCTAGAACATACGGCTAAGACCCTCGAACGACTAGCTAACACATCGCAAAAATAAATAAATAGCCCGAAAAGATAGATAAAAACTTGATACACCACATGGCTTCAAAAAAGAAGAAAGAATTACCTTACCACCCACTTCGGAATTCAAAAACACCCATTCGGACTCCGATACAACTCCACTAGCCACTAAAACAGTCAAACTACTCCTCAAAGACTGATTGTCCTCAGCCTTTAGGAGTGGGGGGCTCGTGATATGGCTAAAAATAGGGGTTTAATCGAGACCGTCCAAATTGGGCACGAATCCTGAAGTCCGGGGGTAAGACAGTAATTTCACCTACAAACGGGTCAGAAACGGGTACTGGGTCTCCTTCTCACAGATCCAATAACTCGCGAACAGATCCACCTCAACTGGGTGCGGGTTTCAACCCGCAGCAAATCCGGTCCGACAGGGTAGAATTAGGGTTTCTGATTAATATTAATCAACGACCCTGATTCATATCTATCCTTTCACTGGGGATTAGGGATTACATTCCTTATCTATACACAAGGAATTACATGCCTAATCTATTCCCTAAGATGCCTATAAATACCCCCCACCCATCTCCATTAAGAGGTAATCGATCTTTCACCAGTTTTTGCACTCTCTCATAGTCTTCCAGATTACTGACTTGAGCATCGGAGGGTGCGTCGCCGGGAACAACCCCGGTGTTTCGCACTTTTTGCAGGTGTACAGCGGGAGCGACGATCAAATCCCGACGGAACAGGTATACAGGTTTACTATTCAGTTTTCCTAAGAATCCACAAATACTATCTGTTTGCTCCCACACCAAATTTAGCGGCAACACCTGGAGAGATCCCGGCGACAGGCCCTCCGACGGTCTCAGTTACTGGACAGCAGTGAAAGCTAGGGTTCAGGTGAGAATTTTGAGATTACTTTTTTTAAGGAGGAGGGGGTCTGGTACTTATAGGCAGACAAACAGGTATCTAACCCTAATGGGTCGGGTTAGACCCGTTTGTCAATGTGCATGAAGTTGCAGAAGGAGCGCCGGACTTTTTGACCTGATGATCTGAAATGAGCGAATATCGAGGAGATCCAACAGCCCTGATTGGATCACGTCACTGAGACTCTCATCACTCTTCTATGAAAGCAGTTTGGCTTTTGGCCGGAGTTCACCTGCTCCCTTTTTTGAATTTCATAGTTTAGTTGATCAAAATGTGGATACTGGGTACTAGTGGTGGTGATTTCATGCGAACTGGATCAGCATTCATATGGCATAAATGTAAAGTCATTTTCGACGACCTATCTCCAAATGTTGATGCAGAGGTAGTCGAGCAATAGTAGATGTGCAATGTAGGAGAAGTGCTCGTTCAGATGCCTCCACAAGATCAAATTCAAACATCACTATGGAAATTTGGATCCATCCATCAGTGGAAGGAACAATGATCGATGCAGATGAGGCACTTGGTAACTTTTTCTCGTCACCTGCTTGTATTGCTCAGATCCATGATGGTATGATCAGTAACTCTATTCATTCAAAAGTCTGGTGGATAGTTCTGATCCTATTTATGCAGAACTAAACCCGATTAACAAGGATTTTAAATAACTCATCAATTCCCAAATCAAATGTGCAGCATTGCAAGTGATGTAGAAAATGCAGTCAACTGGATTATTTATGCTCGTGCTACTCCACCTTGGTTGTTAGACACTTCGTATTTGAATGTAGAAGGGTCATCTCTTATATGCATAATTTGAGTCTTAGATTTCAGGCAAGGGTGCACAACCAAGCTGCATATAAGCAAGCGAAGTTTTTCGTAAGCCAAATGGAAACTGGGATAATGCTACCCTTCCGACTCTTATAAACGAGACTATCTTGGTAATGGGAAACATTAATTGCATGATTTTATAAAACTTGAACTAAAGTTTCATTTTACAAAACAAAAAAACACATTTGCCGAATTCATTTAAAATTATTTACACATAATTGTTTTTACAATGTAGACCACATCTAATAGTGTTGATTGTATAATCGAATATGAGTTTGAGTTGTCTCTCAATTAGGTGTATTAAGAGCGAGGATTCAAGAGTCTTAGTAAAAGATGAGAAAATTAAGGAAGGATGACGAAATTACTTTGATAAATTATCAAATGAAAATGTTGTGGACAACTTAAATAAAGAGGACTCGAGGGAGAGTCGAGAGCATATATTTTTCTGTGGAATTAGGACCTCAGAAGTTTGAAATGCTGTAGGAAGGATGAAAATAGAAAAAGCTTTAGGATCGGATGATGTACCCATTGAAGTTTGGAAGTGTCTTGGGGATGTAGGAGTGGGTTGGCTAACAAAATTATTTATTGAAGTTTTGAGGACTAAGAAGATGTCCGATGAATGGAGAAAGAGTATTTTAATACCTATATATAAAAATAAAGGAGATATACAAAGTTGCTCAAACTACTGAGGAATTAAATTAATGAGTAATATGATGAAAATTTGGGAGAGAGTGATCAAACATAGAATGAGACTAGAAACTATAGTGTTTGAGAATCAGTTTGGGTTTGGGAGGTCAACAATGGAAGCAGTTTATGTACTGAGGAGATTTATGAAAAAATATAGGGAGAATAAGAAAAATCTACATATGATTTTTATAGATCTAGAAAAAGCATAAGATAAAATTCCTAGAGATATAGTTTGGTGGGTGTTAAATAATAAAAGAATAACTATTCGGAATATTGAGATAATTAAGGATATGTATGAAAGGGCAACGACCACAATTAGAACAACCACAAGAGAGATCATCGATTTTCCTAGTACAGTAGATCTACACCAATGTTCGGCTTTAAGCCCCTATCTCTTTACTTTGGTTATGGATGAATTGATGCGAGGAATATAAGATGAGGTGTGTTGGTGTATGCTTTTTGCCGATGACATCGTCTTAGTGGACGAGACTAGAGCATGAGTCAATGGTAAATTAAAATTGTGGAGAGAAACTTTGGAAGCTAGAGGCTTTAGGATAAGCAGAACTAAAACAAAGTATATGGAGTGTAATTTTAGTGATATTCGCAACACAACTGAGAAATTAGTGAAGCTTGATGACCAAGAGATACCTAAGAGAGACCGTTTCCAATATTTAGGCAAAATTATTTAAAGAGATGGGAGATTTTTGAAGATGTTACACATAGGATCCAAGCAGGGTGGCTTAAGTGGAGAAGTGTCAGTGGTGTTTTGTGTGACAGATGTATACCTTTGAAGTTGAAGGAAAAATTTTATAGGATGGCTATTAGACCAACAATGATATACAGAGGAGAGTGTTGGGCAACAACATGTCCAAAAAATTAGTGTAGCGGAGATGAGAATGCTAAGATGAATGTGTGGTAAAACAAGGAATGATAAAATTAGAAACGCGCATATACGAGACATGCTAAAGGTTGATCCAATCCAAGATAAGTTAAGAGAGAATTGGCTCAGGTGGTTTGGACAAGTCACACGTAGACCTAGTAGTGCCTCCGTTAGAAAGAGTGATTTGATAAGTATTGAGGGTAGAGTTAAGGGTAGAGGAAGACCTAAACTAATTTGGGTGGAAACGGTGAAAAAAGGTATGATAGCTTGTGACTTTAAAGAAGATATTGCGCTAAACCAAGCAGAATGGAAAACCAGGATTCATGTAACCAGCCCCAACTAGTTGGAAAAAAGACTTTGTTGTTGTAGTTGTTGTTGTTAGTTTGAGTTGTCTCCCAAGCTAGGTGCCCTCCCCCCCCCCCCCCTCCACACCCACACACACCTTTTTAAAAAAATAAGACAGACAGATAAATGTCTTACAACCAATTTTATATATAAAAAAAGTTTAGTCGGTTGGGCTTATGGTTCGGGCCCATGAGCCAAGCCCATGCTTGGCAGCCCATCATAGGAGGATGGTTTAAGTCCAAAGTACAGAATCTCTCTCTCATATCCTTGTTTCCTATGGCAAGAAATAAATGAGTAGAGAAAAGAATATATTCAGAATATATTATTGCCTCTTGAATACTTCTCTTGTTTTCCTCCTATAAACAGAGGGGTGAGGTCTAAGGTTGAGATGCGCAATATATAATCTATGACATAGATTGTATCTCCATATCAATCTCTCAAGATCCCTACCTAGAGAAATGTGTTCTCTCTCATTACTCTCCTCCATACTTGTCTTCCCTCCCTCTTACATTGGGAATGAAGGCGTGAAACTTTAGTACATATCCTCGACTATTGGATCTGTCACTAACCACACAAGCTAGGTTAACTGAGGTGCTTCCAGGCTATCGAGGAGATCGCAGCTTCTGCTTCTGCAACATCTAAAACCCAATGTGTGGCTAATCCTTGGTGTAGTATCATGCCAGGGTTTTATGTTTATGTAGTTTTTCTATTGCCATGCATGTGATATCGATATAGATTGTAGTAGATACACAATAACAGTCAACATTGGTATCAAAGCTAAAAGACTTAGATATGTGAGTGTGAAATTCCCAACAATGCATGCATGCTAGAAAGATCGAATTTTTATTAATTTTTTTGACTTGGTTAGGATCCAAAGAGGAAAGTGTTAGATTTTTTAATCAATAAAATATTTCAACTTTTTTTCTCATATTGTTAACTCATATTTGTTTGAATAAATTATTGAAGATCAATGTGAGTATCTGGAAAATTATAATTCTTTTTGTTGAATTCTCGGAGTTTTCGAATCGAATTGTACCGACCGTTGAAAACGAACATTTTGCACTGTGGGGACGGTTGTTGAAGTCGGGCCCTCACATCACATTCAAATGTTAGGGACTATCTCTGAGCGAAGAAGAGTGGGGGAGGGCTTCGAGCGTGGTTGGGTCAGGTTTTGGTAGTCGCCGAAGTGCTGCCTTCCTCTGCCTCCTTGGAGCAGAGTCGTCGTTGTCATCCCTTGGGTTTGGGGTGATTCCCGAACCCTAGGGGGCTACTGTGGTGCGTGGATCTAGAGGAGGAAGAAAGAAAGAGAGGAGGGGTGGTCTGGTTGGGTTTGGGTTTGTGCAGATCCATCCCACACCCGCAAAGGGGGGGCGTTAGGGTCATGGGTTCGGATTATGGCTAGGCTACATCTGAACCCAGTCCGAATTGGACCTAGGGTTTGACTGTTGGTCAACTTTGTTGGACTCTAGGTCTATTTTGGTCAAACCCAACCCAAAATGAGCCTATTATTAATAATGGGCTTCCCTTTGGCATTCTTAAGTGTTTGAGGCATTTCTCAGACATGTTTTCATTAGGTCTGAACCAAATAAGATTATCGTGGACTTGTTTTGGAGAATAGCTTTTACTAGAAGAGGTTAATTTTAAGGAAACAATTGAAGGCTACTTTTTTGCCTAAAGTTGGATTCTACACTAGAAAAATTTTAAATTTTTCCACATTCATTTAAAATAATTTGTTTGCTAATATTTGAGAATTTTGACGGGTCAAGTAAAGAGTCCATTCATCAAATGGTACAAAGAAGAGATCATTGCCAAGAGCTTGCAAAAACAAAAATATATGTTATATTGTGATAATATTATTCTATGCAAGTTTGCAGCGCTGCAAGTAAAAATAAAATGCTCCAAAATTTTGTGATCGTGATGTACATATTCTTATGTTCATGAACGGGTCTTACACTACAGAATAACTTGTATTTGTTTTTTTATGATAAACTGTAAATTGGGCATTTAGGATGCAGGCTCTCCCTTATGGATAGACTTTAATACGTTGATTGCATGCATGGCAAAGTGGGTACTCTTTTAGGTGTTGTTTATTTGATGAATGTAAGGATATCTGAGGGACCTGAGTGAGGCCAGTCTTACTAGTGGAAGCAAAAAAGATTTGTTGTTATTTTCAATTGTGAAATTTTATTTCAGCTCTTAGAAATTTTGTGAGATTGTGAGATTGTGAGTTTGCCACAATGCCCTACATGCAAAGCAAGCAAATTCCTTCGGCCGAATATAATAGTTTATCTTTATTTACTGTTTATTTATTTTCCTTGTAATCAATAATTTTGAGATTTTTGAAAAATAATAGGATTTTAGAGGAACAATTTAGAAATTTATGGTAATGTTGTTCCCTTACTGCAGGTTTTTATGTGGCTGAATTGATCTATGTCAGTGAAAGCTTTCTCTTGACCATGTCGTTAGGGGGGAAATATTGATCATGAAGTTTTGGGTTGTTGCCTCCTTGTGTACATGGTTATCTGATATAACATTTTTTGTGTTTTCGTGTTTTTGTGTTCCTATTGTAGTGATTGGAAATGTCTTGTTAAGGGTGAGAAGTTGGATGACAAGAACTATGACATTTGGAGTTGTAAAGTTCAGCTTCTTCTCCTTAACGAGGGTGTCACTAAATATATTTACTCAATAATGCTTGAGCCCAAATTTGGGCCTACTGATTCAGTTCAACGCAACAAACACAGAAAAAAAAAAAGATATCCTAGTGGGGTGCTGAAAGATCGTCGAGCTTACATGCTCATTCCAGAATCGCTGCATAACAACTTGGTTGATGAATTCTGAGAACCTCTCAATTGCAAAGATCTATGAGATCTGATCAAAGCAAACTATGGAGGAAAAAGTGCTACTCACCTTCATATTCTCTTTATGTGCATTGACCGATACAAGATGGATGCGGGACATGATTTGGTTGATGATCTGAGGACTATAACACACATGATCAGAGATGTCATCGATGTTGGGCACGCATTGACTAATGAGGAACATGCGGATAAAGTGTTAAAAGTGTAGCCTACCGTATGGGATTCATTCATTGTGGATGTGTACCATAACCACAGTTTTACCACAATAAAATTATTTAAGGATCACTTAGAGTTAGAGTATGAAGTCCATGGATATACCAAGGTAGCCTTGGTACTCCTGAACTAGGATGGTAAGCGCATAGCACGTAGGTTCCACAAAGCAAAAAAAAAGTGTATCAGGTTGCTGCAATCATAGGTAAACAACGAAACTGTGCCCTGGAGGCAAAGTTATGAAGCACCATGCTCCCGTGGTTCAAATAAGAACAAGAGAAAGGCCCAAGGCGAGTGCTACAATTGTCACAAAACTGGCCACTTTGCACCGGGACAAGGAAGGCACATGTTTTCCCCTCTTTATCTGTTACTTAATCTGCACATATGTTTTTCTTGCTAATTCTAATCATGTTTGGATTGTAGATACAGGTGAAACCAATCAAATAGTGTGGGATGGAGATGGGTTTACAAATTTTTTTGAAGTTCCTAATAGACTGCATACTTACTATTTTTATGGGAAACATCTCACAAGAAAAGGTGTTGGGCATCGTTCATACAAGCTAAAGTTGTATACTAGGCGCACACTAATTCTTAATGATGTTATGTGTGATCCTGGAATTAGGAGAAATATTGTATCAATTGCAGCATTAGGACGATTAGGCTTTTCTTTTGTATTTCAAGATAATGCTTTGATTATTGTTTTCAATGACGAAAAATTTGGTATTGGAAATTTAATTAATGATTTCTATGTTTTGGACTTGCTCAATTATTCTTTTGTTGCTTCTATGTTAATTCTGGGATTTGGCACACTCGGCTTGGTCATATTGGAGTGGATAGAGTGAACCGTTTGACTAGAGAAGACCTTTTAGGTCAGCTCACAAAGGTGACTATTCCTCCTTGTGAGGCTTGCGTGGAGGAAAAGGCAATTAGAAATCTGTTTGAGAAATCAGTTCGATCTATACTACTATAGAATTAGTACACTCCGATATCTGTGGAACCAATAAGCACCATGTCTCAAAAAGGTTTATCTTATTTTATCACATTTATCAATGATTTTACGCAATACGGCTATATATATTTGATCACTCACAAGTCTGATGCACCCGATTATTTTTGTCACTTCATCAGTGAAGATGAAAGTCAACTAGACCAGAAAGTGAAGGTCTTAAGGACAGATCGCGGGAAAAAATATCTATTTGAGCAGTTCAGGAAACTCTGTATAGATAAGGGTATCAATTGACAGTTGACGACACCTCACATTCTGCAACAAAATGGTATTGCAGCTAGGAGAAATTGAACACTGCTGGAGATGGTTGGGTTGATGATGGCTTCAGCTAACCTGCCTCCTAAATTTTGGAGAGATGCAATCTTTTTTTAAGAAGAAGAAGGTGGAATATATGCACAATGTTTCATTAAAGAGAGTTAAACTAAACAAATCCAGAGTACTGGGTACAGATCCAAGTCCTACAAATAGAAAAATAAAACATAGTCAATAAGCCTCCAACAAAACCCTAGAGGGTGGGAACAAACTAAGAACAAGGAAAAATAACATAGGGAGAGCAAAAGACTGGACTACCCTCCAACAAAACCCTGAAGGGTGGGTTAGCGAACCTCGCTCACTCGAGAGTAGCCCCGATCACGACCTCCTCGTCGTCGTACTCGTCCACCAGGAAGGTCCTGGCGATCCTCCCTCTAGGTCCTGAGCAGCTATAGCCTAGAAGAAAATAAGATGCATGATATGAAATAGATTACCAAAAATACTATTACAAGTCCCACGAAAGTAAAATTTATTTATGTCTAGCCGTAAAACTTAGGTTGTTGCTGCAATAGCAATATACCATGCCACTTTCATAATTTTCCTTTCAGATACAAAAGTGGAGAGATGCAATCTTGACGAAAACTTACATCCTTAATCGTGTGCCAACTAAATCAGTCACCACAACTTCGTATGAGTAGTGGACTGGGTGCAAGCCTAGCTTAGACCACTTGCGCCCATGGGGAGCGCAAATTTTGTGCACATACTAGTGCCTTAAGTGGGGAAGCTAGCTAGAGGATTGAAGGTTATCTTTTTAAGGTATCCCGAACACTCAAAAGGATATGTAATTTTATGTAATCATCTTGGCAAACACGAAGGAAGGAATGATTACCCACTCTAGGAGCTATAAACAGAAGAGGAAGGAATGCATACTCTCGGCGAAGGGGTGCATGTGTCTCTGATGAGTGTAATTTATACATGATATTATTACTCTTTTTACGCATAAAAATTGTGAGTTCGTGTTTATTTATTTGAATTTCAACTTTTTCGACTTAATTTTATTTATTTGTTTGTTTTTGAAGGAATGAGATAATTTTTAGGATTGTGGACTCAAATTCACGAAGTCACGGGGCTTGGAGTTGGAGAAAAAGAAGACACAATGCAATACAAAAAAAAAGAGCAAAAATAGCAACCAGAACTTGTACGGCTATTTTGAACATGAAGATGGACGAATCTGAACTTGTGTTATAAATAAAAGATGTTGGTCGTCGAGTCTTCTTCACAACTAGTATTCATATGTCACAATCGGAGTTCTGTAGCTCTAGAAAAATTATTTTCTTTGCAGCATGCATGCAGATAAAAATAAGTTGACAGTCGACCGCACACCGAACCGAATAACCATTCAACTGCACAGTTGACCACCCCTCTCGCTGTCAAAACCCTGTACAAATGAAGGGCAAAAAGTTCGACCGTCCGAAGTTGTGATCAACTGCATCGTTGCTGATGTTATATTTTGAATGCGGGTTTCAGGTCCAATGAGCTGTATTTTTATACATCTTTTTTAGGGTTTCTTTGTAGGCTATATGTAGATGCTGATGTGAACTCTAGAAAAGGGGAGAAACATATTGGAGGCTAAAAAGAATTAGAGATGACTCATCACATCATTGGAAAGCAAGAGCCATAGCTTTCGTCAAGATCGTCTAGAGATCTTTCTTCTCTTCTACTTTTCATTATGCAATCCAATACTATGTTTGTTAGTTGCAAAATCATCATGAACTAAATTTATTTTTCTAGGGCTTCGATGTAGTTTAGTTTTGAGAACACGATCTAATTTCATGTTATTTGATTCATCTATTTTTTCATGGTTGTGTGTTTATTTTTTGTACTTAATGCTTACAATTGATTGGCCAACTATTGTTTGATTTATTGAATCATGGAGAGACCGAGAGGTAATTTTTTATTTAGAATTATAGAATTAAACACCATTAATTGAGAAAAACTATAGATGATTTACTGCGATTAATGTGACTATAAAGAAATTCGCAGAACTTAATGAGTCTTCAATTAATTAGATTTTCATAGAGATATGACGAATTGTTAGTTGGGGATATTTTTTGTGTTGTTTGAGAGAAAACATTAAATAATTAGGGAATTTTTGTCTACAACTAGGAAAATTAGAATTTCTAGTTACATGAAATTATGAATTGTGTGGAATTAATTAGGTGAAATCAAAAGCCCTAGAACTAGTTGTGCTATTAACAAACAACAAAATTTCAGATTTAGTTCTTTTTAATTAGTATAGTTCTTTCCATTGTTAATTTAGTTTAGTTGTTATTTTTATCATATTTTGGTTTTCCAAATATTATTTGATCTAGTGAATTTTGGTATTCAATAAAATATTTTGTCCTTATGGGTTCGACACTCTTTTCGTTTAAAACTATACTACTTGTTGCAATTTTGCACACTTGCAAATATTCCATCAGTCTCTATGGATCGCCAAGAGCAACACACCTTATTGTGAACTAAGCGATACTCCACTTTCCAATTTTTGGAAAGTTATTCCGAACAGTGGTAGCATACTTTTGGAGACTAATGAGAGAGTTTCTCCCAATAATGGAAGCATTTCTACATTAGCTCTACAAGATCTTACTCAAGGAGAATAAGCCTATAAATGATAATGCACCAAACAGTGGGAGAAACACAACAGATGATGCACCAAACAGTGGGAGTAATGTCGAAGTGGATGAAAATAGCCATAAAAGAAACGCAAGTCTCCTCAGGCTAACATATCTTCTGAAATCTATCCTACACCTCAAAAGAGCCAACGTAAGAATACACCTTGAAAATACTGGGTGATCGATGATGAGGCTTTTATGTGTGGTGTCTTGATAGACGATGAGTCGAAATCATATTTTGAAGCTCTCGCCTCCCTGCTGCAAATGAGTGGAAAATTACTATGATGGAAAAAAATTGACTCCATGGCTAGGAACCATGTTCGGTAGTTAGTTGATCTTCCTGTTGGATGCAGACCGATTTGGAATAAATGGGTTCTCAAGATCAAGCAAAAAAAATGACGATTCAATTGAAAAATATGAGGTTCGTCTTGTGGAAAAAGGGTTCACCTAAAAGGAGGGTGTGGACTAAGATGAAACGTTCTCCTCGATGGTGAGAATTGCATCAATTCTCCTTATCCTAGCTCTCGTGACTCATCTTGATTTGGAGTTACACCAAATGGATGTTCAAACAGAATTTCTCAATGGAGAACTTGACAAGGAGATCTTTATGGATCAACTTGCATGATTTGTGGTCAAGGGACATAAGCGCTGTAGTGCCCCGATTTCCATATACTGGGTGATATGGCTAAAAATGGGGTTAAATCGGAACCGTCCAGATTGGGCGCGAATCTTGAAGCTCGGGGGTAAAACGGTAATTTCATATACAAATGGGTCCGAAACGGGTACTGGATCTCCTTCTCACAGATCCAATAACCCACAAACGGATCCACTCCAATTGGGTACGGGTCCCGACCCGAGGCGAACCTAGACCAACAAGAGGCAAATCAGGGTCACTGATTTGACCAAATCAACGGGCCTGATTTGCTCTCACCGGGGAATCAGGGATTAGTTTCCTAAACAGACTGTGAGGATTTTACTCCTGACAGTTACACAGGGAATCGGGCCCCTAATCACTCCCATGGCGACTATAAATACCACCCCCCCCCCCACTGTGACCAGGTAATCACTCTTTTTCCACCTTAAGCTCTTTCTTAATCACCACTGGTTACTGACAAGAGCGTCGGAGGGTGCATCGCCGGAATCAACCCCGGTGTATCGCACTTCCTGGCAGGTTGCGCAGGAATCAGAAGGCTTGGGTCCGCTGTTCAGGTTGCCTACGAACTCACAAATCTCATCTGTTTACCCCCACACCGAAATCAGCGGTAACAGATTGGCACCGTCTGTGGGAACACCACACGAACAGCCTCTGTCTCTTCCTCTCCAACCATGCCTCCCAAGAAGGTCAGATCTAGAGGGTCCAACCGCGGACACAATCCAGGCGATCAGCCTGAGGAAGTCCCTGTCCATCCTGTTGCACAGCCTGAACAACTTCCTCCCCCGGCCCAACAGGGCCAGCCTCTTCTTCCGAACCAACAACCCCCAAATGGTCCTGCTGGTCAGAACCAGCGGTGGCAGAAGCAACCACTCCATCCGGACCACGTCTCAATTCACAATGCCTCCTCGGACTCTATGGCTTCCCATCACCCCCGAGCCTCCGATCTCTGCAACACCGTCCTGAATCGCCAAAAGGAAGAGGACCTTCGCAACCACCTAGATGAGAGGCGAGCCCGAGAGGGAGCCTCCCGCCAGCATCATGGTGAGAGATCTCCTCATCGCCAAGACGGTAGGAGGTCTCCGGACCGAAGGGGCCAGGCAGAATCTCCCGAGCGCCGAAAGAGGAGGCCACATTCCCTGCGGATCGGCATCATCCGAGGAACAATGAGGCACCTATCACTCGTGCCGAGTTCCCACAATTCCAGGAGACTGTGTTGCAGGCCCTCAACCTGTGCCCCAACAACCATAATGCCCAGAGGGTTCCAACACCCCTGCGGGTTCCCAGTCCTCGCCATCGATCCAGAAGTCCTCTCCCGGCTCCCAGTCGCCAGCATCATCCCTATAGTCCTCGCCGATCCCAAGACTACCAACGCCGCAGTCCCCGCTCCCCTTCCTATGAAGAAGAGTCCCGGGGACCATTTAATTACCAGCGGAGGGACGATGCCCTCTACCGTCGTCTCCACGAGGTGGAGAGGCGCATCATTCGCATGGACAAAGAGGAGGAGTCGAGAGCAGGGACCGTCCGCCCCAGCAGACCCCCTTCTCTCGGACAATCATGGAGGCCCCCATACCGAGGGGTTTCAAACCTCTGCAGTTTGAAACGTACTCAGGGGAGTCCGACCCAGTTGATCACGTCGAAAGCTTCAAGACCTTAATGTTGATCCATCAAGCTTCCGACGCCATGCTCTGCAAGACCTTCCCCGCCACCCTCAGGGGGTCGGCTCGGGAATGGTACTCCAGGCTCGCTCCCTCTTCCATCTTCTCGTTCGAGCAGTTCTAAACGCTCTTCATAACTCACTTTGTGAGTAGCAGGCGAGCAGAGAAGACGAGCCTCTCCCTACTCAACCTGCGACAGGAGAGGGGGGAAAAGCTGAGGGACTATGTGAGGAGATTCACCGCAGAGGTCAGGTCTATCGCCTCCCTAGACCAGTCAGTGGCGACCGTTGCGTTCCAGTCGAACGTCCTCAACTCCAACCTCCGGTCGTCCCTCGCCAAGAAACCCCCGCACAACTTCGCCGATCTTCTCCTAAGGTGCGAGAAGTACATTCGAGCGGAGGAGGCCGAGTGCCTCCCGAATTTCGGAGGATCCGCCTCCGGATCAAAGAGGAAGGTGACAGAGGAGGAGGGGTCCAAGAAGATGCAGAAGGACAACGGTGGTCAGCGCCGTCCTCCCCCTAGGTTCGAGAAGTTCACTCCCCTCACCACCAATGTCTCCACCATCCTGATGGAAGTGGAGAAGGAGGGGGTCATACCTCCAGCTCCGAGGATGAACACCCCAGCCAAGAGAAAGAACAAGGAGAAATGGTGTCGTTACCACCGGGACCACGGCCATGACACCAACGACTGCCGGGCTTTGAAAAATGAGATAGAGGCCCTCATCCAGAGGGGGCAGTTAGCCAAATTTGTAAAGGCAAACGATCGGGCGGATCGCAACATGCCTCCGCCTCGGGGGGATAACAAATGCTCCGAGCGGCGCGACGAGACCCCCGAGTTCGAGGAAGAACGAGTTCTACACCTCATCCACGGAGGCCCCATGGGGGGCTCCTCCAACTCCTCTCGGAAGGCCTTCGTCCGAGAGGTCAACTCAGTTCACAGCGCCCCTCCTCCCAAAGGCCTCGGCGTCCCAGTGACTTTCTCCGATGAAGACCTCGAGGGGGTCCTGAACTCCCCACTGCGACGCCCTTGTCATCGACCTTCACATGGCAAACTTTAAGGTGCAGAGGGTCCTAGTTGACAATGGGAGCTCGGTGAACATCCTCTTCCTCTCGGCCTTCCGAGGGCTGCAGCTGTCACGGGACCGTCTCAAGCCGGCCGGTTACACGCTCCACGGGTTCACGGGGGTACCAGTAACTGTCGAGGGGGTTATAACCCTAGACATAACTGCTGGGAAGACCCCTACTACCCGGACCGAGCCGATGGACTTTATGGTCGTCGACGTCCCGGCCGCATATAATGTCATCCTAGGCCGACCCGGCCTAGCTGCCCTGGAAGCTGTCCCTTCAGCGTACCACCTTAAAATGAAGTTCCCCACTCGGTCGGGAGTGGGAGAAGTCAGGGGCAGCCAAGAGACGGCTCAGAAGTGCTACATGACTTCCACGGGGGGTCTGGTGCTCTCCCTCGAGACCCTAGAGATTCCCGAGCCAAATATCCGACTCACGTCCGAGCCGGTGGACGAATTGGAAGAAGTACTCTTTTCGGACGAGGACCCGAGCCGAAAGTTCCTCATCAGCAAGTCCTTACCGACTGCACTGTGTTCCGACTTGGTGCAATGCATCCGGGATAACCGCGACCTGTTTGCTTGGTCAGCCGCGGATATGCCCGGGATTTCCGAGGAGCTGCTAGTCCACCGCCTAAGTGTCGAACCGGGGTGCAAACCGGTTCAGCAGAAGAGGCGAAAATTCGCTCCCGAGCGACAGCAGGCCATCAAGGAGGAGGTGGATAAACTCTTAAAGGCTCGGTTCATACAGGAGGTGAACTACCCCGATTGGCTCTCCAATGTTGTAATGGTCAAGAAGTCCAATGGCTCTTGGAGGATATGCATCGACTTCACCGATCTGAATAAGGCGTGTCCGAAGGATCCATTCCCTCACCCAAATATCGACACCCTCATTGATGCCACCTCGGGCCATGAGCTCCTCAGCTTCATGGACGCCTTCTCCGGCTATAATCAGATCCGAATGTTCCCCCCAGACATTCCGAAGACCTCCTTCATTACCGACCAGGGCCTCTACTGCTATAGAGTCATGCCGTTCGGATTGAAGAACACTGGAGCCACCTACCAGCGCCTCGTCAACAAGGTCTTCCAAAGTCAGATAGGCCGCAACATGGAAGTGTACGTCGACGACATGCTCGTCAAGAGCATCCGAGGTACCGACCACGTGGCCGACCTCCAGGAGGCATTCGGCGTATTGAGGAGGCACAACATGCGGCTTAATCCGAACAAATGTGCGTTTGGGGTCTCATCGGGAAAGTTCCTCGGCTTCATGGTGAGCCAGCGAGGGATCGAAGCAAATTCCGAGAAGATCAAGGCCATACTGGACATGGCCCCGCCTCGGAACGTCAAGGAGGTGCAGAAGCTTATGGGTCGGCTCGCCGCTATTGGCCGGTTCCTTTCGAAGTCTGGGGAAAAGTGCCTCCCCTTCTTCAAGGCTCTTAGGGGGGCTAAGGGTTTCGAATGGGGCCAACCACAACAGGAGTCGTTCGACCAACTGAAGGCCTACTTGGTGAACCCCCCTCTGCTCAGCAAACCCATTCCGGGGAAAACCCTCTTTATCTACTTGGCTGCTTCCGAGCAGACCCTAAGTGCTGTGTTGGTGAGGGAAGAAGACCGGGCCCAGAGGCCCATTTACTATGTGAGCAAAGTGCTTCGGGACGCCGAGCTCCGCTATCCGAAGATAGAGAAGATGGCTTATGCCCTGGTCATGGCGGCAAGGAAGCTCCGTCCATACTTCAAGTACCACTCGGTTGTGGTCCTCACCGACCAACCGCTGAAGCAAATCCTCCACAAGCCTGAAACCTCGGGCCGGCTAATGAAGTGGTCCATAAAGCTGAGCCAACATGACATCTCCTACCAACCTCGGACTGCAATCAAGGCTCAGGCCCTTGCCGACTTCATCGTCGAGTCCACCATTCCCGAGGTCAGCCACGTCCCGAATGGACCCCCCATTTGGACAGTTTTCGTGGACGGATCCTCCTGCAACGAGGGTAGCGGTGCTGGTATCATCCTGAACGGTCCTGATGACTTCGTCCTCTAGTATGCCATCCGCATGAACTTCAAAGCTTCAAACAACGAGGCGGAGTATGAGGCATTAATCACGGGCCTCGGACTTGCCCGAAGTGCCGGGGCGCAGCACCTCCGAGTCCATAGTGACTCTCAGCTAGTTGTGAACCAAGTCTTGGGCGAGTACGAGGCGCGAGACGAGCGGATGGCGAAGTACCTCGCCAAGGTCCGAGCCCTCATGAGCCGGTTCGAAGAGGCACTCGTCCAACGAGTCCCTCGTGAGGAGAATTCACAGGCCGATGCCTTCTCCAAGTTGGCCTCATCCTCCCTCCAAGGTCTCGAGCAGACCGTTTTGATCGAGGTCCTCTCAAGGCCGAGCATAGAAGACGAGACATCCGGCTCGGTGGAGTCGTTGCCGGTCCTGCTGTAAGATAATTGGATGAAGTCGTTGGTGGAGTTCTTAAGGGACGGACTCCTCCCCGAGGACCCCAAAGAAGCACGCCGAGTCAGAACCAGGGCCGAGCGGTATGTCTTGATCGAGGGGATCTTGTACAAGCGCTCCTTCTCGCAAATTGACGGCCGACCATACCTATGGTGCCTCTCCCCAGAGCAGGCCGACTATGCCTTACAGGAGCTCCACGAAGGCATCGCCGGAGCACATTCAGGATCTAGGTCCTTGGCCCGGAAAGCTTTGAATTATGGATACTTCTGGCCGACTCTCCTCCAAGATGCCAAGCGACATGTTCGGCAATGTGGCTCCTGTCAAAGACACTCCAACGTTCGTCGCCTCCCTCAAGCCAACCTCGCCTCCCTATCAAGTCCTATCCCCTTCGCAATGTGGGGGATGGATTTACTAGGGCCCTTCCCTCCAGCTCCGGGCCAGTTCAAGTTCTTGGTCGTAGCCATTGACTACTTCTCGAAGTGGATTGAGGCCGAGCCCCTCGCCACTATCATCGAGAACAATGTGCTTCAATTCTTCTGGAAGAGCATCGTCTGCAGATTCGGCGTCCCCCGTGTCCTGGTAACGGACAACGGGACTCAGTTCACTGGTGCCGCATTCCGAGCTCTGTGCGAAGACCTTGCCATCCAGCAGCGCTTCTCTTCCGTTTCCCACCCTCAGTCGAACGGGCAGGCGGAGAACGCTAACCGGAAAATCCTCTATAGCATCAAGAAGAGATTGGACAAATGTTCCAAAGGCCTATGGGTCGACCAACTCCCCAATGTACTGTGAAATTATCGCACCAACAAGCGGACCCCCACAGGAGAGTCCCCTTTCAACCTCACCTATGGGTCCGAGGCGGTGATACCCCTCGAGGTCGGGATACCTTCCCCTCGCCTCGCAGCCTACAATGAGGAACAGAACGCCAGAGACCTCAGGGTGAACTTAGATCTGGTGGATGAACTGAGGGAGAGAGCATCGATTCGGCAACCGAGCTACCGAAGGAGGGTCAAATTGGCATATAACAAGAAAGTCCGACCCACCAATCTCAAGCAAGGGGACTTGGTCCTGAGAAAACTGGCCATATCCTTCCCCAATCAGAAGAGCAAGCTGGCTCTGAACTGGGAAGGGCCTTACAAGATCACAAGGGTAGTTCGGCCCGAAGCATATCGTCTAGAAGATCTAGAGGGCAGAGAGATTCCGAGGACCTGGAATGCCGACCACCTCCTGAAATACCAAGAAAGCACCCCGGCGCCTCTCTAAGTATTACAGGATATCGAGCCATTCCTCTCCTCTAACGTGTAATTCATTTTTTAAGTTGTTACATGTAAAAACAGTTCGCTGTCAATCATCAATAAAGAATGCTCTTTCATACTTATAAATTTGCTTGCGTCTCTCCGCTTTTATCTTTTGTTTTTTAATTTGATTTCAACCAATGGTTCGGAGTCCAATGTCCGGCTCGACTTTACCTCCTCGGCTCGCCCCCGGACGAGCCAGAGGTAGATCGCCGTTCGGAACTGCTCCCACAGCCGTTGAACTACACCGATGGTTCGGAGTCCAACACTCGGCTCGACTTTACCTCCTCGGCTCACCCCCGGACGAGCTAGAGGTAGATCGCCGTTCGGAACTGCTCCCACAACCGTTGAACTACACCGATGGTTCCGGAGTCCAACACTCGGCTCGCCCCCGGACGAGCCAGAGGTAGATTGCTGTTCGGAACTGCTCCCACAACCGTTGAACTACACGATGGTTCCGGAGTCCAACACTTGGTTCAATTCCACTCCCCAAGCTTGCTTCTCAGCGAGCTAGGAGTGGATCGCCATTCGGAATTGCTCCCACAACCGTCGAACACTCGCTATGATCGGCGAACCCCACCATGGGGAAGGGCTCAACTCACCCTCGACTTCGCATGAAGAGGGAGACCGAAGCACTGTTCGGCATCACCGGCCGAGCACTCTTGTCGCCGAGACGAGAGCGAACAAGAAAAAGGGTCAGATCATGCAGCCCCCGGTCGGCTAAACCGAGCAAGCGCCAATCCGAGCTCGCAAACGGAGAAAACTCACTTTCTCCTCAACTTTCGTGTAGGATCTCGATCAGACGGCCCAGATCTTGCCAACGACGCTAGATGACAAGATAGCATTTTCTTGGGAACTGAGCTGCCTCGAGATTCGTACCAGAATCCAACAGCCCAGATCTTGTCAGCGTTGCTGTAACGCCCCGAATCCCAAATACACTGAATTCGAGATGTTCTACAGGATTTTTTCACTTTCTTAGTACACTTTTACAGGGAAATTAAAACTTTTCATCATACATCAGAGATTACATCATAATTACATCTTTCTTTTGCACAGCGGAAGTAAAATACAACAATTTAATACAAGTACAACAGCTTGATAAAATCTTTAAGCATCCAAATCCTCTTTAATCTTTAGCATGACATTTACCTGCATGTTAGACTGTGGGTACGTCAGTTTATTCAACCGACGATCATTATACACGGCCGTCCTCGCTTTGCCGAAAATAGTATAACTTAACATTTCATATTTAGCAAACACAAACTTGTCACATTTCAACTAAAGGGACTACCCTAGTGATGTCGTGTTGTGATTGTGCACTTAGTCCTTAATGCAGTTAATTATGTTATATGACACTAATGCGCACTTGTTCGGATTCTATGCATCCCATACTACATAGGTCCGAGGGCAAGCCCTTATTCGTTCTTCACCTTGATAGGGTTCAATCTCCCGTTATGCCTTAACTACTACTGTAACTACGGTAGTGTCTTAGATGTCCTATGATCTATGAGCCCATGTCCAGGCAGCCTGGAGGGGAATCCCACGCACTGTCACGACGCATCGAGCAGGCAACCTATGGACAATTCAGCCTCCGCCATGGAACAATGGCACCACCCATAGCCACTCGAACATCCCACGAGCGTCGCCACCGGGACGATAATTCCAGAGTAGCGCCCACGCACTGTCTTGACGCATCAAGCAGGCAACCTGTGAATCGCTCTCACACCGCTATCCGTTGGCCCTCATACTCATGTTTTTCTTCTACTTTCATCACATCTCCACTATGTACTAGTCCTTAGTTTTATTTAAAAATCATGAACAAAATAATCACTAGAGTTAGCCTCTCCATCAACCGGACTTATTCATTTATTTCAACATGACCAACCTTGGTCTAATTTCAATTCAATTCTTGTTTCTCAATGCCGGGGAGACTTAGCTACTCTATTTCAAATTTCATTTTACAATCTTTAAGTCATAACCACTTCCATGTCACAATTTCATATTCTTTCTTATTCATGATTACTCTTTGTTCACAAGTCCATAGTGAATACTTATAACTCATAAAAATTCATATTCATGGCCAACAATTTCATCAACATGATTTCTAAATTCCATAATCATACAATGGACTCATGCACTTTATAATTAAACACTCATACTTCACATTTTACACAATATCCTCAAGTGAAAAATTAATAACATCATGTCACACCACAAAATTCTTTGTGTCAATTACTTCTTAATAAACCCATTTCATTATATCTTTATAAACTGAAAATTTCCATAAGCATGTGTCTTAGGACCATAGCTTTAATTATACTATTTGTTCACAAACTACATTATATTTTCTTCAAATAATACCCAACTCAATCCCATAAAATTCCTTGTTTTTTTATGAAAATTACCATATTTTTCTCACATTTTTTGGACATCCCAAACTCACAAAAAAAATGTTTTTATAAAGTGCTAAGGGAAAGATTCGAACCCAGCACGGTAGAGAAGAAGGCCAGAGCACCCGCCAATAGGCCAATCGTGTGCTAGCGATTAGAAGAGGGTGAAATAGGTATATGTGCTTTCGGTTCGCAGTCAAATATACTTATATCCACAGTTAAAAAAAAATGGTGAGGCCGGGTTTCGAACCGCACCGCTCAGGGAAACCGAGCGCAGTCACAGACCGCCTGAGCCACTGGCTCAGGTTGTCACAATATAGGGTTAAAATCTATTAGTTTCATATTCGCACTGTTTTAGAAAACAACTCGACGTTCAAATCTATTTGGTTCATATTGCCTTTATACAACCCACTGAAAAATTCCAGATTAATTCATCTTTATTTAATCTTCATACAACAAGTATAAAATAAATTTTGTACTAAAAACATAATTTTCTCCACCCAAATAATAATTTGTTTATTAAAATTATCATATCTTTTATTTTCGACATTGGAAAAAGAAATCAATTGATCTTCTAATCTCTCTTATTCCCAAATTTTCCATGATAATTTACTGTTTATTAATCTATATTCACACCACATACAACTTTGGATTTTCCCATACTCATATTAGCAAAAGAATTCATGTAACACATGAATAGGTGAAACTCAACAATTACTAATTTTTTGGGTATTTCTATTTTGATGACAACAAGCAATTCATTGGTTCATTTATGCCACTTCTAGACATGAATTTAACATACTCATAACTCAAGCATTCAATATACTTTCTATTCAAATTTCATAGTGTGTCATTATCTTAATCAATTGTCATGTTTCAACCACACAATTTACAAGCAATTAATGAAGATTTTCACACATCATACTAACCATATTGCATCATTATTCAATTAAACTAACAATCATAGAAAGTGCTTCATATAGTTTAATTTCATGCTAGAATTTCACATACACAATTAATCACATCATTCCAAACCATTCACATACTAACTTTTTAATTAGAATGGACTCTTATTAGTATTTTCCATGTATAGTGTTGACAATATAACTAGCATGAATCCTATATTAGAAATATGAAATATTTTACCCACCTTAATGGAGAGAAACACAAAAAGCAACAAGTCCTAGTAGATGAGAACACCTCCTCCTAGCCAAAAGAGTGCACCACTCCAAGCTTCCAAGCCTAGCCGAATGCTTCCCCAAGCCGAATGCTTCCCAAGTCCTTGACCGAATGCTCCAAGCAACCAAAGGAACCACACACTCTCTTATCTTTTATAACTCACACAATTATAATACTATAGCTTTAGAAATTATACTTTGCATATGAAAAATTAGTCATGAGAAGGGGGGTATTTATACTAAAAAAATGAGGGGAATGGAGGGCTAAGATCATCTTGGTGGTTGTTGGATGAAGGGTTTAGATCAAAGTAGGAGTTAGGAAAACTACCCACCTCCTTGAAACTACCCCCATGTTCTCCACACCAAAAATTCAATTTCCCTCCAAAAAGATTGCTACCGGCCTCACAAAAGAAGTGTGCAATGCACGTGTACGTGTAGTGCACGTGCATGCAACTAGG
Source organism: Hemerocallis citrina (assembly GCA_017893485.1). Lineage (NCBI taxonomy): Eukaryota > Viridiplantae > Streptophyta > Magnoliopsida > Asparagales > Asphodelaceae > Hemerocallis > Hemerocallis citrina. Next base: position 41,545,007 of record CM030366.1, read on the forward strand.
CCAAATTTGTACATTCTAAAATTGTATAAAAATAATTTTGTTTAAAAAAGGTCTTCTACATGACAAGTTTAATTAAAATAAATTAATTCCTGGGCTTTCTTTTTGGGCCAAAATAATTTTATAAAAATAATTAAAATAAAAAAATGCTTTTGGGCTTTTTAAGAAAAGGCTTTTTAATTAAATCAAAGAAGGCTTTTAAAGAAAGGCTTTTGTACTAAAATAATTTGAGAAAAATATATTAAATAATTATACACATTATGATATAATAATTCAAACAAAATATTGCACGTGCACAACACGTGCAAAATAAATAATTTTTCATTAATTGAAAAATCAGGGTATTACAGCACTCCCTCCTTAGATTAGTTCCGTCCCCGGAACTACAATCAAGAGCGAGAGAACAAACAAAATACAACACACTCAACAAGAAACAAAGATACAATCAAGCAAAAAGCTCAGGATAGTCCTTCAACATCCTCTCCTCAGATTCCCAAGTAGCCTCTTCAACCAAGTGGTTTCTCCAGACTACCTTGACCATCGGTATCGTCTTATTCCTCAAGACTTTCTCCCTACGGTCAACAATCTCAACAGGAGACTCGATGTAATTCAGGTCTAACTGCAAACCTTCCTGCACTTCAGGCAAATGATGACTCGGGTCCGGAATATAACCTCTCAGCATAGACACATGAAAGACATTGTGCACCTGAGACAACTCTTCCGGTAATTCAAGCCGGTAAGCACTTTTCCCGATCCTTTTCAATATCTTATACGGGCCTATAAACCTCGGGGCCAACTTCCCGCCTTTGCCAAAACGAACCACACCTTTGCTGGGTGATACCTTCAGAAAGACGAAGTCATCAACCTCAAACTCAAGGTCCCTTCTCCGGTTGTCTGCATAGCTTTTCTGCCTGCTCTGAGCTTCCACCAACCTTTTCCTGATCAGATCAATCTTCTCAGAAGTCAGTTGTACAAGCTCAGGACCAAACAACTGACGCTCCCCTACTTCATACCAACACACAGGAGTCCTGCACTTCCTGCCATACAGAGCTTCGTACGGCGCCATCCCAATACTGGCCTGAAAACTGTTGTTGTAGGCAAACTCCACCAAAGGTAAATGCCTTTCCCAACTGCCTCCAAAGTCTAGTATACAACACCGCAGCATATCCTCAAGAATACGATTGACTCTCTCGGTCTGCCCATCGGTCTGCGGATGAAAAGCAGTGCTGAAATCCGTCTTGGTACCCAAAGCTGCCTGAAGACTCCTCCAGAAATGCGAAGTAAACCGCGCATCTCGATCAGACACAATAGTCGAAGGAACGCCATGAAGTCGGACAATCTCACCAACATACTTCTCAGCCAACTTGTCCATCGAAGCAGTGAGTTTCATCGCCAAAAAGTGAGCGGACTTGGTAAGTCGATCGACTATAACCCAAATTGCATCATTGCCTTTAGGACTCTTAGGCAATCCCGTGATAAAATCCATACTGATGTTATCCCACTTCCATTCCGGAATAGGTAACGGCTGTAATAGACCTCCGGGTCTCTGATTTTCGGCTTTAACTTGCTGACAAACCTCACACTTCGCGACAAATTCAGCCACATCCCGCTTCAAACCTGACCACCAGAAATGCTGCTTGATGTCTTTGTACATCTTAGTACTCCCAGGATGTACCGACAAAAGAGTAGCATGCGCCTCCTGAAGAATACTCTCTTTCAGGTCCGCCTGATTTGGAACGCACAGCCTGTCTCCGAACCACAGCACTCCATCCCTGGTTTGAAATCCGGGCAACCTGCCAGCACCAACCTGCTCCTTCATCTCCAGAATATCAGCATCAACCTCCTGACTTGCAATGATCCTTGCATTCAGAGTAGGCTGAAGCCTCAACTGAGCTAAAGATGCTCCCAATCCTTGCAAGACAACCTCAATCCCAGCTCGGTCCAGCTCCTCAATCAGATGCCTCTGAGTCGTAATCAAACAGGCCAAACTGCTCTTGCGGCTAAGTGCATCAGCAACAACATTAGCCTTTCCAGGATGATACTTGATCTCAGGTCGCATATCCTCGAGCACTTCCAACCATCTCCGCTGCCTCAGATTGAGATCCCTCTGCTGATATATATACTTCAAGCTCTTGTGATCCGTGTACATATTCAACTTCTCACCGTACAAGTAGTGCCTCCATTGCTTCAAAGCAAAAATAATCGCAGCCAACTCTAGATCATGAGTCGGGTAATTCTTCTCATGTGGTCGTAGTTGCCTAGACCCATAAGCGATTACACTTCCTTCTTGCATTAAGACACAACCAAGCCCCCGATGTGAAGCATCGCTATAAACGTCATACTCGACACCAGCTCTAGGCAAAGCCAAAATAGGTGCAGTAGTCAGTCTATCTTTCAACTCCTGAAAACTCGCCTCACATTGCTCGGTCCACTTAAAGCTCACATTCTTCTTGGTCAGCCCTGTAAGCGGTACAGCTATCTGAGCATAACCTTGAATGAATCTCCGATAGTATCCAGTCATCCCAAGGAAACTTCTGACTTCCTTCACTGTAGTAGGCCTGGCCCAATCTCTCACTGCCTCTATCTTCTGAGGGTCAGTTGCCACTCCCTCCTTAGAAAGGATGTGACCTAGGAATGCCACTTCAGATTTCTAGAAATCACACTTGGATAACTTGGCATACAACTGCTGCTCTTCCAACTTCTGCAACACTGCTGCCAGATGCTCAGTGTGCTCCTCCTCAGACTTGGAGTACACGAGAATATCGTCGATAAACACCACGACGAAAGAATCAATAAACGGCCTCAAAACTCTGTTCATCAAGTCCATGAAGATTGCAGGTGCATTCGTCACTCCGAATGGCATAACTAAGAATTCGTAATGCCCATGCCGAGTTCTAAATGCAGTCTTATGCACATCTTCAGCTTTCACTCGAACTTGGTGGTAACCTGATCGAAGATCAATTTTGGAGAATACAGCTGCTCCTTGTAGACGATCGAACAAGTCATCAATTCGAGGAATCGGATACTTATTCTGAACAGTGACCTTATTCAGCTCTCGGTAATCGATGCACATCCTCATCGATCCATCCTTCTTCTTTACCAAAAGCACTGGTGCTCCCCAAGGTGACGCACTAGGTTGAATAAAGCCTTTTCCCAACAGTTCCTCAATCTGCCGTTTCACCTCATCCTGTTCCACTGGAGCCATCCTATAAGGTGCCTTAGAAATGGGTGCACTTTCCGGTTGAACAGTGATGCTGAACTCTACATCACGATGCGGAGGTAACCCAGGAAAATCTTCCAAGAACACAGTCGGATAGTCCCGAACCACAGGAATCCCTTGCACTTCCACAGGAGTCTCTTCCTTGCGGATAGTTGCCACCAGCTTAGAACATTTCCGGTTCCCTTGGAACACGACTTCAGGTCCACCTGGAGCCTTCACTGTCACCGTCTTGGCCTTACACTCGATGCTTGCACTGTACACCGACATCCAATCAATGCCAATGATAACATCGACTCCCAAGATAGTCAGCTCGATCAGATCAATGCCAAAGATTCTATCCCCAATCACGATCTCGCAATCAGCATAATACCGATCAGTGGTTAAAGTTTCCCCTGACGGAGTAGCTACTGATAAGATCTTGCCTGGGAAAGTCTTCGGTTCAACTCCCAACACTTTAGCAAACTTTGGAGACACAAAAGTATGAGAGGATCCAGTATCAAACAATACGACAGCTTTAATTCCATATTCTGATGTAAAAGGTCCATTGAATTCGAAGTATGAAACATGAACTTTCAAGTCAACTTTTCATTTCATTGAATTCCAAAAGTTTATACATTCGAATTTAAAAACATTTTTTGACATCAGAACGGAAAGAAACAGAAGCTACAACACTCTAACTCCTACGGGTCCTCTTCGCTGCTCGAAGTTCTTCCCGCAGTTCATCAACCTCATCCTTCAGCACATCAGTTAGGTTCTTTTTCTTCTCAAGTTCCCAAATCCGATGGCTAAGAACAGAATAGTCAGCCTTCCGCTTCTCCAGCTGAGCCTCCAACAATCCAACTCTCTCCTTCAGGGTTTCCACTTGCCTCTGAAGAGAAGCCACAAGACCACTAGGAACTGGTACTTCCTCTTCGTCGGAAGAAGAATCATCAGATGAATCCGGAGGTGGGGTGATCTCTCGGGATTCAGGGTACTCCTGATCATCAGAATCAGCTTGTCCAGGGTAGTACTCGTCCTCGGAATCTGCCTGTCCAGGATGGTACTCTTCCTCAATGATATGCCAGTCGTCGCCTCCAGCAGGGTCGAAGTGATCAGCCATCTTAGAGATAGAGAGGAGAAGGCATAAATCTTAGAGCAACACAAATATAAGTCACTTACATTTAAATCTCTAGATTCAAACACACACTCTAATGTCCACTTCTAGGGTGTCGTTCCCTATAAATTTGTACAAGTGTGAAAGTGTAGAAAGCGTGGCTCTGATACCACTCTGTAACGCCCCGAATCCCAAATACACTGAATTCGAGATGTTCTACAGGATCTTTTCACTTTCTTAGTACACTTTTACAGGGAAATTAAAACTTTTCATCATACATCAGAGATTACATCATAATTACATCTTTCTTTTGCACAGCGGAAGTAAAATACAACAATTTAATACAAGTACAACAGCTTGATAAAATCTTTAAGCATCCAAATCCTCTTTAATCTTTAGCATGACATTTACCTGCATGTTAGACTGTGGGTACGTCAGTTTATTCAACCGACGATCATTATACACGGCCGTCCTCGCTTTGCCGAAAATAGTATAACTTAACATTTCATATTTAGCAAACACAAACTTGTCACATTTCAACTAAAGGGACTACCCTAGTGATGTCGTGTTGTGATTGTGCACTTAGTCCTTAATGCAGTTAATTATGTTATATGACACTAATGCGCACTTGTTCGGATTCTATGCATCCCATACTACATAGGTCCGAGGGCAAGCCCTTATTCGTTCTTCACCTTGATAGGGTTCAATCTCCCGTTATGCCTTAACTACTACTGTAACTACGGTAGTGTCTTAGATGTCCTATGATCTATGAGCCCATGTCCAGGCAGCCTGGAGGGGAATCCCACGCACTGTCACGACGCATCGAGCAGGCAACCTATGGACAATTCAGCCTCCGCCATGGAACAATGGCACCACCCATAGCCACTCGAACATCCCACGAGCGTCGCCACCGGGACGATAATTCCGGAGTAGCGCCCACGCACTGTCTTGACGCATCAAGCAGGCAACCTGTGAATCGCTCTCACACCGCTATCCGTTGGCCCTCATACTCATGTTTTTCTTCTACTTTCATCACATCTCCACTATGTACTAGTCCTTAGTTTTATTTAAAAATCATGAACAAAATAATCACTAGAGTTAGCCTCTCCATCAACCGGACTTATTCATTTATTTCAACATGACCAACCTTGGTCTAATTTCAATTCAATTCTTGTTTCTCAATGCCGGAGAGACTTAGCTACTCTATTTCAAATTTCATTTTACAATCTTTAAGTCATAACCACTTCCATGTCACAATTTCATATTCTTTCTTATTCATGATTACTCTTTGTTCACAAGTCCATAGTGAATACTTATAACTCATAAAAATTCATATTCATGGCCAACAATTTCATCAACATGATTTCTAAATTCCATAATCATACAATGGACTCATGCACTTTATAATTAAACACTCATACTTCACATTTTACACAATATCCTCAAGTGAAAAATTAATAACATCATGTCACACCACAAAATTCTTTGTGTCAATTACTTCTTAATAAACCCATTTCATTATATCTTTATAAACTGAAAATTTCCATAAGCATGTGTCTTAGGACCATAGCTTTAATTATACTATTTGTTCACAAACTACATTATATTTTCTTCAAATAATACCCAACTCAATCCCATAAAATTCCTTGTATTTTTATGAAAATTACCATATTTTTCTCACATTTTTTGGACATCCCAAACTCACAAAAAAAATGTTTTTATAAAGTGCTAAGGGAAAGATTCGAACCCAGCACGGTAGAGAAGAAGGCCAGAGCACCCGCCAATAGGCCAATCGTGTGCTAGCGATTAGAAGAGGGTGAAATAGGTATATGTGCTTTCGGTTCGCAGTCAAATATACTTATATCCACAGTTAAAAAAAAATGGTGAGGCCGGGTTTCGAACCGCACCGCTCAGGAAAACCGAGCGCAGTCACAAACCGCCTGAGCCACTGGCTCAGGTTGTCACAATATTGGGTTAAAATCTATTAGTTTCATATTCGCACTGTTTTAGAAAACAACTCGACGTTCAAATCTATTTGGTTCATATTGCCTTTATACAACCCACTGAAAAATTCCAGATTAATTCATCTTTATTTAATCTTCATACAGCAAGTATAAAATAAATTTTGTACTAAAAACATAATTTTCTCCACCCAAATAATAATTTGTTTATTAAAACTATCATATCTTTTATTTTCGACATTGGAAAAAGAAATCAATTGATCTTCTAATCTCTCTTATTCCCAAATTTTCCATGATAATTTACTGTTTATTAATCTATATTCACACCACATACAACTTTGGATTTTCCCATACTCATATTAGCAAAAGAATTCATGTAACACATGAATAGGTGAAACTCAACAATTACTAATTTTTTGGGTATTTCTATTTTGATGACAACAAGCAATTCATTGGTTCATTTATGCCACTTCTAGACATGAATTTAACATACTCATAACTCAAGCATTCAATATACTTTCTATTCAAATTTCATAGTGTGTCATTATCTTAATCAATTGTCATGTTTCAACCACACAATTTACAAGCAATTAATGAAGATTTTCACACATCATACTAACCATATTGCATCATTATTCAATTAAACTAACAATCATAGAAAGTGCTTCATATAGTTTAATTTCATGCTAGAATTTCACATACACAATTAATCACATCATTCCAAACCATTCACATACTAACTTTTTAATTAGAATGGACTCTTATTAGTATTTTCCATGTATAGTGTTGACAATATAACTAGCATGAATCCTATATTAGAAATATGAAATATTTTACCCACCTTAATGGAGAGAAACACAAAAAGCAACAAGTCCTAGTAGATGAGAACACCTCCTCCTAGCCAAAAGAGTGCACCACTCCAAGCTTCCAAGCCTAGCCGAATGCTTCCCCAAGCCGAATGCTTCCCAAGTCCTTGACCGAATGCTCCAAGCAACCAAAGGAACCACACACTCTCTTATCTTTTATAACTCACACAATTATAATACTATAGCTTTAGAAATTATACTTTGCATATGAAAAATTAGTCATGAGAAGGGGGGTATTTATACTAAAAAAATGAGGGGAATGGAGGGCTAAGATCATCTTGGTGGTTGTTGGATGAAGGGTTTAGATTAAAGTAGGAGTTAGGAAAACTACCCACCTCCTTGAAACTACCCCCATGTTCTCCACACCAAAAATTCAATTTCCCTCCAAAAAGATTGCTACCGGCCTCACAAAAGAAGTGTGCAATGCACGTGTACGTGTAGTGCACGTGCATGCAACTAGGCCAAATTTGTACATTCTAAAATTGTATAAAAATAATTTTGTTTAAAAAAGGTCTTCTACATGACAAGTTTAATTAAAATAAATTAATTCCTGGGCTTTCTTTTTGGGCCAAAATAATTTTATAAAAATAATTAAAATAAAAAAATGCTTTTGGGCTTTTTAAGAAAAGGCTTTTTAATTAAATCAAAGAAGGCTTTTAAAGAAAGGCTTTTGTACTAAAATAATTTGAGAAAAATATATTAAATAATTATACACATTATGATATAATAATTCAAACAAAATATTGCACGTGCACAACACGTGCAAAATAAATAATTTTTCATTAATTGAAAAATCAGGGTATTACAGTTGCTAAACGACAAGATAGCGTTGCTGTGGGGGGGCTGGTCCACCTTGAGATCCGTACCTAATACCTACGCCTCAGAACGCGCCAAGGTGCCGAACCATGAACAAAAGAGGGTTCAGCTCGGAGGCCTTGGCACGACGAACACAATCATAAACGACAATTACGCAGAGCAACAAAAGACATGCTAGTTCATGAAAGAAATTTTAGTAATGGTTGGGACATAATACAAAGCAATCCTTCCACGGTTACAAGGCATTAGAAAACAAAAAGTACAGCGCCGACCCACTACACTTGGTTTTTAAATGAAAAAATCATCACCGTCCCGCTCGGTTGCCAGTTCGGCCACTTCGGCCGCTAGTTCATCCGCCTCCTTCCGAAGCTTCGCCTCCAGGGGCTGCAAGTGACGGATCTCAGAGAGCAAATCGTCCCGTTCGGCAATTATCTTCGACAAATTGTGCCGAATACACTGAACCCGAAGGGCGTTGCTAAAAGCAGTCTGCGAATCCTTGTCCTCGCCTATAGGGGTCGCCTCGGCAATCCTGTTCTCCAAGTGCTGGATCTCGACGTCTCGCTGATCGAGGACGAGCTGAGGGTGGCCCCGCTCGCTTTCTGCTCGGCGTAATTCCAGCTCGACTTCATAGAGTCGCTCTCGGCACCTCGCCGAACGCAACCTCGTCACCTCCGAGCCAACCTCGGTCCGAACGTCGTTGTCCGAGCAGTTGGAATCGGCGTCTTGAGCTGCCACCACGAGCTGAAAAGAAGAAAAAACGAATAACAAAATTTCAAGACATTGCCGAAGTCCAACACTTGAAGAATTTTCCAAACAAACTCTCAGATTTGTATTCAGATATAGTAGTTCTACATACTACAAGACCGACCCTACAATAGAGTTTTACAACAGCCAGAAGAAACATAAAATGACATGTTCAGGGCCTCTTCAGAAGGGGTACGCTTCGGTTAAAGGAAACGCGAGGACGACGAGGCCTGACCTCCGAGCTCGATTCCAAACCAACGAAGCGTAATCCCCCTTCGCAACTGACCCTAATAGTGGCGCCGACCGAGGCACCACTAGACGAGACGGCCACACTACTCTGAGCTTCAGCAAGGCTCCGCCTAGCCACAGGCAAACGTGTCGCAAGTTCGTAGAAGGTAATCCCTCTCTCGCTCTCTTCGTGAGTACACGATGTACTGCAGACGTTGGCCCTCTCAGGCAGAGGCTTGAGTGACGCGACCTCTTCCTCCAGTTCAATGATTCTGTCTCTCAAAGCGTCGTCCTTCGCCAACTTCTTCAAATGAGGAGGCCTTGACGAGCCTGAGGCATTGGCGCTATCGGTCGCGAGCCGTCGGTAGTGGGTGACCTCGATCCCCCTATCTATCGTGATCCTCCTAAGCTTGTCGACCTCGGCCAATAACTTTTTGCGCTCAGACGACGCCTTCTCCAGCTCGGAAGCAAGCTTCTCTTCTTCCACCGAGCGACCTTGCTCCACTATCTCCAAGTGTCGGATCTTGGCCGAGAGCTCGTCGTTCTTCTGCTCGGCGACGGTAAGCTCTCTACGAAGCCGCTCGACCTCGCCTTCAGGACAAGGGGCTTGGGGTTGCTTCCGCAGTTGCTTCAACTCGCGACAATACCCCCTCACAGCTGCCTTTGTCTCCTCCAGCTTCAAGAACATGAAAAACCGCCTCTCTCGGCTATTGGAGAGCTCTCCCTTCGTTTTAGCTAGCTCCTTACGAAGGTGTGCAACCTCCGTGATCGGACCGAACTTCACCTGAAAAGCAGAGATAAATCCGAGACCCAACACTTGGAGAATTTTTATGCCTAAGCAAGCACAAAATCCGGAGACTAACACTTGGATAAATTTTAGCCAAACAAAGTGTTTTCATTCAAAACTCGGGAAAAAGTTTTACAAGAGCGGTGGCCAGTCCGCAGTTAGGCTTACAAAAAAGAAACAAAACAACAAAAGACTAAAAGAGGCAACCGAGTCAGGGGTCGACCTTTTTATCGTTCGGGTCTGTCGACCTCTCGGCCTTGTCCTCGCCCTCGACCTCGTCCTCGTCCTCGCTCCCACTCTCCTCCTCAGAGTCGTCCTCCTCCTCATCCTCGGCCTCAGTCTCACCCGGGCCTTCGACACCGTCAGTCTGTCCCTCGGGGCCGAGCATACCCTGGGGAAGCTCCTCCTCCCCCTCCACGGGGTCGTAGAAACGGTAGGAGGACGTGTCGAAACCCGGATTCCGAGCGGCGACATGAAGCAGGGCTCGCCCGTACGCGTCCTCCATGTTCTTGAACATGTGATGCTCGGCCTCGTCCTGGACGGCCTTCTTCGCCTTTGCCACCTTAGACCGGTGCCTAGCCATGATCTTCTCGGCCCTCTTCCGAGCTGTCTCCGCCTCTGACCGAGCATTGGCCAGCTCCTCCTTCAGCTTGGCATTCTCCTTCTCCGAGGCCTCGAGCTTGGCTGCCGTGTCCTTCGACCACTGAACGGCGTCGGCCAGCTGCGTCTCCAACCCTGCCACTTCGGCAGCCCGTTTTGCCGAGAGGAGTTGCTCAGCATCGAGCAGCTTCGTAGCTTTGACACGCTCCGACCTCTCCCGGTCATACTCCTGTTCCTTGCTCGCAAACTCCTCGAGCAAGAAGTTGAAGTGGCAGAGGGTCTGAAAAGAGAACAAACCATTAGAGTCCGAACACAGGAACTTAGAAAATTTCAGAAAAAGCTTCAATAGGAAAGTGTTCGGTCCACTTACCGACATTGTGTTCCGAGCGATCTGCATTGTGGCATCCCCAACCAGCCGGCCTTAAGGGCCGCTCGATCCTTGGGGGTCGGCAACTGCTTCACCGCTTCCATACAGATGTTGTCGTCGCCCAAAAAACCGTCGAAATTCATCACTTGCCAGTCGGGGACGAAGATCTGCTTGTGCCTCTCGGTCAGGATCTTCTCCACATCGGCAGTGAGGGGCGGAACTTGGAGGGATAGCACCTCTTTCACGCTGAACGCTCCGCTCAATGAGCCGGGGGCATTCCCTTCCCACGTCGGTGCCGGCGCATCAGAAGCTGGAGGATCGGGGACCGCGGCCTTCTCCTGCTTGGGACCAGCCTCCGGGACAACGAGCTTCTGCGGGCCAGCGGTCTTCACGACCGAAGGCATCTTCTGGGTTCGGCCGCCCTGAGGCCCTGCCGAGGGTCTCTTCTTCCTCGACTCCTGTTCCTTCGCCTTAGCCTTCGCCATCAAAGCCCTGTAGTCCATCTTGGAAGATTCTGCGCAAGCCGAATAAAAAAACTTAGATGAATTTTTCAAGAACTTTACGCAAAGAAATAAAATACAAGAATCATACTAGGGTCGATCGGACTGAGACCCCCCCGGAACAAAGCTTCCTCGGTAATGTCTTTCCAACTTAGCGTCGGCAAGGCAAGGAGCTTCTTGAGGACTTCAGCCTCCTCATCACTCAATACCGGCTCCTTCTTCGCTCGCTTAGGCAGGCCTTCCCTCCTCCAAGCTATCAGAATTGCCCAGGGTGCAGGAGCTCGGATAATGAAATACTTCTCCTTCCAATGTTTGATCGAGTCCGGGTTCTCGATCAACTTCACGCCCGTCCGCGGCGACAGGTAGAACCTCTGCTCATTCCTGTTCGGCTGGCAGGGGCGGTAGAGGCTCCAAAGGAGGAACAAGCTCGGTTCAGCTCCGACCTCTTGACACCGGAGAAAAAATGCCAAGACATGGCTCCAAGTGTTCGGCATCCACTGGGCGGGGCTCAAACCGTACCAAACGAGAACCTCTACAATAAATGGATGAAGCGGAAAACGGAGCCCGGCATGCAAGGAGTCGAGGGGAAAGACACACGCGTCAGTCGAAGATGACGTGGAGGCTCGGAATCCCGGTCCGGGGAGAAGTAGCCCGTACTCGACCGAAATCTGGAACCCAGCTCGGATCCGGTGCAGATCGGCCTCGGTAAGAGACGAGATGGTATGGTCCACCTCGGATAACTCTCTCAGCTCATTCTCCTCTACGGACTTGGCGGTGCCCTGAGTCACCTTCTCTAGCATCTCCTCGGAGTACTCCCGAATGCCTCCCACGCTCGACAGAACAATAGGCTGCCGGCCGAACTCCCCCTTCGTCTTCGGAATCTCGATGATCGTGACCACTCCTTTACCCTTCTGAGACTTCGCCACGACCTCCTGGGGCGGCTCGGCTACTTCGCCCTCCTTGCTCGGCCGAACAACGCTTTGATCAGTCGGCTCTATCACCTCCTTCCCTTTGCCCGCTCGGCCTACGACTTGGTCCGAGGCGGGGGTCTCATCCGAGGAAGTAATCTTAACCATTTTCTAGAGAGAAAGGAGAGAGACTGACCTTGAAGTGACAACTACGGTCGGAAAAGTTCACCGGAGCCAAGGAACGCCTTGCCGCGACAGCTAACAGCGCCACCCAGGAGCTAAAAACTTCGATGGTGTAAGTAAAAACTGGAGAGAGAGAGAGTGAAAGTGAATAATGAGACTTGGATTGAGGGGGGGTGAAGATTTATAGTAAAAAAGAAAAGTCCCTTGGACTTCCAAACGTAAGGGCGCGACTTTTGGGCCGCTCTCGAAACGTCACGAAGGCCCAAAACCACTTTGTCTTTTCACCAAGTCAAGTAGCTCGGCACAGCAGGATCTAAACCCAAGCTACATGCGATCCGAACCCAGCAGCAAAGGGCCCGGTCGGCCAACCGAGCAAGTGCCGTTCCGAGCCTGCAAACGGAGAGAACTCACTTTCCCCTCAACTTTCGTGCAAGATCTCGATCAGACACCCCAGATCTTCCCAACGACGCTAAACGACAAGATAGCATTTTCTTGGGAACTGAGCCCGTCTCGAGATTCACCCCACCATCTGACGGCTCAAATTGCGTCACGTCACTCCGACAACCGTGCCCTCGGATCCCGGTCGACCAACCGAGCTAGTGCCTATCCGACGGCCCAGAATGTCGCTCGGACAACCGTGTCCTTAGATCCCCACCTCTGTCTAAAGAAGCCAGGAAAAATTTTGAATTAAAAGTTTTAAGGCACCGCCCTCGGCGAGCCCCCCAGGCCCTAAGTCTCGGTTGGCATCCCTCTCACCCGTAAGCAAAACAAAGCCTGCAGCCTCGGAGCCGAAGCCACAAATTGTTCAGGGATTAGAGAGAAACCGCCGACTCACGGGGCCCGGTTAAATAGCAGATCGGCTCACCTCCCATCTCTAACTCCTTCGGGCTGACAACCATCAGGATCCGTCAGCCCGGAAGGACGACAGAGATCGAAAGAGACCCATCTTTCCGAGGCACATTGTCCCCCGGATCCAGACTTTGGTCATCACCTCTTCCACCATGATCTCCCCTGACCCTGACACCCGCATCGGGGCCGTCAGAGTCAGGAGAAGATCATGGTGGAAGAACGACCACCCGTCCCTCTGGAGCAACTCATCCCTCGGGTCTGGACTACGGTCGTCACCACATCTGCCCTATTCTCCCTCGACCCTGACATCCACATAGGGGCCGTCAGGATCGGGAGAAGAACAAGGCAAAAGAGTGACCACCCCTCCGAACCTCTCGAGGTTAAAATTTCACAAGACAGGCATCCGCCTTGACTCCGGTCGTCACTTCCTCTGCTATGATCTCCCCCGACCCTGACATCCGCATCGGGGCCGTCAGAACCAGGAGAAGACCATAGCCGAAGAGCAACCACCCAAGGCAGACGCCTCCGAGGGCTAAAACCCAACATTTTTTGTGACTGAAATGACAAAGGGAATGGGGTACTTATAACCTACCCTCCAAGAACCAGCCATTATGACCCTCGGAAGTTGAAACGCCACGCATTAATTGAAGGGCACCATTCTTAATGACCCCGGGAAGTTGGAACGCCGCACAAACCCCGGGACACCATTAATGCCCATGGGAACAGAACCATCTCGAAACTCGTTCCACCAGTCAACGGCCCGGACCGCCATACCACGCTCGGATCGCCGAACAGTCGGAGCTCCGGTCGGCCAACCGAGCAAGTGCCATTCCGAGCGTCAAAACGGAGAAAACTCACTTTCTCCTCAACATTCATGTAAGATCTCGATCAGACGGCCCAGATCTTGCCGACGGCGCTAAACGACAAGATAACATTTTCTTGGGAAACGCGCCCATCTCGAGATTCGCGACACCATCCAATGGCTCAGATTGCGCCAAGTTGTTCGACCAGCCAAACCCTCAGAGCTCCGGTCAGCCAACCGAGCGAATACACATCCGACGTCCCAGAAAGTTGAAAAGAGGCAGCCGAACCCTTAGAGCTCCGGTCGGCCAACCGAGTAGACACCCATCTGGTGGCTCAGAATGACGCTCGGCCAACCGAACCCTCAGATCTCCGGTTGGCCAACCAAGCAGATGCCCATCCGGCGGCTCAGAATGACGCTTGGCCAACCGAACTCTCAGATCTCCGGTCGGCGAACCGAGCAGGTGCCCATCCGGCGGCTCAGAATGACGCTCGGCCAACCGAACCCTCAGATATCCGGTCAGCTGCCGAGCAAGTACCATTCCGAGCTCGCAAACGGAGAAAAAAATCACCGAGCGACTACGACCGTTGGATCTCTCAGAAATTCGCGCTCTTGGTGATGAACGATCCAGATTGTGCCACGTGCGCTAAACGACAAGATAGCATTTTCTTGGGAAATGCGCCCGTCTCGAGATTCGTGCCACGATCCAACGGCTCAGATCGTGCCATGTCGCTCGGACTGCCGAACCCCAGTGCCTCCGGTCGGCTGCCGAGCAAGTGCCCATCCGAGCTCGCAAATGGAGAAAAAAGCTTCCGAGCGATAACAACCGCCAGATCTCTCAGAAATTCGTGCTCGTCCATGATCAACTGCCCAGATTAAGCCACGTCATAAATATGTATTAAATGCCAGTCTTTATTTATTTAAATCGTTTTATTTATTTAAAAATTGCGAAAAATTGCCAAAAATTCGGGAAAATTAACTAAAAATTCTAGAAAATAATTATAAATTCGGGGGAATATTTTTAAGCCCCTGAACGAACAATTATTGCCTAGAATATACGGTTAAGGCCCTCAAACAATTGGTTAACACATGGCAAAATTAAATAAATAATCCGAAAAAATAGATAAAAACCGTCGAATATTCAACAAGGCTTCAGAACAGCTTACTGCTTCAAAAACAACCTCACTACCCCCTTCGAGGTTCAAAACTCTCCATTCGGACTCCGATACAACTCCACCAGCCACTAAAACAGTTAAACTACTCCTCAAAGGCTGATCACACTTAGTCTTTAGGAGAGGGGGGCTCGTGATATGGCTAAAAATGGGGTTAAATCGGAACCGTCCAGATTGGGCGCGAATCTTGAAGCTCGGGGGTAAAACGGTAATTTCACATACAAATGGGTCCGAAACGGGTACTGGATCTCCTTCTCACAGATCCAATAACCCACAAACGGATCCACTCCAATTGGGTACGGGTCCCGACCCGAGGCGAACCCAGACCAACAAGAGGCAAATCAGGGTCACTGATTTGACCAAGTCAACGGGCCTGATTTGCTCTCACCGGGGAATCAGGGATTAGTTTCCTAAACAGACTGTGAGGATTTTACTCCTGACAGTTACACAGGGAATCGGGCCCCTAATCACTCCCATGGCGACTATAAATACCACCCCCTACCACTGTGACCAGGTAATCACTCTTTTTCCACCTTAAGCTCTTTCTTAATCACCACTGGTTACTGACAAGAGCGTTGGAGGGTGCATCGCCGGAATCAACCCCGGTGTATCGCACTTCCTTGCAGGTTGCGGCAGGAATCAGAAGGCTTGGGTCCGCTGTTCAGGTTTCCTATGAACTCACAAATCTCATCTGTTTACCCCCACACCGAAATCAGCGGTATCACTGGGAAACCCGAGACACGAGCCAAGACCTTTTCTTCAATTAGTCACAATACACAGAAAAACAAGAGAATTTAAAACATTTTATTCAACACCCAATGTGTTACAGGTCTGAATAGCATACAACTGCAATACCTTACAATAGAGTTACAATATTACCTTTACATTTCCAAGTATTACAACCTTCAACATCTTACATCAGAGTACTTTCCAACTAATAGATGATCAACACACATTTTATAGCGGAACTAACTACGACATTGACTCCTTGCTTTCCTTGCCTTGAGTCCTCCTGAATCTCGCCCTTGTACTTCGGCGATCCAGTACCTATGGAAGTGGGGACGTTAGTATTCACTGATGCTTAAAGGCTGATATCAAAGCAGCGAATCTCCCAAACAACATACAAAACATGGCAATGGTATTGGTGTAGTTTAAGTGTTCGTGAATGCTTTGACTAGACTCTAATGTGATATTTAACTAGAACTAGGATGCTTCCCATTCTAATGTCAGCGAGTCTCCGAAGAAACATGCATCCCCATCTCAAGCTGTCTTCTCCATATATAGGGATTGAACCCGCATTATGAATTCTAATTGTACACAACCTGTTCCTGACAGATACAACGTGACTGATGAGGTTGCAGACGTGGTCAAGTCCCACTAATGCAGTTCGCCAGTGGTGTCCATGTTGCCACTGCTATCCGGCTTACCGGACCTCACTCAAAAACCTGACAAACCGTCGGGGATACTGCTAACAGGGGAGCCCCCTGCCACCCCCTGGTCGGACCATAGTCCATGGCCTGTTCGTCCTCTTGGCATAGGACCTGACGAAGTTCCGGGGGTCCATCCTCCTAGCTCCGCCTGCCTTATCATTGCACTTCAGGAATTAACAATCAGGATACGCAACCCATGTCCCCAACTTGTGAGAAGGCATCGTACGTATCCCTTTTGACAGGAAGGTGCAACCCAACAACACCACCTAAGGCCTGCCTCAAGGGACAAGTTGGTCGCAAGGCGCCCCCTACAACCAACTCCTCTCTTTTCGACAAGGGTCTATGTAAAATGACATTTATAAGTCCCTACCTTAATGATGTCCCTGACTCGAACAATCCTAGGGATGACAATATTATAAACACAACATGCTAGGCCTTAAATTAGACTTCGCAAGACAACTCTATTAGGCTGCTCAACCTAGACTTACCAGAACCGTTCAAGATACGGTTCGTGGCTTATCGATCCAAGACCTCGGCAATGCGAATATATGTGCATGCCATTTCCCTAAACTTGGATTCCATCTATACTCCGGTCCTCGATCAATCTACCCTGGTTAAGATTCGACGGTACACAAGGAGTGACTCCTCCACAGTTCCTTAGGGAAAGAAAATATATGTCTTGATGGTCGATAGCCCTTAGGGTGGTAATATCACCCTAGACGAGCACAACGAACTGTGTACTAGCTAACAAGCTATACACGAGTAACAACCACATACGAGCCAAATAAACTACGTATGAGACCCACAGCTACATACGGGCCAGTCGAGCCACGTACGAGCACAACCATATGCAAACAACCATATAGGTAATCAATCCTAAAAGCAACCAAACGTGCTTACTAGTAAACTTGATCTCCTATTATTAGAAGCAACAGAAGAATCTACTAATAGTCTATGGTCGGTATTCTACCAATGAAGAACCGAAGGCGACATGACAATCTTTGTCAAACTAACTATTACTAGTGGTCTCCCAAATCCTTATTACTTCAATCTATAGCGCCTTAAGCATGGCATACAATTGCAAGCATCTTCCTACAACAATCTAATTATGGTACATAACATAACCACCCACCACAATACTCCTAAGTACGAATGTGATTTAAGCATGTGCTTATATCAAGCTTAAGCATGAATAATCACTATGGTCTAAACGTGAAGTCTACTATAGTCAAGCATAAATCACAACTTGAGCGTGAATACCTACTACCTAGAGTATATATCTCTACTACCACCTTAATCATGGATCTTCATTACTTTAGGCATGATTAATTACTATGATCTAATCACACAGACAACTTGGTAGAACATCTACTATTACGATCTAGTATGGGTAGCACATTAACATAGAATTGCTACGACTAAGCATGATATGTATTCCAAGTAGAGACCTACAACATTCTAACCATAGTATGATAATTCTTACCATGTATGTACAACCTAAATATGGTTCTTTTCTATATTAAACCTACAACATGGCATACACCATAAGCATGGTTCCTACAATTATTTAAGCATAAATGTCTACCATCTTTAGCATGAATAATGACTAAGCATGATCCTCTACTAACTTTAGCATAAACAATCCCTAAGCATGAATCTTGCCATATTCCTAAGCATGGTAGATTAGTTAACATCAATCCTATAATCATCTAAGCATAGAAAAATTAATCTAGCATGATATACCACTTTCCTACAATTATCTAAGCATAGATAGATTAATCTAGCATGGTATACTATTTCCCCACAATCATCTAAGTATAGATAAATTAATCTAGCATGGTATACTACTTTCCTACAATTATCTAAGCATAGATAAATTATTCTACCATGGTATACTACTTTCCTACAATCATCTAAGCATAGATAGATTAAACTAGCATGGTATATAATTTTCCTACAAGCATTTAAGCATGGATAAATTAATCTAGCATGATATACCAATTATCTAAACATAGATAAATTAATCTAGCATGGTATATGCTTTCCTACAATCATCTAAGCACGAATCTTATTAAACATGAATAACTACTAATCATGAATATCTTACTAAGCATGGATAACTACTAGTATGAACATACAACATTCCTAAGTATATATATATATACTTCTAAACATGGTAAGTAATTTTAGCATTTATCTTACAACATGTATATCACTCCTAAATATGGTAGATAATTTTAGCATTAATCCTACAACATGTATATCATTCCTACACATGATAGATAATTTTAGCATTAATCCTACAACATTCTAAGCATGAATATCATTCCTAAACATGATAGGAAATTTTAGAATGAATCCTACAACATCCTAAGCATAAATATCATTCCTAAACATGATAGGTAATTTTAGAATGAATCCTACAACATCCTAAGCATAAATATCATTCCTAAACATGATAGAAAATTTTAGAATGAATCCTACAACATCCTAAGCATAAATATCATTCCTAAACATGATAGGTAATTTTAGAACAAGTCCTACAACATTCTAAGCATGTATTATCATTCCTAAACATGGTAGGTAATTTTAGAATAAATCCTTCAACATTCTAAGCATGTATTATCATTCCTAAACATGGTAGGTAATTTTAGAATAAATCCTTCAACATTCTAAGCATGTATTATCATTCCTAAACATGGTAGGTAATTTTAGAATAAATCCTACAATATTCTAAGCATGAATATCATTCCTAAACATGATAGGAAATTTTAGAACAAGTCCTACAACATTCTAAGCATGTATTATCATTCCTAACATGGTAGGTAATTTTAGAATAAATTCTACAACATTCTAAGTATGAATATCATTCCTAAACATGATAGGAAATTTTAGAACAAGTCCTATAACATTCTAAGCATGTATTATCATTCCTAAACATGGTAGGTAATTTTTAATATAAATCCTACAACATTCTAAGCATGTTTATACACTTAGCATGGCATACATCATTCCTAAACATGATCGATAATTTTAACATGAATCCTACAACATTCTAAGCATGTATAGATGCTTAGCATGAATAATAGTTAAGCATGATACTTACTAACTTAGCATGAAGCATGAACACCTACTATCTTTATTGAAACATAACATCTACTACAATTTTATTTGAACATAAATCTCTACTAAAACTCTATTTAAACATGAACATCTATTGCAACTTTATAAACATCTACTAATGCTACTTTATTTAACATGAACATTTACTACACTTATTTTACTTAAAACATGAACATCAACTACTACTACTTTATTTTAATCATGAATAGCTACTAACATTTTACATATCATAACCATCTACAACTACTTCTTTTTAACATTTACTACTACTACTACTTTATTTTAACCATGAACATAACATAAAGCATCTACAACTACTTCTTTTAATCATCTACTACTACTACTACTTTATTTTAATATGAACATAAAACATCTACAACTACTTCTACTACTACTACTTTATTTTAACATACTACTACTACTTTATTTTAACATGAATATAACATAAACATCTACAACTATCTACTACTACTACTACTTTATTTTAATATACTACTACTACTTTATTTTAACATACTACTACTTAAATATCTACTAATCTTTATTAGCATTTATTTATTACTAGTGATCATAAAAAAGAGGTCTTTTTATTCATTCTACAACTAGTGATTTTAGATTAGTTTCTTTTTCATAATTAAAAACTAACATCTAATTTTAGGTTCTTTTTACTTAAGATTATAAAATAAAATATCAATAATAAAAACAAAGTAAGAACCTTCATTTGGTTCAACCAACATATGCTTATCTTTTAGTCCAAGTTTAATACAAGTCCTACAACCAAAATGGTTGTATAAAAATGTTCATATGCTTTGTTCATGAGTTCACATCAAGTCCTACAACCCCAAACGGTTGTATGTGCAAGTCCATATGTCTTATGTCATTTTAGTCCAATTAACAACATAAAACAACAACTACAACTGTAAAGATTTAATCTTTATGTTTATTTGTTTCCATTTCATTTTATGTGATTATTACTTTTAACATTTACAAACATACAAAGCAATAATCACATACAACAATGCTATCACAACAATCATCCCAAAAAGAACCAAGGAAAACAAAACAAGGAAGGTAAGAAGAAGAAGAAACATCAAACAACAATTCAAACAAACAAACAACAAAAGAGAAACCCCCACCTAGTTCTCTTTGTTGGAAGAACTTGCTAGCTAAAACTT
Organism: Hemerocallis citrina; assembly: GCA_017893485.1. NCBI lineage: Eukaryota > Viridiplantae > Streptophyta > Magnoliopsida > Asparagales > Asphodelaceae > Hemerocallis > Hemerocallis citrina. The sequence continues at coordinate 41,565,828 of CM030366.1, forward strand.
CTCCTTCCCCTAGCTTTTAGAAATCTCTATGGAATACCTACAATTGGAAAACTCTCAAATTAGTATGGTGTTCTCTCTTTCTTTTCCTTTCTTTCTTTCTTTCTTTCTTTCTAAAATGAGACAAAGGTGGAGGAAGGGGGTATTTATAGGTGGGAGAAAGGGTGGAAAGTGCAAATGTGCACACACACATTTGCAAAAAGGACCCCCCACAAAATGGGGGCCGGCCATGCTCCTAGGGTGGTAGGGATGAGGTGGGGGTATGGTGCTATGGTGCTATGTGGTGGAGGTGTTATGTGAGGGTTTCTAGAAGGGTTTCCTTAACCTCCTCATGCACACTTAACCTAGGTTAAACACTTATAAACCCTAACAATCTAATAGGTTTTGTCATAACAAAACAAGTGTTGTCCAAAAATACACAACACACAATTTGTATAGTGTACTAATTGACATACTACACGTATGTGCGCATATATGTCTGTATACCGAAAATCTTCGCATAATCCGTATAAAAATAATTTAATCTCGGAAATAATAATAAAATAAATTCTATTATTAGTTCGGAAGATCACGGTATCAATTTGATATAATACGGATGTATACTGACCGGTATCTGGGTACAGATAACGTCTATGAATAAACCGGGTGAAAATCACCAAAATAATTCAATTTTGGAATTAAAACAAAATAATAATAAAATAATAATTTATATAAGGTAATATCCGTCTGGGATATTACAAGCGCCAAGTGTGCCGATTCAAACATTCCATCTATGGACTCAAGCAATCGTCCAGGCAGTGGTATTAATGCTTCCATAATGCCATTACTGAGTATGGCTTTGTAGTGGTTGAGCAAGACCAATGTGTGTATGTGAAACAATTCGGCAGAATTGTCTTGATTTTGCACTTGTATGTTGATTACATATTGATAGCTGGGAATGACCTCAAAAAAGTTGTCGCCACTAAAGACTGGTTATCGTCCACTTTTGAGATGAAGGACATTGCTGAAGCAAATTATGTACTCTTAATTAAGATCACTTGTGATCAGTCGAAGCGACTTCTAAGTATGAGTCAAGAGGCATGTTTAAGGAATGTTCATGAGCATTTCTGTATGGACCAAGCTAAATCTTTGTACACTCCAGTTGTGCACTAGATCGGACATTTGCCAAGTTGTTAGAATAGTGAGAAAGTCTCAGGATAACTTTAGAAAGGCGTATTTGAAAGCGGTGAAATGCATTATAAGATACCTATGCATGACTGCGGACTACCATTTATGCTACCATGGTGGTGATCTCTGACTTAAGGGATATGGATATGCTGACTGGGGTAGTGACCCTGATGAGTGCATATCCACTTCGAGATATGTGTTCATCTTGCGGGCAGGGCCATTCCATGGTGCAGCAAGAAACATTCATGTATAGCGACATCCACTATGGAAGCTTAGAGACTGTTTGGTTGAGAAGATTCTATAACCATCTTTATCAAAGAGGTTATGGGAAAGAGCCTGTCACCCTCTATAATGACACCATGTCTTCCATAGCTATAGTGAAAGATCATATATACCATAGCAAGGGTAGGCATATTTCGATGAAATATCATTTCATAAGATCACTATATGAAAGCAAGAAGATACCTCTGAGTTAGGTTTCGATGAAGGCAATATTGTAGACCCGCTTACTAAGCTTGGGGCTCCATAGAATGTAACTGTCTTTTATTGTTTACTGTTACTTTTTATTTAGTGCATGTATTGGATACACTGATTCTACTTGAAACACGTACTTTAAGCTACGTTTATATTTGGTTTTTCACAATTTTTTTTTAAATTCCTATTGTTATGTCATTCTTGCCTGGATTTTTTTTTTAAAATGCGAGTTTTGAACAAGCGAACTGTACACATAAATCATGTCGCAAGTTAAATGGTGTGGGTTACTCTCGAACAGACCTCCTTGGTGCTCTCCAGGAGAAGCGAGCAAGTTGAGACTTGGTTAACCATTGGCAAAAAGGATAGGCCGATGCACGAGGAAATTTTGGATTGACTCGGTGAGACTAATTGAGTCGTCTTGGCAGGGCCAAGAATAAGATCTCATTGTGCGATCGCGCTCGGGTGAAACCCAAACCCGATGCATGACATATTGCTCTGAACTGTTAAGAGCCTGACGACATTTCAAATTGGCATGGTGCTATGTAGTGATGCAATTGTGGATGTGCATGTTGGTGTATACCTTAGAGGCCAGTTGTGTATAGACATTACTAATTTACATTGCATTATGACATTTATTTCATATATGAGGTATTTCATTTATTTTGTTATTTATTGTGATTAAATGAGCATAATAAAGTCCTTAGAATAGTAGGTTCAAAACCATGGGTATCAAGTGCATGACTTGATTGTGAGATCCTATTGGTTGTTATCAAAACACTATTCTTAAATGTCCCTAGTCAAGTATTATTGTGAATTAGGACAACAATAATGCATAGAGACTAGTATGTGCGTAGACTGATGACCATATCTCACAGGTCATGGATATGAGATATCAAGTCTTCACATGGGTACATATTAGAGTAATAATGTACTGGACTGACCCACCATGAGAACGCTGCATGGATCGTTACGTGAGTGTCATAAGCAGTTCTCACGGTGACCATGGTGTGTGTAGTCCTTTGATTTGAAGTCACTACGGTTCCTTACATGAGAAGTTATATATTTTAATGTCATCAAACGTTGCCTGTAACAAGGTGATTATAAAGTCGACTATTAAATATACTACAAATCATGCAGAGGGATGTGAGTTACTTAGACAGGATTTGCCCCTCTTACATAATAGGAGCGATATCTACGGGCCCCTTGATTGAGTGAGACTGCAAAATGCATGGCCGTGCTCAAATGAGTCAATATGAGATATTGAGCTAATTTGTTTTAGTAAGTCTACTCGAACATCAAGAAACTAAAGATTGAACTATATAAGGGTGACACACTCTATACCTTGTGGTCAATTAAGATATCTGGACAAAGGGACTAGAATACATTGTAACATTGGTCACGGATAGGTTATGTCTAATCATTGACATTCTCGTAACTTGAGTAGCAATGATGTATTGCTAGATATTGCTCACTGTTTGTTTTACTAGAATACGATTTTAGTATTACTATCAACATAACGAGAACCTATAGGGTCACACACTTAGAATGGATTGAAATTAGAATTTAAATTCATAAGATGAATTTAATTAGGAATCCAAGTAAGACTTAGACACCTGACATCGGTTGGAAATTTAATTAGATTAAATGGTCTGACTAAAGTTTAGAGGTCCACACACGAATCAGACCCAAGTCAGATTATGAGCCCAACAAACTCATTAATCTCTTGGGGTTAATTTTCTGCAGCTATATATATGATACATATCTATGGAAAAGAGTTACATGAGAAAATCCTCGCCGTCACAGAATTTGTGAGAGAGAGATCGTGAGGAACAGCCCCATCCCACAGCTAGCACCGAGATCTGAGGAAAGCTTGGTTTTGATCCGTTCGTGTGGATACCTTAGAGGCACCACAACATTGTAGTGCTGTGATTGACATATCTTGGAGACAACAGATCCATCAGTAATGTATAATTCCTAAACACGGTTTATAGTTTTCGCATGGATCTAAGGCTAGGTTTTAATAATTTTTGTTATTTTTCCGCTGTGTATTCAATTTGTGTTTGCCATTGAACCCTAACAGGGGTATCAGAGCCACGTGCAAAACCATAATTTGGTTATGAAAAGTATGTGACTATTTGTGATATGTTCGCACTTTTGGTAGAAAGATCCATATGAGATATAATTTTTCTTCGCAACAGTTGCAATATAAGGATTCGTTTATGTGTTGGTTGTTAACACCAATGCCACAATAAGGTAGCCATCGGTTTGGAACCATTTAAAACCCTGGAAAGATTTGATTTGCATTGACGTTAGGGTTTCTTAAAGCATGAATAGTTTATGCACCTACATCGTCTGCAGTGGCATTAGGGTTTCGTAAAATATGAAAAGTTCATGCTCTGGCTCTGCATAGGGCAATAATGATTCCCCGTGACGGCTCTGCGTAGGGCAATAATGATTCCCCAAAAACCAATCCTTTTTAAAATAAACTAAATAAAATCATAACAACATATTCTTTGATTATTATGTTTTGTGATGCATGGTGCATAGTTGTGACCTTAGTTCTGTGATGCTTGGTTCTGTTCTGTGATGAATGGTTTATATTCTGTGATGTATTCTGGTATTTTGAATACAGCCTGCGTGTCGTGCCTTTCTCTTTATATTCTCGATATAATCCTTTCTATCTACAATCCAATTGTACATTCTTTCTTTATATGTAAATGTAACAAAGAATTGACAACCATACAAGGACAAGATTGGAAAGCTGCTTGAAAATGTTATAATCCCTTTGTTCAGTTTTTTATACTCTCATTGGCTTGAGAGAATCATTGTGTTAGGGCCACAACCATGTCACATAAATTTTATGCTTTTAATTTTGTATGAGATGCATTGTTGTAATGGATGATGAATGGTGAGATCAATTAATAAAATAACAAAAAAAAACCCTCAAAGTAAATATTAAGTTGCAATAAGATGACTTCCAATGCATGACACTTGTCTAGGCTAGGATCGATTAAGTGTAGGTCTACCAAAGCAGGGTGCCTTTATCTATCCTAGTGAGACGCGATCGGATCAAAGTAATATTCAATTGCCAACTATTGGGTCTGACTTAACTAAACTATTTCAATAGGATTGAAGGTTTAGAGGCATAGAGTTGGGCTTTAGTCTATAAGATAGATTAGAGTAAGTGTTATTCACCCAACTATTCAAAAGTTGCATATGATGTAATTGGGAAATGTTCTGTAACATCCTTAAATTTTAATTTTTATTAAACATAAATTTGTTGATTTTTACGTGTTTTGCACATACAAATTCATGTGCATTTTTTTCTAGAAAATTATTTCTTTTCATAACATGAACAAGTATTTTAAATCCTTCTCTTTTATTCTTGAAAGCCTATTTTAGGCTCTATGTCTAATTATCTAAAGCTAGCCCACCCTAATTAATTATTTTTTTTTATATAGCCCATAGACTTTTAGCCTACTAGATTTAAGCCCACTAGTTTATTTCTCTTTTATTTATCATGACTTGTAGTGTAGACTAATTTTGTAGACAATTAATTAATTAATCATATACAACTAGTAACTAGGGGTACTATGGGAGACACGTGCATTGCACTAGCACGTGCCTTAGTGCATGGGGGTGTTGGCCGGATGGAGGCAAGAGAGATGGGGAAGTGGAGCAGTGGATGGGATGGTTATGTGTTCATGGGTGGTTGCTACAACTCCCTAATACATCCTAGCCCTTAATCTTTAACCATCTTGATCAATCCTATCCATCTATTTTGCTTTCAAAAAAGTATAAATACCCCCTCATTTTTCTTCATGTAGTACATTAGAAAAATTGATAAAGAGAAAGAAAGAAAAGAAACTCTAGTAGTGAGAAAAAGAAACAAGAGCGAGTTAAAAAGATTGAGAGGAGTTCTAGTTGTGTGTTCTTGCTTTCTTGGAGGCCGGCCATTCATCAAAGAGGAGAGGAGAGCTCGAGTTTCACTTGTACAGGGAGGAGAAGACTCTTGTGGTGGCACAATCTAGGAGGAGAAGGACTGCTCGTGTGTTCAAGGAGATTTCTAGGAGTTCTTTTCATTTTTTTCTTCAAATAGGTGGGTGGTTGCTCTACTTCTAACTTAGACATCATGCTAGGGGTTTGATTGATGAAATTGCCTAAGAAACTAATAAAATAACCATGTGTTGGCTATAAAAAGGAACTAGTTAGAGGACAAAATGAATGCTTGATGAATTGTATGGTAATTGCTATAAATTATGGTTATTGTAGTAGAACTAACATGTTGCTATGGAAATATAAATTTGGAACCATGCTAGATGTAGAATATGCTTGAGAATGGCTAGTAATTGAAATAATTGAAATTGTGTTTATTAAATTCAATGTGATACTAGTATGATGAATGAGACCATGTTATAGAGTATTGTGGAAACGAAGGAGGAAAAAGCAAGAGACAACATTTTCATGATATTTGTAATACAAAAATTGTTAGAGAGCATGATAAATTGCAATGTTGAAATTGTAGACCTAGAACACAAATTAGAAGAAAAAATCGTGTTTTTAATGCCAAAATAATATTTTTTGAATACTGTTTTGTTACAAATATATAAAATCAGTAATCTGGAAAGTTTCATGAAATAATTTAGAAGAGAAAAGAGTATAAAGATTTTTGAAATACGAAAGATTATTTATAAACAGAGAGTCAAATTAAAAATAACTCCACCCATCTCATATCAGTTAACCACCATGGTCATACTGGTCTTCAGGTGCGCCCTTAGAGCGTTACTATAGCTCGGTGGCCTGTTGTGCTTGGGTTCGAGTCTCGGCAGAGACTTTCTTTTTTTAAAATCTGATTTTTCACCAAACCCGAGAGCCCAAATGCAATTAGACTTTAACCCCTCCTTTAAAAAGTTAGACACTTTGGTCATTCTAGTTAGTGGGTGCGGGTTAGTGGTGTTACTATCCACCTGGGGGCCTGTTGTGCCTGGTTCGAAACTGGCTGTGGCCAAAAATTTTGGGAATTTGATTTTTTATTATATTTTGAAATTTTTAAGGGTTCTAAATGTTTTAAAATTTTAGGAAAAATACTGGAAAATTCTCTGAAATTACATAGACTTCACAAAATTATTTTTGCTAAATATTTGGACTTTTATAATGAGAAATAGAAGTGAAATTTAGGAATAAGAATTTATAAAATCCTTGGATATGATTCTTTTTGTAATTCAAGATGAAAAAAAAATTAAATTGTTGAACATAGAGAAAATTGGGAAGAGCTCAAAATGAGATTTTTGACTTATAAATTATTGAGTAGAATTTAATGTGAAATTGTCTAAGAATATGTAAGTTGTGCAGGGAAATTGATTGGAAAAACACATGATGAATTGTGAAATTTGTGAACAAGTATAATGAACATGAAAAGAGAATTTAGACTAGAATTTTAGCTAAGTCCTCACATCGGCAAGAATGAAAGTTTTGAAAAGAGAAATGTGATAATTTGTGACCAAGTTTGGGTCGTGGATAATGATTGATATTTTAAGACCGATGTAGGGGTAACGCTAAATTCTAGAGTGTTGACTTTTATTCATTATTCAATTACCTAAGGATTTAGATACATAGTGGAGATGTGATAAAAGTAAAAGAAAAACATGAGTATGAAGGCCATTGGATTGGCGGCATGAGAGTGTTCACAGGATGTCCACATGATGCGTCATGATTAGGGCATGTATACTACTCCAGGGTACCGTCCCGGTGGCGACACTTGTGGGGTATTTGGTGGCTACGGGTGGTGCCATGGTCCATAACGGAGGTGAATTGACCACAGGATGCGTACATGTTGAGTCATGTGTTAGTGCGTGGGATTCTCTCTAGGATGTCTGGACGTGGGCTCGTAACTCATAGAATACCTAGGATACTTGCCGTAGTTACCGTAGTAGTTTAGGTCATAGCGAAGGATTGAACCCTACAAGATGAAGAACGATTAAGGGCTTACCCTCGAACCTATGTAGTATGGGATGCATAAAATCTGAACAAGTGCGCATTAGTATCATGTAAACTTTAATAACTGCATTAAGGACTAAGTGCACCATCACACACGACATCAATAGGATAGTCCCCCTTAGTTTGTTTTGTGACAAGTGTGTGCTTTCTAAGTAAGAGAAGTTGATGCATTATATCCTAGCGTTAGTTAAATGAACTGACGTGCCCACAGTTTCAATGCAGGATAAAGTGAATAAAAAAGACTAAAAAGAAATTGATGCTTAAAAAATCATTCGAGTGTTATTTATTTCATTCATGTAATTATTGTAAATTGCTTTCGATGTTTAAATGTAACTCTGATGTAATAAAAGTTTTTAATTCCTTGTAAAATTGTATGAAGTGAAGTGTAAAGATCCTGTGGAACTTCGAATTAAGTCTTATTTGGAATTCGGGGTGTTACAGAGTGGTATGAGAGCCACGCTTCCAAGTAGTACAAATTTATATGGAACGACACCCTAGAGTAGACATTAGAGCGTGTGTTGAGTATAGAGATTTAAATGTAAGTCACTTACATTTTTGTTGCTCTATGATTTATACTTCTTCTTCTCCTTTTCCCAAGATAGAGAACCACTATGACCCTGCCGGCGATGATGATTGGCACATAATCGAAGAGGACTACTACCCCGAACAAGCTGATTCCGGCGAAGAAGATCCCGAGGAATTTGAGGAGGAATGGCCTGAGTCCCGAGAGATCACTACGCCTCCGGATTCATCTGATGATTCCTCCGATGAGGAAGAGCCAGTTCCGAGCAGTCTCATTGTGTCTCTTCAGAGGCAGGTGGAGACTCAGAGGGAGAGAGCAGAGCTACTGTAGGCCTAGTGTGCTAAGTGCAAGGAGGATATTGCAACTCTTACTCATCGTATTTGGGATCTCGAGAAGAGAAAGAACATGTACGATGTACTGAAGGAAGAAGTGGTGGAACTATGGGAAGAGTTTCGAGAAGCTAAGAGGAACTGTAGGAACTAGAATGTTGTATCTTCATACTGCTTTCATATGATGTCAGAAATGTTTTAAATTTGAATGTACAAAGTTTGAATTCAATGAAATGAAGAGTTGATTTAAATTCATGTTTTCTACTTCGGATTTAATGGATTTTTTGCATCATAATATGGCTGGAAGAAGAGCTAGAAACAGAGTAGGGCTTGACTAAGAAACGGAGTTAGCGAGAGTCTATCAGACCCTCAACGCCGTTTCCATGAATCAGAACCAGAGGGGGATGCCTGCAAATCCAGTACCTGAGGCAATCAAACTCATGGAATCATTCAAGAGGATGAAACCGCCCGTGTTTGAGGGGAAGTCAGACCCAGATGCGGCTGACAATTGGATCAGGCAAGTCAAGACTATCTTTGAAGTCTTGGAAACTCCAGAAGCCAGCAAGGTGAAGTTGGTTGCACTGTAGTTTAAGAAGGACGCAACAGTTTGGTGGAAGTTGATGAAGCGGACAATTGGAAATGTTGTTCATGGCTGGGAGGAATTCTTCGAGGAGTTCTGCAGTCACTATTCTATATCTGATGTCCAGGAGAAGAAGGCCATGGAATTCTTGGCGCTGCAGCAGGACGGTGTGTCCGTTAGAGAGTATGAGACAAGGTTTACTCAGCTCTCGAGGTATGTGCCCGAACTTGTGATGGATGAGGAGAAGAAAGCTCTGAAGTTCGAGCACGGATTGAGGCCAAGTCTGAGATCCAAGATGATACCCCTTGGTATCAGGAGGTTTGACACGTTGGTCAAGCGAGCTGCAGCAACGGAGGAAGATATGGAGCAGTTTCATGCCGCTCAGAACCGGAGGAGCAATTGGCAAGTTGGGAAGAGGCCCGTAATTTCTGGGAATGTCAGTGGGCAGCCGCTGGCTAAAAGGTTCAAACCTACTGGGGCGAATGTTGTCAATGTGGCTAGAAAACCCGGCAATGTTTGGGTGAGGCCTCCTGTGACTTGTTTCAGCTATGGAGAGACAGGCCACTACAAGTCTCAGTGCCCTAACATGCAAGATGTCGTCCGTAATGGACCAACTCGGCAGGTGGAGAAGAAGCTGTACTAGCAGGGGCGAGTATACGATTTGACTGGGGCTGACGCTGACGAAGTGGGTCACGTCATCACTGGTACGAGGGAGGATGTTTGGAAGTTTTTCTGTTGTTCTCTTTTCCCTGCTTTAATTAGTAAATTATTATGTAACGAGTGTGTGTTATGTAACATGAGAACTTTATTTGAATGGAAAGAAAGCTGTTGTTTTGTTCGATACTGGATCCTCTCATACTTTTGTATCTCCTAAATTTGCTAAAGTCTTGGGTGTTGAACCGAAGGTCTTTCCAGGCAAGGTCTTAGCAGTAGCTACTCCATCAAGGGAGACTTTAACCGCTGATCGGTACTATGTGGACTGTAAGAATGTTATTGGGGACAGAATTTTTGGGACTTTTCTGATCGAGCTGAATGTCCTAGGGTTCCATGTTATCATTGGCATTGATTGGATGTCGGTGTACAGTGCGAACATCAAGTGCAAGACCAAGGAAGTAACAGTGAAGGCTCCATGGGGTCCTGAAGTCACTTTCCAGGGAAAGAAGAGATGTTCAGTTTTGGTGACAGCTATCAGCAAGAAGAAGGTTCCTGTAGAGGTGCAGCAAATTCCAGTGGTTCGGGATTACCCGACTGTATTCTTAGAAGATTTGCCAGGATTACCCACGCATCGTGATGTAGAGTTCAGCATCACTATTCATCCAGGGAGTGCACCCATTTCCAAGGCACCGTATAGGATGGCGCCTATGGAGCATGATGAGATCAAATGGCAGATTGAGGAACTGTTGGAGAATGGCTTTATTCAACCGAGTGCGTCACCTTGGGGAGCACCGGTGCTGTTGGTAAAGAAGAAGGATGGGTCGATGAGGATGTGCATCGATTACCGAGAGCTGAATAAGGTCACTGTTCCGAACAAATATCCTATTCCCCGAATTGATGACCTATTCGATCGTCTACAAGGAGCCGTTATTTTCTCCAAAATAGATCTTCAATCAGGATACCATCAGGTTCGAGTGAAGAATGAAGATGTGCATAATACTGCATTCAAAACTCGACATGGGCATTACGGATTCTTAGTTATGCCATTTGGAGAGACGAATGCACCTGCAATCTTCATGGACATGATGAATAGAGTTCTGAGGCCGTTTATTGATTATTTCGTCGTGGTATTTATCGACGATATTCTCATGTACTCCAAGTCAAAGGAGGAGCACACTGAGCATCTGGCTGAGGCTCTGAAGAAGCTTCAGCAGCATGAGTTGTATGCCAAGTTATCCAAGTGCGACTCTGGAAGTCTGAAGTGCCATTCCTGGGTCATATCCTTTCTAAGGTGGAAGTGGCAACTGATCTGCAGAAGATAGAGGCAGTGAAGGATTGGGCAAGGCCTACTACAGTGAAGGAAATCAAGAGTTTTCTTGGGCTAACTGGATACTACAGGAGTTTTATCCAAGGCTATGCTTAGATAGCCGTGCCGCTAACTAGCTGACCAAGAAGAATGTGATCTTCAAGTGGACCGAGCAGTGCGAGGCAAGCTTTTAGGAGTTGAAAGAGAAGCTAACTGCTGCTCCCATTTTAGCTTTGCCTAGAGCAGGTGTTGAATATGATGTTTACAGTGATGCTTCACATCGTGGGCCTGGTTGTGTCTTAATGCAAGAAGGAAAAGTGATCGCTTATGGGTCTAGGCAACTAAGACCGCATGACAAGAATTATCCGACTCATGATCTGGAGTTGGCTGCGATTATCTTCGCCTTCAAGTAATGGAGACATTATGTGTACGGTGAGAAATTGAACATGTACACCGAACACAAAAGCTTGAAGTACATATATCAGCAGAAGGACCTGAATCTGAGGCAACGAAGATGGCTGGAAGTACTTGAGGACATTCTTCCTGAGCTTAATTACCATCCTGAGAAGGCTAATGTTGTTGCTGATGCACTTTGCCATAAGGACAGTCTGGCTAGTTTGATTACAACTCAGAGGCATCTTGCTGAGGAGTTGGATCGGGCAGGAATTGAAGTTGTTCTACAGGGCTTGGGATCATCTTTAGCTTAGTTGAGGCTTCAGCCTACGCTGAATGAAAGGATTATAGCAAGTCAGAGGGAAGATGTAGAGATTCACAAAATGAAAGAGTAGGTTGGTGCTAGCAGGTTGTCAGAGTTTCAAATCAGGGATCAAGTGTTGTGGTTTGGAGAGAGGCTGTGTGTTCCAGATCAAGCAGAATTGAAGGAGAGTATTCTTCAGGAAGCACATGCTACCCTTTTGTCTGTACATCCTAGGAGTACCAAGATGTATAACGACATCAAGCAACATTTCTGGTGATCAGGTTTGAAGCAGGATGTAGCTGAGTTTGTGGCAAAGTGTGAGATCTGTAAGCAGGTCAAAGTCGAGAATCAGAAGCCCGAAGGTTTATTGCAACCGATACCTAGTCTGGAGTGGAAGTGGGATAACATCAGCATGGATTTCATCACGGGTTCACCCAAGAGTTCGAAGGGTAATGATGCGATTTGGGTCATATTCAATCGACTAACCAAGTCCACTCACTTCGTCTATGGACAAGTTGGCCGAGCTGTATGTTGGAGAGATCGTCAGGCTTCATGGTGTTCCATTGACCATTGTGTCTGATCGAGATGCGCGGTTTACTTCGCATTTCTGGAGGAGTCTTCAGACAGCTTTGGGTACCAAGATGGATTTCAACACTGCTTTTCATCCTCAGACTGATAGGAAAACTGAGAGAGTCAATCGTATTCTTGAAGATATGCTTCGGTGTTGTGTGCTGGATTTTGAAGGCAGTTGGAAAAGGCATCTAGCTCTGATGGAGTTTACCCACAACAACAGTTTTCAGACTAGTATCGGGATGGCATCGTACGAAGCTCTGTATGGCAGAAAGTGCAGAATACTTGTTTGCTGGTTTGAAATTGGAGAGCGACAGATGTTTGGGTCTGATATCGTGTAGCAGACCTCTGAAAAGATTGTTTTGATCAGGAAGAGGTTGGTGGACTCTCAGAGTAGGCAGAAGAGCAATGCAGACAACCGGAGGAGGGACCTTGAGTTTCAGGTCGGTGACTTTGTCTTTCTGAAGGTATCACCTAGTAAAGGTGTGATTCGCTTTGGCAGAGGTGGGAAGTTAGCCCCAAGGTTCATAGGCCCGTACAAGATATTGAAGCTGATTGGGAAAACTGCTTACCGGTTGGAGTTGCTGGAAGAGTTGTCTCATGTTCACAATTTCTTCCATGTGTCTATGCTGAGAGGTTACATTCCAGATCCAAGTCACCATTTGCCCAAAGTAACGGAGGGTTTGCAGTTGGATCTGAGTTACATTGAGCTACCAATTGAGATTGTGGATCATCGGGAGAAAGTCTTGAGGAACAAGACGATACCGATGGCCAAAGTAGTCTGGAGAAACCAGTTGGTTGAAGAGGCAACTTGTGAATCTGAGGAAAGGATGATGAAGGATCATCCTGAGCTCTTTGTTTGATTTGTATCATCTTCATATCTTTTCTTGTTGTGTTTTCTCACTCTTTAAGCTTAGTTCCGGGGACGGAACTATTCTAAGGAGGGAGTGTTGTAACATCCTAAAATTTTGGTACCGTCCCAGTGGCGATGCTTGTGGGGTATTTGGTGGGTACAGGTGGTGCCATGGTCCATGGCGGAGGTGAATTGACCACAGGATGCCTGCATGATGAGTCATGTGTCAGTGCGTGGGATTCTCTCCAGAATGTCTGGACGTGGGCTTGTAACTCATAGAATACCTAGGATACTTACCGTAGTTACTGTACTAGTTTAAGTCATAGCGAGGGATTGAACCCTATAAGATGAAGAACGATTAAGGGCTTGCCCTAGGACCTATGTAGTATGGGATGCATAGAATCCGAACAAGTGTGCATTAGTGTCATGTAAACTTTAATAACTGCATTAAGGACTAAGTGCACAATCACACACGACATCAATAAGATAGTCCCCCTTAGTTTGTTTTGTGACAAGTGTGTGCTTTCTAAGTAAGAGAAATTGATGTATTATATCCTAGCATCAGTTGAATGAACTGACATGCCCACAGTTTCTATGCAGGATAAAATGAATGAAAAATACTAAAGAGGAATTGATGCTTAAAGAATCATTCAAGTGTTGTTTATTTCATTCATATAATTATTGTAAACTGCTTCCGCTATTTAAATGTAACTCTAATGTAATAGATGTTTTTAATTCCTTGTAAAATTGTACGAAGTGAAGTGTAAAGATCCTGTAGAACTTCAAATTCAGTCTTATTTGGAATTCGGGGTGTTACATGTTCCCTACCTAAATAACTGAATTTTGGGTGATCAGCCAAAGCTGACTCAGAACTAGGTGAAATATGGATCTTGGCCTACTAGAAAATCTTGACCTTATTAAATATTTCAATGTTATGATACATACTCTGCATATTACTGTTGATGGTTAAATATTTCTTACTTTTGATATTTCTGTGAAATAATATTTATTTTGCATATTTCTATTGATAGATTACCATAGCATCCAACACTTCAAATAACCTATCATCGCGATCCATCCTTAAGAATAACAAACTATCTGGGAAAAATTTCCGAGACTAGTGCAGGAAGCTAAGGATAGTCCATAGGCATGAGAAAAAGTTGTATGTTCTAGAGCAGCATGTTCCTGAACCACCCACTGCAAGTGCCCCTCGCACCGAAAGGGATACTCATAAGAAACATCAAGATGACGCCTTGGACATTTGATGTCTCATGCTAGCCACCATGACCTCTGAGCTTCAGAAGCAACATGAGAACATGGATGCTTACGATATGATCGTACACCTCAAGAGGCTCTACCAAGAGTAGGCTAGACATGAGAGGTTTGAAGTCTCAAAGGCATTGTTTCAGTGCAAACTGGCAGAAGGAAGCCCTGATGGAACTCATGTGCTCAAGATGATTGGGTACATAGAGAAACTTGAAAGGCTTGGTTTCCCTTCGGCTCAAGAGTTGGGCATTGACTTTGTCCTGCAATCGTTGCCGAAAAGTTATACTCCATTCGTCATGAACTAAAACATGAATGAGATTAACAAACCTCGCCAGAACTGATAAGCATGTTGAGGACTGTTGAGCAGAACATTACTAATGGAAAGATCATTTTGATGGTTCAACAGGCCAAAGGTAAGGGCAAGGGCAAAAAGCAGATTAAGAAACCCAAAGGCAAGGGGAAGGGCAAAGGCAATTCCAAGCCCAGCACTTCTGCCAGAAAACCTAAGGATAGGGTGGCCAAGGAGGGCACATGCTTCCACTGTGGTGAGACCGGGCATTGGAAGAGGAACTTCCATAAGTACCTGGAAGAGCTTAAGAAGAAGAACGGAAGTGAGACTCCACTACAGGTATTTTTGTTATAGAAATCAATTTATCTACTTCCTCATCTTGGGTATTATATACTAGATGTGGGTCTGACATTTGTGTAAATGTGTAGGATCTCAAAAGGAGTAAACCATTGGCTAAGAGCAAAGTTGACGAATGAGTTAGAAATGGAGCAAAATTTGCTGCTTTTGCTTTAGGAACTTGTCATTTATCATTACCCACTGGGCTTATTATTGAGTTACAGAACTGTTATTTTGTGCCTGCTATTAGTAGGAATATTATTTCTATTTCTTGTTTCGAAAAGAAGGGTATTTCAATTATAATAAATGACAAAAGTTGTTTTATTTATTTGAATGATATTTGTTATGGCAGTGCACAATTGAGTAATGGACTTTATATACTCGACCTCGAAATGCCCGTCTATAATATAAATACTAAGAGGTTCAAGTCAAATGATACAAACCCAACTTATCTCTAGTATTGTCGTTTGGGCCACATAAATGAGAACCACATATCTAAACTCCATAAAGATAGATTCTTGGACTCATTTGATTTTGAATCATATGACGTATCTGAACATTGTTTGTTGGACAAGATGACAAAAGCTCCATTCACTGGAAAAGGTGAAAGGGCTAGTTGTAATACCCCAGATAAAATAATACTTTTATATATATATATATATATATATATATATATATATATATATATATATATATATATATAATATTGGTATGTATTGTTTTGTTAAATACTTTTGAATTGTTTATATGAATATATGAATATGAATGGTTATGTTCATGATTGTGCATATGAATGAGAGAATTGATACTAGTACACACACTAGTATATACCAAATATCTAATTGAATGATACTACATTAAATATATATTTTTCTTGTCTGCCATGCACTCAAATCTAGCCATCCATCACATCTCCATCTTGATCAATGGCTAGAAATGAGCCATGGAACAAAATATCTTTAATACCATGAGGCAAGGCATGGTTTTGTGAAATACCACCTTGCCACATGGCTCTCACCCTCCCCCCTTGACCCCACTAGCCGGCCACCACCCCCCCCCCCCCCCCCCCCTATCGCCCCCCTCACTTCATTTAAGCTTCTCCCTCACTCTCATTTCAGAAATTCTAAAATTTTCTAGAGAAAGAAAGAAGGAGAGAGTGAGAGAAAGAGAAAGAAGAAGGTGATCAAGAGAAATTCTTGGAGGAGAACAAGAGGGAGGAGGTCAAGCTACACACATTCTCAACTTCATTGAACGGGTGGGGAGTTCTCTAAACTCTTGTTTCTTGTTTTCTTGTTTGATTCATGAGTAATGTTAGTAGTAGTAGTAATGAGGTTGATTGCTAGAGATAGATTGTTTCAAATCTGAATTTGAAAACAGAAAACCCAAATTGCATGTTGTATTCCCGAATTTTCAGATAACAACGTAAATAGAATCCGACCTTGAAACTTTTACAGCATGAACTTATGCATGTTAGGAGACTACATGAATTATTTCATACTTTTCTGACTTAATTTGGTACTTTAAAGAAATCACCTTTTTTACTAGGTCGTCAGGCAGAGAGTGGTTCTGTTTTTCGCCAAACCTAAAATTGAAGGAATTTGGAGAATTTATTGATACATGATCTATCTCTAAAAATTTTACCGTAGTATCCTAAGTGAATCTAGATCCTGAAGAAAAAGATGGAAATTATTTTGATGACATTTGATGGATGTTCAAAATTGTTTAAGCAAGAGTATTCATGACAGAGACTAGTAAACAGAGGAACTTTTGTACAGGATTGAAATAAGTAGAACTCATTGAATACTAGGAATCATGATGATATATTTTGATGATATCTAGTTTCTAAATATACAAGTTTGACAATCATTGATTATGCATGTGATTTATTGTGAAATTTTAAGTAAGTATTGTGCAGAACTTAGTCAGAATTGACACAATGATGTGATTCCCACTCTATGGCTCTTTATGAGCAGAATTTGAGGAAATGTATAACTAGGAAGTTATAGTAGACATTCTAAGCTTTCCAACAAGTCTTGTATCAAGGAATTCCTGCAAGTAAAGTAATAGTTATGATTTTTACAATGGAACAGAGACCAGTTTCTAGTCTATAGGGTATATTTGATAAGCACTTTATATATGGTTCTGTACACCTGAGAAAGATGAGTGTTTTACGGTATGCAAATGAAATAATTTAGAAATATGACCAACTAGGAAGTTGTAGATGGTATGTCCAAATTTCCATAGAATCCAGAATTGTGTCATTCCGACGAGCGAGTAGGTTTTTATGCTATCGGGAAGGTGCAGCCAGTGTACATGGAGTACAAGTGCTGATGATTGTAAGGCTTTTTATAGAACCTAGATGGATGTATCTGATGCAATAGTCGACTAGAGAGTTTTAGCATAGATTCTTAGCTTTCCATAATGGGCAGGAACATCTAAATCCGAGTTATATTTTGAGAGTTATGACCCTTTTAATTTCTAGACAGAATCAACTTAGTATGAAAACTCAAAATTTTGACTAAGTGTTGGAGAGTACAATTTCCCCTCTTGTGATTAAGGGTTAATGGACTTACTATTGGGGATAATTGGTTATATTAGTTGTCTTAATGTTGTTAAACCCCTATTGAGGACGAGTGTGACTTTAGTCATTAGGTTAGAGTATACCCTACGACTATCAACCATAGGCAAATTAGAACTTCTGCCTAGACATTGGATGTCCGATTGGTGCCACCAAAACCATGTCAATGGAGGGTGAACATGGACCGCATTGCTGAAAAAATTCCATGATAGGGGAAGTGGCGAGCAGGGAAATGCGTCGCTGGGTCCACGGTCCGATAGGCAGAATTTTAGGGTTGGAGTAACCCTATATTACTTACTTGATTTAATAATTAAAATAAGTTTTGGACAAGAATAATTTGTTAGATTTCGGTAACTTCCATTAGTACTAGCAGACCATAGTCGGGTGTTATACTTTTCCTATCGTAGGGATACAGATTGTGTTCCCATGAGATCACAAATCTCTTATCTCGATCTGTTATTTGCTGAAGAGTCGGGGTAAAGAACGGGAGAGAGGCTCCTGTCGGATAGAGGGATTTAACCCTCGAGGCCATCTTGTTCTTATGTGCGTGGACACGAACGTAACATGGGACTGCTGTCTCGTGGATCTTTGATGTCATAAGCGCATGGGTTTGCACATGTAAGTTCGTCGCGGCTTTTTGAGTGAGGTCCGGGCACCAGGCACTATGTGCCAAACGCGATCACCACTATAGTGACTGCAGTAACGGACAGAACTGAATAACTGCAACCTCCTCAGGCACGATAAATCTATTGGGAACAGGACAAGTACAAGAGTAGGATACATGGCGAGGGTTAGAAACCTTAAGATTGGAGACAGAAGGCTAGATTTGGGACGTATATAGTATGGGATGCATGTGTTTTCAAAGTCTTGCTTACATTAGAATAAGGCATGTGACTGATGCATTTAATTTGTTAGATCATGTCATTCAACACCACTATAACCCGAATCCATTAATCTCTTCTTTTCATATCACTTTTTCTCCTTCGCATAAATTATAATTTGTGCTTTCCAGTTTGGAGATCGCTGCTTTTATCAGCGTTACGTCTGTACTGAAGTTCTCCACCTTGTAGGTATTGGGAGCGGACCCACAGGTACAGCAGAGCTCGAGTTAGTCCAAGCATGCAAGTGACATATTCAAGTGTTATTTGTAAATTTGTAAATCTTGTAAAATTCTATTTGGACATTGTAACACTTGTAATTGTAACTATCACATGAAAAAAAAAGTTTAAATTTTCCTATATTTTTCTGTCATTGTGACTATGTGAAGTTCGAATCCTGGATTGTGTCTCAAATTTCTGGTATGGAGATTTTGGGCGCTACACTAGTGATCTTTTAGGTCTCATACATAGTGATGTCTGCGGACCTTTCAACACATTGGCTAGAGGAGGTTTTCAGTACTTCATTATATTTACTGATGATTTCAGTAGATATGGATTTGTGTATCTCATGAAACACAAATCAGAACCATTTGAAAAGTTCAAAGAATTCAAGAATGTGGTACAAAACCAACTTGGTAAAAGTATTAAGGTACTTCCATCAGATCGAGGAGGTGAGTACTTAAGCCAAAATTTTGATGACCATCTAAAAGAGTGTGGGATAATATGTCAACTCACTCATGCTGGAACACCGCAATGGAATGGTGTCTCTGAGAGGAGAAAGCAGACCTTGTTAGACATGGTCCGATCCATGATGAGTCATGCAGATCTTCATAGCTCCTTCTGGGGACATGCTTTATTAACAGCTGCTTTCACACTTAACCGGGTTCCATCTAAAATGGTTCAAGAGACACCATATGAGATATGGAGTGGGAGGCATCGTAGTGTGTCCTTTATGAAGATTTGGGATTGTGAGGCCTATGTAAGGTGCCAAGTCCCTGATAAACTTGGTCCCAAATCTGATAAGTGCTTCTTTGTAGGATATCCCAAGGAAACCAAGAGATACTATTTCTATAATCCGACCGAAGGCAAAGTATTTGTCGCACGGACTGCTGTGTTCCTAGAGAGAGAATTCATCTCCAAAAGAACCAGTGGGAGAACAATAGAACTTAAAGAAATTCAAATTTCCCAAAGTAGCAGCGAACCAATGATGGAAAGGGAGCAGACTCCACAAATTGTTGTGGAACAATCACCTACTCAAGTAGCACAAGGCCTACGTAATTCTAGTAGGATACCTAATCAACCCGAGAGATATGGATTTCTCGTGACTCAACATGGTGTTTTATTGCTCATGGATCAAGATGAGCCTACGACTTATGAGGAAGCTGTAAAAGGCCTAGATTCTAAGAAATGGCTTAAGGTCATGAGATCTGTGATGGAATCCATGTATACCAATCAAGTATGGTCTTTGGTAGACCCACCTAAAGGGGTAAAACCTATTGGGTGCAAATGGGTTTTCAAGAAGAAAACTAACATGGATGGTAATGTGCATACCTTTAAGGGGCGGTTGGTGGCTAAAGGTTTCAAACAAGTTCATGGTGTAGACTATGATGAGACTTTTTCCCCAGTTGCCATGCTTAAATCCATTCGAATCTTGCTTGCTGTTACAGCATATCACGATTATGAAATTTGGTAGATGGATGTCAAAACTGCTTTCCTAAATGGAAATCTTCTCGATGATGTGTACATGACATAGCCTGAGGGTTTTGTCACTCCAAAGAATGCTGGAAAGGTATGTAAACTGCAACGATCCATTCATGGATTAAAGAAAGCTTCTAGAAGTTGGAATCTTCGTTTCGATGATGCAATCAAAAAGTTTGGTTTTATCAAGAACGAAGATGAACCTTGTGTCAACATGAAGGTTAGTGGGAGCACAGTTGTATTTCTAGTGTTGTATGTAGATGCCATACTACTCATTGGGAATGACATCCCTTCCTTACAGTCTGTAAAGACTTGGCTAGGAAAATGCTTTTCCATGAAGGACTTTGGTGAATCTACCTATGTATTAGGTATCAAGATCTATAGAGATAGATCAAGGAGACTGCTTAGCCTGAGTCAAAGTACATATATAGACAAAGTATTGAAACGCTTCAACATGAAAGAGTCCAAGAAAGGATTTATCCCTATGTCGCATGGTGTAAGCTTGTCTAAGGCTCAAGGTCCTTCCACTCAAAATGAGAGAGACCGCATGACTAAGATTCCATATGCATCTGCAATTGGATCTATCATGTATGCCATGTTATGTACTCGTCCAGATGTCTCATATGCTTTGAGCATGGCGAGCAGGTACCAGTCAGATCCCGGTGAGAGTCACTGGACTGCTGTAAAGAACATCCTTAAGTACTTAAGAAGGACTCAGAATTCGTTCTTGGTATATGGAGCCGAGGAAGAGCTTGTTGTAAAGGGTTACACTGACGCTAGCTTCCAATCTGATAAGGATGACTTCAAATCGCAATCAGGTTTTGTGTTTTGCCTTAATGGTGGAGTTGTGAGCTGGAAGAGTTTGAAGCAAGAGATAGTTGCTGATTCCACCACAGAGGCTGAGTATATTGCTGCCTCTGATGCAGGAAAGGAGGCCGTTTGGATTAGAAAGTTCATCACTGAACTTGGCATGGTTCCTAGCATTGTGGACCCACTGTACCTTTGTTGTGGTAACAATAGGTCCATTGCACAAGCTATGGAGTCTAGATCTCACCAGCGATCCAAACATATACTTAGGCGCTTCCATCTCCTTTGAGAGATCATCGAGAGAAGAGAAGTGAAGATATGCAGAGTTCCGACAGATGATAACGTCGCTGACCCACTTACAAAGTCCCTTGCACAGCGAAAGCATGATGGTCACACTAGGTCTATAGGCATTAGATTTATGTCCGATTGGCTCTAGTGCAAGTGGGAGATTGTTGGTATATGCCCTAGAGGCTAGTTGTGTATTGACATTACTAGTTTACATTGCATTATGACATTTATTTTATATATAATGCACTTCATTTATTGTGTTATTTATTGTGATTAAATGAGCATAATAAAGTCCTTAGAATAGTAGGTTCAAAACCATGGGATATCAAGTGCATGACTTGATTGTGAAATCGTATTGGTTGTAATCAGAACACTATTCTTAAATGTATCTAGTCAAGTATTATTGTTAATTAGGACAACAATAATGCATAGAGACTAGTATGTGAGTAGACCGATGACCATATCTCACGGGTCATGGATATGAGATATCAAGTCTTCACATGGGTACATATTAGAGTAAAAATGTACTGGACTAACCCACCATGAGAACGCTGCATGGATCCTTACATGAGTGTCATAAGCGGTTCTCAGTGACCATGGTGTATGTAGTCCTTTGACTTGAAGTCACTATGGTTCCCTACATGAGAAGTTATATATTTTAATGTCGTCAAACGTTGTCTGTAATAAGGTGATTATAAAGTCGACTATTAGATATACTACAAATCATGCGGAGGGATGTGAGTGACTTAGATAGGATTTGTCCCTCTTACATACAGGAGCGACATCTACGAGCCCCTTCATTGAGTGAGACTGCAAAATGCATGGCCGTGCTCAAATGAGTCAATATGAGATATTGAGCTCATTTATTTTAGTAAATCTACTCGGACATCAAGAAACCAAATTTTGAACTATACAAGGGTGACACACTCTATATCTTGTGGTCAATTAAGATATCTAGACAAAGGGACTAGACTACATTGTAACATTGGTCACGGATAGGTTGTGTCTAATCATTGACATTCCCATTACTTGAGTAGCAGTGATATATTTCTAGATACCGCTCACTATTTGTATAACTAGAATATGATTTTAGTATTACTGTCAATGTAATAAGAACCTACAGGGTCACACACTTAGAATGGATCAAAATTGGGATTTAAATTCATAAGATGAATTGAATTGGGACCCAAGTAAGTCTTGGACACCCGACATCGGTTGGACATTTAATTAGATTAAATGGACTGACTAAAGTTTACAGGCCCACACACAAATCTGACCAATATCGGATTGTGAGCCCAACAACCTCATTAATCTCTTAGGATTAATTTTCTGCAGCTACATATATGATACATATCTGTGGAAAAGAGTTACACGAGAAAACCCTAGCCGTCACAGAAATTGTGAGAGAGAGATCGTGAGGAACAGCCCCATCCCGCAGCTAGCACCGCAGCATGAGGAAAGCTTGATTTTGATCTGTTGGTGTGGATACCTTAGAAGCACAGCAACATTGCAGTGTTGTGATCGACATATCTTGGAAACAACAGATCCATCCATAAGGTCTAATTCCTAAACACGATTTATGATTTTCGCCTGGATCCATGGCTAGGTTTCCATAATTTTTGTAATTTTTTCACTTTGTATTCTATCTGTGTTTGCCATTGAAAGCTAACAGTGCAGGATAGCAAGCCGGGGGCTGGATGAACTAAGGTCTGCATTTGGCAGTGGTAGCCGACATGCATCCACCTATAGAGGGCTGAAAATGCTCCTCCATGACATGTTGCATCATTAGTCAACCATGTGTAGTGAGTATCGGTCTAATGTGGAAAGGACAAGACCTCGAATGGTGATGAGCTCTACACGCCAGTCTTTTAGGATTAAGGATCTGTATTGATCCTTTTGGAGAAGTTAGTTGGGTTCTTAAATCATGTGCTTGCTGCTTTAGTTGGGTCTCCAAAGGCTGCCTATATGTAAGAGCAGACCATAGGTTACAATTACGGAAGTAGCAAGACGACGAACTCAAATGTTCTTGCTCGATGATAAGATTCTCTGATCGCATCCCTGATACATTTGCTTGCTACCATGATAGAAATAATTTTGTGCAACGTTGTAGAGCTACGCTCATATTCGGGGTATAAGGTGTTTGCTTGACTCAATGTGAACATGGAAGATTCCGGACAAAAACAGTGATGATGGCACAATTTTTATATATAACCTGCTTGATGGTGGAGCTTTCTTTGCGTGTTACAATACGCTGACATTGTTATGCTCACTATGCATGTTTCGCTCGTACGATCGCACGCCCTGAACTTAGGATGGAACAGAATGAACTTGACTTGTTGTAATCCTCTGATTCATCTGTATGTATTTTCTGTGTATTTCTTTTATTCGGTTATCTATTTCTCTTTGGACTTATTACCATGAACTATATTATCTAGTTAATTATTAGTTCAAGTAAAAGGCCCATATTCTTTAGCGTGTTCTAAATTACTATCTAGTTATTTATTAAATTATATGAAAACTCATATTCTTTAGCTCAGCCCACTCTAAATTGTTAAGTAAAATATGTGATCTAATCTCAACCCTTCAATACCAAAAATATAACCCAAGATAATCATAGCCCTCTAACCCACCCACTCCCTTAACTACCCACTAAACCCCTCATACTCCCCACTAACAAAAATAGCTTCTTCAATCTTTAATGTCTATATTAATCTCCTTCCCTAATCTCTCTAACATCTCCAATCCCGAACTCCATCACCCTCCATTCAAACTCAAAACTCCATCAAATTAAAACCCAACAGCACCACCATAACCAAACTCCATCCTCTCTATTCTCCAACTCCTCCCAAACCCAAACTCCATTACCTTCATCCCGTCCTCCAACTCTTTCCACCTCCATCCTGAACTCCACCATCAATCCCGAACAGCCTCAGCCACAACCGGAACTCCACCATCAATCCCAAACAGCCTCTCCACTGCCTTCATCTGCAACCCCGAACCCGACAGCAACTCCAATCCAAACCCGATCCAATCTGACTCCAAACCCAACATTCTTGCCACCGTTGTTGCTGTCCTCTCTTTTCGAAAGCGGAGCATGAGATCGAGCACGAATTAGAGCAAAAGGGATGAACCGCGAAGTTTCTACGCACATGAAAGACTTTTTCGAAACGAGGCAAGTGTCGTATCTTTCTTTTTCTTGACTCCTAGCAAGTAGTTCCTCATTAATTATTCAAACTATCCTATTGTCGAATTCTATTTCTTCTCGTACCATTCTAGTTTATTCAAATCTTGAACCGAGTGGTATATTCATGTGTTGAATCATTCCTTTTATTTCTCTCCTAAATCGGATTTGTAGAAAAATCTCTACAATTGTTCTTTTCCATGATTATCATATTGCATACACAACTTTATAATCACGAATCTAGATGAATATCATGCCATAGAATTTATCTTAGAATGTATTGATTCACATTGTTATAATTATTGCATGTTTGAACTTTATAAATTCATGTTTGTGAATAAAGATTTTTCCTAGATATATTTCTTGTACTTCAGATTTTCTACCCTACAGCTGGCTAATTTTGTACAGAGGTTAGATCGGGCTTTCTGTGAAAAAACATAGACTTATATATATGCATACTGTAGCTTTTTCGAGTGTAGAATCTAGAAACTTTTATGTTTTTGCAAACCGAGTTGTAGTTTGTGAGATATTGAGGATTTAGTGCAAATTGTTTAAAAGTATTGTTCTGGTAAATCACATGAAACGATAACTCTTGGTGGAATTTTGATCTGCAAAAAATTAGTGTTACTAGACATCATTAGAGGTTAGATTATTATGTTTGTAAGAATTTATGGTATTGCAATGGATTTGTAAGAGTTAGAATATAACCATATGCTGATGCCTAAGCACTGGACCTGTAAAGAAAAGATTGGTAGGCATAGCGGCTAGACTTAGAATTCATTGAGTGAGTAGGTGTTTGATTCGGAAGAGAGTATACTTGCTAGAACCTCTTATGGTAATAGATTTTCCTTCACATAGTAGCGGGAATGTAAGTTATAGTGTTGACGTGTACTACTGTGTAGATTTGTAGTTGGTGTCCCTTGACTGTATATATTAATATTCTTGTGTTAATGATTTGTATCGACATAGTAGGTTGATAGATGTCCTCTATATCATGTAATGCATTCGTCTCTTAATATTCACTTGATTTCCATACTACTGTTCCCACCACCGATTGCACAAACCACATATCCATGATTAACTATAAGAACATATTACAAGTTGGGGTCATAAAGGGTATGACTTAGTAGTGAACAATATTGGGGGGGGGGGGGGCATGTTTCCCATATTACTAATTACTTATAATTAACTATAATAACATATCACAAGCCGAGGTCATAAAGGGTATGACTTAGTAGGGAACAATATTGGAGTGTACTCGAAAGGGGGGCCGTGTTTCCTGTATTACTGATTACTCATTACCAATTGATGTATACTGATCACTGCTTACCGACTACTGTCACTGGAAGACCTGAGTACATGATCATGTAGACTTCACTATTCAAGTCCAAGAGTTCACTTGATTGTTATGCTGCCGAACCTGTGGTATGAGACATAGGATTGAGTGCATTCGATAGGTTAATAAAAATTGATAGACCAAGGTTACGTAATTGACACTGCTTGTTGACACAGATACAGATTACCGATTACCGATTATTGATACAAATACCGACTATTGATTACCGATCACTGCATTACAGATTACCGATTGATTATACTTTACATTCATTATTTTATTCGCTTACAGTCACCATGTAGACATTGCATTCTACATGGTCATACCAATCCAGTACCTACATTGCTATCCCTTGCTTTTCACATGTTATATTTTACTGTTTTTATCGTACTGCTTGATGCTACTTGCTATATGAAGCTTGCTCTAACGGACATCCCCCACCCCATATGATGTTTATACAGGTACCGATGATGAGATACCAGAGGAACTTGATGAGCAGACTTTCTAGACAACCATGAAGGATTTACTTGTGCTATTTTATTTTCCAGTCACTACTTTTTCTAACTAGTTATAGAGAATTGTTATTTGCATTGCATTTCTTTCAGTTTATTATCTTCTCGGGCATCATGACCCGAAGTTTATGTATATCAGATGATTGTTATTTATGTAGAGTTATTATTCCTATTCATGTGACCATTATTATTACCTGCGTGTATATACTTTATTGTTGAGCTTATAACTGTACAACCTATGGTGATGTAAGTTGAAATGCTTAAATTGTTGGGCTTTAGTTGCATGCCCATGATTCCGTATATTGCGAAGCAGGGCGAGACACTTGTATGTGAAGATCTTGAGCAACTATATGAGACGTCTAGCCTAAGAGTGTGAGTAGGTGATATTAGTTGTTTGGGCTTATAGGCCGGACCCATGGCCAAGCCATGCTTGGCTGCCCATCCTAGGAGGATGGTTTCAGCGATAAGCAATGGATCTCTTTTTCATATCCTTGATGAGAGACTTTTTTTTACTTTGTACACCCTCCTATGACAATAGATAAACCAGGAGAGAAAAAATATTCAGAATATATTCTTGCCTCATGAATATTACTTTTGTTCTCCCCCTATAAATAGAGGGGTGAGGTCTAGTGTTGAGACTACGCACTATAAAATATTTGACATAGATTGTATCCCCATATCAATCCATCAAGATCCATATGTAGAGGAAGTAGTTCTTTCTCTTTGCTTTCCTCCATAGTTTCTTCCCTCCCTCTAACATTGTGAACGAAGGCGTGGAATTTTTGTACCTGTCATTGACTGTAGGATTCGTCACCGACCGGATGGGCTAGGTTCATTAAGGTGTTTCTAAGCAATCGAGGAGACTCCCACTTCTGCTTCTACAACCGCAAAGATCTAACATAAGGCTAACCCTTCTTGTAGTATCATGCTAGGGTTTTATATTTTTATGATCTCTGTAGCTGCCATACCTGTGATGTCGATATAGATTGTAGAAGATGCACAATAATAGCTAACAAAAGAAGAAGAAGAAGAAGAAGAAGAAGAAGAAGAAGAAGAAGAAGAAGAAGAAGAAGAATAATAATAATAATAATAATAATAATGTAACCCTCATTCCCGATTATATGGAGTCGTATTTTCTTTTCTTCGTATTATTGTATTTCAACTTTCCGTAATTCTCCTTGTTCTTTTAAAACCCTATTGCATACATTTAAACAATCTTTAATTTTGTCAAAGTCCAATCCTTCCTGTAATTTGTTTAACTATTCCAATAAGCCCATTAACTCCGTCATTGCCCATCCCAAGCTAGGAATCCGACCACAAATTGTAACGCCCAGGCCCCAAACTCAGACAATTTATTTATTTATTTATTTGTACAACTGCCCACCACAGGCTGTCTCTCAAAAGGTGGTTAACCGATTTGGTTACTCTTGATCATAGGCAATATTATTTAATTATTAATTATTCATGCACAACCTCTGATGTGGGATCAAATAATCCTCCACCACCAAGCCTTCACGTATTTCTACCCTCCTTCAATTGGGTCCCCACCATGCCATGTCACCCACGTGGACAAGCACAGCAAAAGCCCTCCTTCATTTCAAACATTTAATTCATTTTCCCATTATTACAACTTTGTCATTCATCGTATTTACCATTATGCTATCATTATATATATATATATAGGGTAAAAGGGATATGAGCAACTTGCTTATTTAGTAAATGAGCAATTGATTATGTGGCATGCATGTGATACATTGGACAACTAAACCTTTTAAATATTGTCCAATCACATGTATGCCACATCATCAATTGCTTATTTACTAAATGAGCAAGTTGCTCATACCCCTTTTTCCCATATATATATATACTTATACTATATTATACTAGCATTATATACTCGAAGAAATACGGGGTGTTACACACACCCCCCTTAAGAATTCAGCATCCTCGCTGAGTACAGGGCATGCAACCTAGTGCAGGATCTCCTTTCTAGCCGATGTAGAGTGGAGTACCCTGATTTAGCTAATTCTAGGCCAGTGCACTGACCTCAACTCCCTCTCAGGCATACATCTCGCCGATGTGGAGTGCAGTACCAGATTCAGCTAATTCTAGTGTACTTTCCTTGGCCAAACTGCCAGCGTACTGACCTCAGTTCCCTCTCAGGCATACATCTCACATACTCTTACCCACAATCAGTGTCGAAAGTCAGCTCTGATACCATTTGTAATGCCCCAGCCCCACACTCAAACAATTTATTTATTTATTTATTTATTTATTAATACAACTGCCCACCACAGGCTGCCTCTCAAAAGGTGGTTAACCGATTTGGTGACTCTTGATCATAGGCAATATTATTTAATTATTAATTATTCATGCACAACCTCCGATGTGGGATCAAATAATCCCACACCACCAAGGAGTACCCTGATTCAGCTCCCTCTCAAACATAAATCTCGCCGATGTGGAGTGAAGTACTCTGATTTAGCTAATTCTAGCATACTGCCTCTAGCCACACTGCCAGTGTACTCAGCGAGGACGTTGAATTCTTAAGGGTGGGTGTGTGTAACACCCCGTATTTCTTGAATGATATAATACTAGTATAATATAGTGTGTGTGTGTGTGTGTGTGTGTGTATATATATATATATATATATATATATATATATATATATATATATATATATATATATATATATATATAATGATAGCATAATGGTAAATATGATGAATGGCAAAGTTGTAATAATGGGAAAATGAGTTAAATGTGTGAGATGAAGGAGGGCTTCCTATGCTTGTCCACGTGGGTGACGTGGCATGGTGGGGGCCCAGTTGAAGGAGGGGAGCAGCACGTGAAGGCTTGGTGGTGTGGGATTATTTGTTCCCACATCGGAGGTTGTGTATGAATAATTAATAATTAAATAATATTGTGTAAGATCAAGAGTCAACAAATTGGTTATCCACCTTTTGAGAGGAAGCCTGTGGTGGGCAGTTGTACTAATAAATAAATACATTGTCTGAGTTTGGGGCAGAGACATTACAAGTGGTATCAGAGCCGACTTCAATAAGTAGTACAAAATTACAAGTGTCAATAAGTAGGACGACACATTATGGTGGACATTAGAAGTGTAAGTGTCAATTTGGATTCATGAATGATGAAGTTATTGAACTTGCATTCATGATACTCTCCTCGTATAAATTGATGTGAGAGTGTATGCGAGCATGTTTTACCATGGTATCAGAGTGGTGCAGCAGAAGCGTGGTTGGTTTGAACCTAAATTCATGGTGCCTTACACGTGGACACACTTTCATCTTTAAAATTTTCTTTGTGGATTTTCATCGTAATACTATTTCATCCTTAAAAAAAGGGGGAAAAAAAGGTTATTTTCTTATAGTATTAATTCACTTTGATATTTATTATTTCAATTACAACCCTTAATCTTAATCTTTTAAGTTTGACGTACTCGTTTTCTTTCTGATGTTTCTTTTATGCGCTTTCATGTTACCTATTACTCTTACGTATTCTATTAAGTTTTGAACTACTACTTATTAAATTATTATTAAGATTATCATTTTCCTTGTAATTATTTCTATTAGATTGTGAATTTCAATTTTGTATAAATACATTCACTTTACAATACTTTGATTTCACGATACTATAATTTTCTACCATTTTACATCGTCTTATTCATTTCAGTATAATTTTTTTAAACAAGATTGTAATGTTTTACTTATATAGTTATGACATACTTCCACACATTATAAATCCTCTTCCTACTATTCTTGTGGTATAGCTTATATTCGATAGTTAAAATCTATCCTTTTATTTGAATATTTTATCGTTGTAATTTTCTACTCTTACTATCTCAACTTTTACTTCTATTTTCATATCACCAATTTAAAAAACGTAACATCATACTTTATTAAACACCCATTATCCAAGTACATATGGAAGATTACATCTTCCCATCTCCCGTTTTGGTGCAGCCTAATGTCGAAAGGGTAAATTTGCAACCAGACATCAATGAAGGCAAATTGCAAATAGATGTCGACGAGACAATGTCGGCAACCGAATGTCCAAAAGGCAAACTGCAATCAGATGTCCTAGAAAAAATTCTGCAACTTGACAAGCCTGCAGTTGGACACTAACGAGGCGAACCCATAACAAAAATGGATTTTTTTACTTTAATAACCCCCACTTTTGCTTATTTTTAAATCGTACATATAATTATTGTGTTTACTTTACAAATTATTTTATGATATTAACTTATTATAAAGAATTATTTTATATTGTCTATACTATTAAATAAATTTCATGCTCATATATTTTTCAAAACTTTTATCCAATAGTCTTCTCTTAAATTGCTAATTCAATTTTTATCTTGTAATATATGGTACTAGTTCAGTTTGCGATTTTAATCATTCTACTGCTTATTAGTTTGATAAAATTTTGATTACCAAGCCTATTAATAATTTATCTATTGACTATGCTTCTCTTAATTCTTTCCAATTGCTTTGTTTTCAAATTCTTTCACAATTAATGACTTAATTTATTTTTCCTTTTCATCTAATACTTTATCTAATATTATTTTTGTATGAAAATTTCTTTCAACCTATACTATCTTTTATGGTCGCGTTTCTTTTTTATTCTATTTTTCTAGTTTTCTTGTTCCGTTCTTATAAATTTTTTATACTCATAGTTTTCTAATCTATGTTTACCGTGTTTTTCCACATTACATATTTTTATACAACATTTATTTTCATAAAAGTTGCAGTTTTCTGTATACAATAATGATATTTTTCTTGGGCAAGTACAAATTACAAATTTTACCCTAGTAAGTTCTGAGGACAGAAATGTTCTAAAGGGGAGAGAGCGAAACACCCCGCAAATTGAGTTATGACAATTTTGTTCCACGTGTATTACGCACGTGTCTTTCGTACTGTTACGAATAATATTCGTAACGTATTTTTATATAAATGTCATACGTATTTTATATTCCGATTACTTATATATTTTCTGTTATCTCAAAATTCATTTTTTATCCTATTTTTAGCCAACTCGAATATTAATTTTAATCTTTGTGTTTTACGTGTATTGCACGTGTTTTCAATACACGTGTCGATTACGTAAATTCTACCGTTATGCAAAATATCTATAACATTATCAAAATAAATATTTTTCGTATGTTATATTCCGAGTATTTAAAAATATTTCCCGGTTAATCAAATCTATTTCATATTTTGAATATTTTTATGTGCATCGCACGTAAATTTTTATGTGCATTTTTATTTCTCAATTTTCTAAAAGTCTTGCACATTTTTCTTCTTATTTTATTTGTCACATTTTCATTATTTGTATTTTTTAATTAAAACCCGTAGGCCTAAAATCTATTTTAAAGCCCACTAGAAAATTTATTAAAAGAGAAGCCCATGATTTTATTCTACATTTTAAATTAACACTTTTTAAACAAACATATAGCCAAATAATAAACAAATAAAATTAATTAAAAGAATGAGAAGTGGGTTCACGTAGGGTGCACGTGCACGTGTGTGCAACTCAAAGGAGTTGGCCGCCTGTGCATGGGAAGAGGAGAGGATGGAAAGAGTTGAATGGTTAGTATTGGGATTATTAGTGGGCAATTAACTTAGTTACTGGATAATCAATTAATCACATTTAAATTAAACTTTCCTTTATAATCCCACCCTCCCATTTCCTAATCAAAAAAGACAAACAAAATCAAAATGAAATATGAAGGTGATGTGCGGTTCCTGTTGTTGGCCAAAAAGCTTGCTGGCTTGGGGTTTTCTTTTGGGGCACAATTTTCGAGGGGAAGGGGAAGGCATTTTAAAAGTTGTTTTTGCTTGGAAAATTCTTCATATGGGTGGGTGCCTCTTCTTGCTTTCTAATTGTGTGTAGGATGCATGCTTAGAAAATTTATGTTAGAATGGTAGATGTAGCATAAGCTATTTAATTTCTATTACCTTTATCCGATGCATATTATATAACACCCTGTATTGTACGATACCTGAATATATATATATATATATATATATAGCGCCCCGAATTCCTAAATACGAAACTTTAGAAAATACGTGGCACTTTCCCAGCGATCCACTTCAATGTAACAATTTACATAGACCAAAAACTCAAGTCATTTTATTCCAAATCTTTATTACAACAACTTCTTTCAAATAGCAGCGGAAATACAAACACCTTACATTACAATAATTCTTTTACAACACTATTCTTTACAAAATTACACATGGCTCTATCATCTCACTCATACTCTCTAAAGCTAACCCAAGCATCCAAGCCTCCAATTCTAAGCAATAACCTGCAACATGTGAGGCTAGAGTTGAACCCTAACCCCCAAAATTACGGGGTCAGCCATAACTGGTGTGAGTGATATAAACAACAAACATAAATAACAAATAAACATAAATTCTCAATCAACATGTACTGAACAAAAATACCTAAACTGAACATGTAATCTGAAACAAGAACGATAGGCCAGTACATGAGTGAACCAAGTCGAGAAACAATACCAACGATCAAGTATCCATCAATCAATCTCTCTCAAAATATGTACAGTTCAACTGTACGGTACAGTCGACTGTCTTAGGAACCAGTCGACTGATCAGAACCAACAATAATCCTCACGTCTCTGATCATGCCCAATTGTCAATAAATCTCAGTACCACGATGTATGTCCAACAATCGATCACCAATAATGTCATAGATCAGATACCCATGTATCCATCCACAAAAACTAAAGATAGTATAGATCGAATACATACCCGGTATGCAATCACTAATAGTGACTCTTACACCGACGAACATATTCATCTACAAGCAAACTAAAGAGGGTATAGATAGAATACATACCCGGCATGCAATCACCCATAGTGACTCTTACACCGACGAACATATTCATCTACAAACAAACTAAAAAGGGTATAGATAGAATACATACCCGGCATGCAATCACCCACAGCGACTCTTACACCGACGAACATATTCATCTACAAACAAACTAAAGAGGGTATAGATAGAATACATACCCGGCATGCAATCACCCATAGTGACTCTTACACCGACGAACATATTCATCTACAAACAAACTAAAGAGGGTATAGATAGAATACATACCCGGCATGCAATCACCCATAGTGACTCTTACACCGACGAACATATTCATCTACAAACAAACTAAAGATAACAAGAACACTCAAGATCATGAAAAACTAATCAGCTCCAGTCGACTTATGCGACAGTAAGTCGACTGCCCCGAGAACCAATATCCAAGATTATAACAAGTGCAGTAAGTCGACTCAAGAAAACCATCAGTCGACTTACCCGAGACAATTATCAATAATTCTCAAGAAACATTCCATGTGCTAACAGTATAAGATGACTTATAAAAACATAAGTTGACTTATCAACAATATAAGATGACTTATAGAAATCATAAGATATATATATATATATATATATATATATATATATATATATATATATATATATATATATATGTATGTATGTATGTATGTATGTATATTGTCCGTATGCGTACACTTGATTGCAGTATTATGGATCGATTTTGCTATCGTGGTGTATGGTTAGGGTTACGGGATGGTTCATGGGGAGATTGCATTCTAAAAGATGCACGAGAACGAGGAGGACCGATACTAGTATAAACACAGGTTTTCGGCACGACGCCTATGCAAATATTACACTGTATGATACTACAGTGGATATATATTGAGTGCGCTTGTTAAACCACTCGTTTCACACTCGTAGGAACACATTTATTCTTAAGTTGGGCAGCCAACACAACAACCACCAAACCATGGGCTAGAAGCCATGGTTTGATCCAAAACCACCTACAACCTACCCTACCCCCCTAGCTCAAAACCGGCCATATCCCCCCTCCCTTATCCTTCATTTCTCCACTCTTTCCCACCTCTTTGCTCTGGAAATTTCAGAAACCCCTTCAAAAGAAAATAGGAGAGAAAGAAGAGAAAGTGAAGAAGAAGACTCAAGGAAGGATTTTTCAAGGAAGGAAGCTTAAGGAAATCCATTCCTCTACAGCAACCAAGGGTGGGAGTTTCTCTAAACCTTCATTTTTTGTCTTTTAATTGATTTTGCTTGCATGCATGTATGATAGGATGTACTAGGATGATCTTCTAAGAGTTGAAAGTTGAAATCAGAACTGAAACTAGAAAACTGATTCAGAATGCTATTTTGTTGATTTTCCCGAGAGCAAACTACAAAGAATTAGACCATGAAATTTTTAGTAATTGTTCATATATGTGTTTAGTTTGTTTATGATTTATTTCAGATTTTTCTGTGGTCATTTGATATTTTAATAAAATCGAATGGTAGAACTGTGTCGTAAGGAAGATCAGCAATTGATAAACAGAATGACTGATATTGTAGGAATTTTCATTATTTATTGAAGCATGATCTTGATCTGAATTTTTTACTCTGTATTCCTGAATGCATCTAGATTGTATACAAAAATCAGGAAATTATTTGGAAGTAGTTGATAGGCTTGAGCAAAATCGAGCTTTAATCGGTACCTGAAGCTGAACTAAAGAACTTGATGGTTTCTGTGCTAAATTGAAATAGATTGAACTCACTGTATATTTGGAGTTTTGACATGAGGTCTTTTGAATATTGTTTTTTATAATCTCTAGTTCCATCACCATAAATTTTGTCTCATTTGGACAAGTACAGAATTTAATATGATTTTATGAGTATGTGCTATGCTGGTTTCAACCATGTTGGATACCTTGTAGAGATTGGGCATTTGAGACTCAATAAGAGCACATTTTGAGAACCTGATTCATTAGAGAGTTGTAATATACACCTAGCTCTTTCCAACACGACCAATTTGATGCAATTCCAGTAAAGGGTTGATTTACTGTGATTTTTGTAAAGACTGGACAGAGACCTAGAGTGGATCTGAGTGCTCTGATTTGGAGAGACCCATTGTGTGAATTGGTGCATCGGTGAGAGATGTGTGTGTTAGGGTGACTTAATGGTATAATTTGGACTCATGATCAACTAGAGAGATGTTGAGGACATCCACACCCTTCCATAGAAATTGGTTTTGTGACGTTCTGACAAACGAGTAGAGTTTTGTGCTACTAGTAAGGTGCAGCCCGTGCGCAGGAAGTACGCAGACTGAGGCTTGAAAGGCTATTTTGAGGACCTAGATATTTGAATTTGAGTTCAGGATCAACTAGGAAGTTGTAGCCTAGGATCTTACCTTTTCGGATTGGGCTCGTACACACCAATCGGAGTTGTATCGAAAGAGTTATGACCATTTTAAGTTTTGGGCAGAAACCCGTAGGTCGCTTAATCTTGGTTTTGACTAAGTATTGTGAGGATATTTCCCGTGTGAACTATCAGAGTCGATGACTCTCGTCTAGGGATGGTTGATGTCTGTTATTAAGGTTGTTGACTCCCAGAGTGGGATGTGTGACTCGAGTTAGTCACTAGGGTACGGGACACCCTGCACCTGTCAACCCTACCTTATAAACTTCCACCAAGCGTAGGACATCCGAGCCGCGCCAGTATTATAAGTTCACAAGGGTGAACATACATTCACAGCCGGGGCAGCGGTGAATGTAGGCCGGAAGGCTGGACAATTTCTAGCCGGGGAAGTGGCGAACCGGACCGGTGTTGCCAGGGCCAGAGGTTGATAGGCAAGTGTGGAAGCAGTTTTATCTTATTACCCGAAGTAATTAGAGTAAGGCAGGGGTTAGAACGGCATTTTAAGGGGTTGGGAAATTGTATTAGTCCTAGTAAACCATAGTCGGTGTTGTACCTTCCAGTCGTAGGGATACGTTTTCGACACTCATGGATTGAGTTCTCGGCTCGTATCTCGATCTGTTAATTCCTAAAGCTTTGCCAGAGTAAGGTATGGGAGGCCAGGAGGATTTGACCTCCCGAGGTGCTCACGTCCCTATGCACTGGGGTTTTTTGTTTTGGTATATATAAGTTCATAATCCAGGTCAGGGGTGAACACGCATGCGTAAGTCCATAGGTGGACATTGGGAATCAATCGGTCGGGTGACCGGATTCAACGCAGCTTTCTGAGGTGGTCCGTACGTGGGTACCAAGTGGCGGTGACTACTTGGGCACTGCAGGGGCGGAACTAGACCGACCTACTGCAACCTCCATGGGCGATGGACAATCTATTGGGAACTGGAGTGAGTACAAGAGTAGGGTGCATGGCGAGGGTTTGAATCTCTAAATTATGGAGAAAGACGGCTAGATTTGGGGGCATATGTAGTATGGGATGCATTTGTGCTCCAAAGTCTTGCTTGCATTAGAGTCAGGCATGTGAGTTTGCTGCATCTAGTCATAAGGTCATGTCATAACACTGCACTAGAACCCGAATCCATTAAACCCTTGTTTTGGCACAACACCTTTCTATTTTTGCATAAATTATTGGTTGTGATTGAATTTTAGAGGATCGTTGTTGCCATCAGCTTTGCGTCAGTCGAAGTATTGACGTTCCCCACCTT
The DNA here is from genome assembly GCA_017893485.1 of Hemerocallis citrina. Lineage (NCBI taxonomy): Eukaryota > Viridiplantae > Streptophyta > Magnoliopsida > Asparagales > Asphodelaceae > Hemerocallis > Hemerocallis citrina. Next base: position 41,602,679 of record CM030366.1, read on the forward strand.
GTAGGTATCCATCGCCGATCTACAGTTACTACAGAGCTCGAGTTGGTCCAAGATCCAAGGGACATTTGCAAGTACTGTTATATTATTGTAAATATTGTAATTTTTATTTGGACATTGTAACACTTCTAAATGTAACATTTATATGGAATAAAAGTTTTAAATTTTCCTGTACTTTCTGTGATTGTGGCTATTTTGAAGTTCGACTCCTGGAGTAGGGTCTCAGGTTCCCGGTATAGGGATTTGGGGTGCTACAGAAGTTGGTATCAGAGCAGACTTCAAATATTAGTCCAGCACAGCAGAAAAATTAGGCTTAGATGCATTGCGAGAGTTGGATTTAGTCAGATAGCTGATGGTTATAATTCATAATGTTGCTTTTACAACTTATGCCGTCAGGGGCAACCCTTACTACAGATCTATGATACAGGGGATGTAAGCTCCAGATTAGCAGAGAAATCCTAAGTATCGATTTGTTGGAATTGGGTTTTGCCAGAACAGATGTCATTATTGGTATGGATTGGATGTCGAGGCACAAGGCAAGCACTGACTGCAAGGAGAAGAAGGTAGTTATCTCAGCTGAAGGAGTGGAACTTGTATTCCACGGGGAGCAGGAATCGAAGGCAATGACTTTCGCAACTGCTAATGAAGTACGGGTACCAGAAGAGGTGAACAAGATACCAGTGGTGAGAAGTTTTCCACTTGTATTCTTAGAGGATTTACCTGGAATTCCCCCACATCGTGATGTCGAGTTTAGCATCACAGTTTAACCAGGTAGCGCTCCAGTATCCAAAGCACCCTATCGAATGGCGCCAGTAGAGCAGAATGAGGTCAAGAAACAGATTGAAGAGTACTTGCAGAAAGGATTTATTAGACCAAGTGCATCACCTTGGGGAGCACCAGTATTGCTTGTTAAGAAGAAGGACGGGTCATCCAGGATGTGTATTGATTATCAGGAATTGAATAAAGTCACTATTCGGAACAAATACCCAATTCCCAGGATCGACGATTTGTTCGATCAGCTTCAGGGAGCAGCAGTATTTTTCAAAATTGATCTACGGTCCGGATATCATCAGGTACGAGTCAAGGAAGATGATGTACCTAAGACAACTTTTCGAACTCGACATGGACACTATGAATTCTTGGTAATGCCATTTGGAGTGACTAACGCTCCAGCAATCTTCATGGACTTAATGAACAGAATTTTACGTCCGTTTATTGACTCATTTGTCGTGGTCTTCATCGACGACATTTTGGTATATTCAAGGACAGAAGAGGAGCATGCTGAACATCTGACAGCAGTCTTGAGCAAGTTACAAGAGCATCAATTGTACGCCAAATTATCTAAGTGTAAGTTTTGGAAATCGGAAGTTGCATTCCTAGGCCATATCCTTTCTAAGGAGGGAGTGGCCACGGATCCTTAGAAGATAGAAGCGGTCAAGGAATGGCCACAACCAAAGACGGTAAAGGAAGTAAGGAGTTTTCTGGGCATGACTAGATATTACCGGAAGTTTATCCAGAATTATGCTAGGATAGCTGTACCCCTTACAGCCTTGACCAAAAAGAACCAAAGTTTCGATTGGACGGAGAAGTGTGAAGAGAGTTTTCAGGAACTAAAGAACTGTTTGATCTCCGCACCTATATTGGTTTTACCTCGGGAAGACAAGGACTACGTCATCTACAGTGATGCGTCGTATTTGGGGTTTAGTTGTGTGCTGATGCAGGAGGGTAAGGTCATAGCTTATGGTTCGAGACAGCTACGACCACACGAGAAGAATTATCTGACCCACGATTTGGAACTTGCAGTAATAATTTTTGCTTTGAAATCATGGAGACATTATATCTGCGAAGTAAAGGTGGAAATTTACACTGACCATAAGAGCTTGAAGTATATCTACCAACAGAAGGATCTCAACTTAAGGCAGAGGAGATGGTTGGAAGTACTCGAAAATATCAGGCCTGAGATTATATATCATCCAGGGAAAGCCAACATGTTAGTAGATGCGCTCAGCAGGAAGAGGAGTGTGGATACATTGATAGCGACCCGGAGGGAGCTAGATGAAGAGATCAGACAGGCAGGCATTGAAGTGGTTACATAACACTTAAGTGCAGTTTTGGTACAATTGGTATTACAACCAAGCTTGAATGAGCAAGTGAAAAAGGCTCAGACCAAAGATCCAGAGATGGAAGATATGAAGAAGCAAGTGCATGAAGGAAAAATTGGCGGAATTCAGTATAAGAGAAGGTTCACTATGGTTTGGTAACCGACTATGTGTACCAAAGGACGAGGAGTTGAGGGAAGACATCATGAAGGAAGCTCACTCCACATTACTTGTGATTCACCCCGGAAGCACCAAGATGTATCATGTTGTAAAGCAGCACTATTGGTGGTCAGGGATGAAGCGAGATATAGCAGAGTTCGTCACCAAATGTTTGACATGCCAACAAGTTAAGGCCGAAAATCAGAAACCAGGAGGAATGTTACAGCATTTACCCATTCCAGAATGGAAATGAGAGAACATCAGTATAGATTTTATCAAGGGATTACCCAGCAGCCCTAAAGGAAATGACTCAATATGGGTGATTGTCAATCGATTGACCAAGTCAGCACATTTTCTTTTAGTAAAGACGACCTGGAAAGTCGAGAAGTTGGCCGAGGTATACATCGAGAACGTAGTAAAACTATATGGAGTGCCAGTATCGATAGTATCGGACCGAGATGCAAGATTTACGTCTCGATTCTGGCGAAGCCTACAGTCAGCGTTGGGAACTAGAACATACTTCAGCACAGCTTTTCACCCACAGACGGAGAGAGTCAACAGGATTCTTGAGGACATGTTGTGGGCATGCATTTTGGACTTCGGAGGAAGTTGGGGGAAATACTTAGCCTTGGTAGAGTTTGCTTATAATAACAGCTATCTAGCAAGCATTAGCATGGCCCCGTATGAAGCTTTGTATGGAAGAAGATGCAGGACGCCAGTTTATTGGTTCGAGGTAGGAGAGCGGCAGATGTATGGACCAGAAATCGTGCAACAAATGTCGGAGCAGATCGAGCTTATTAAGAAGAGGCTTCAAGGAGCACAAAGCAGGCAGAAGAGCTATGCGGATAACCGCCGAAGAGAGTTGGAATTTGAGAAAGGTGACTCTGTATTTCTCAAGGTATCGCCGACGAAAGGAGTTATCAGATTCGGAAAAGGCGGGAAATTAGCTCTGAGATATATTGGACCATACAAGATTCTGAAGAGGATTGGTAGGATGGCTTATAAGTTGGAGCTACTGGCCGAGCTATCTCAAGTGCATGACATATTCCACATCTCTATGCTACGGAAGTATGTGCCGGATTCAAGCCATCGGTTGCCAGAGATTCTGAAAGATTTACAGATAGATCTTTCCTGTAGAGAGTAACCAGTGAGGATACTTGATCATCAGGACAAGGTACTAAGGAACAAGGTCATCCCGATGGTCAAAGTTCTCTGGAAGAACCAGTTCGTGGAAGAAGCCACGTAGGAGCCGGAGAGCCGCATGTATATCCAGATTTATTTTAAGTGTTTTCTGTTTTAATTGTTGTTTTTTCTTTCTCCCATTAGTAACGTTCTGGGGACAGAACGACTCTAAGGAGGGAGTGATGTAACACTCCATATTGTACGATATTCAGATGTAACACCCCGTATTGTACGATACCTGAATATATATATATATATATATATATATATATATATATATATATATATATATATATATATATATATATATATATATGTATATGTATATGTATATGTATATGTATATGTATATGTATATTGTCCATATGCGTACACTTGATTGCAGTATTATGGGTAGATTTTGCTATCGAGGTGTATGGTTAGGGTTATGGACGGTTCATGGGAAGATTGCATTCTAAAAGATGCACGAGAATGAGGGACCGATACTAGTATAAACACTAGTTTTCGGCACGATGCTTATACAAATATAACACTGTATGATAATACAGTGGATATATATTGCGTGCGCTTGTTAAACCACTCGTTTTGCACTCGTGGGAATGCATTTACCGTTAAGTTGGGCAGCCAACACAACAACCACCAAACCATGGGCTAGAAGCCATTGTTTGATCCAAAACCACCTACAACCTACCCTACCCCCCTAGCTCAAAACTAGCCATATCCCCCCTCCCTTCTTCTTCATTTCTCCACTCTTTCCCACCTCTTTGCTTTGGAAATTTCAGAAACCCCTTCAAGAGAAAATAGGAGAGAAAGAAGAGAAAGTGAAGAAGAAGACTCAAGGAATGATTTTCAAGGAAGGAAGCTTAAGAAGATCCATTCCTCTACAGCAACCAAGGGTGGGGAGTTTCTCTAAATCTTCATTCTTCATTTCTTGTCTTTTAGTTGATTTTTCTTGCATGCATGTATGATAGGTTGTACTAGGATGATCATCTAAGAGTTGAAAGTTGAAATCAGAACTGAAACTAGAAAACTGATTCAGAATGCTATTTTGTTGATTTTCTCGAGAGCAAACTACAAAGACTTAGACCATGAAATTTCAACGGATTGTTCATATATGTGTGTATATTGTTCATGATTTATTTCAGGTTTTTCTGTGGTCATTTGATATTTTCATAAAATTGAATGGTAGAACTGTGTCGTGAGGCAGATCAGCAACTGATAAATAGAACGACTGATATTGTAGGAAATTTCATTATTTATTGAAGCATGCTCTTGATCTGAAATTTTTATCCTGTATTTCCGGCATGCATCTAGATTCTATAAAAAAATAAAGAAATTATTTGAATGAGTTTATAGGCTTGAGAAAAACTAAGCTTTAATCAGTAGCTAAAGCTGAACTAAAGAACTTGATGGTTTCTGTGCTAAATTGAAATAGATAGAACTCACTGTATATTTAGAGTTTTGACATGAGGTCTTTTGGATATTGTTTAGTATAATCTCTAGTTCCATCACCATAAATATTATTTCATTTGAACATGTACGGAATTTAATATGATTTTATGAGTATGTGCTATCCTGGTTTCAGCCAGGTTGGATACCTTATAGAGATTGGGCATTTGAGACTCATTAAGTGCACAATTTTAGAACCTGATTCATTAGGGAGTTGTAGTAAACACCTAGATCTTTCCACCAAGACAAATTTGAGGCAATTCCAGTAAAGGGTTGATTTACTGCGATTTTTGTTAAGACTGGACAGAGACCTAGAGTGGATCTGAGTGCTCTGATTTGGAGAGACCCATTGTGTGAATTGGGGCAGCGGTGAGAGATGTGTGTGTTAGGGTGACTTAATGGTATAATTTGGACTCATGAACAACTAGAGAGTTGTTGAGGACACCCACACCCTTCCATAGAAATTGGGTTTGTGACGTTCTGAGGAACGAGTAGAGTTTTGTGCTATCGGTAAGGTGCAGCCCGTGCACAGGAAGCACGCAGGATGAGGCTTGAGAGACTATTTTGAGGACCTAGATATTTGAATTTGAGTTCAGGATAAACTAGGAAGTTGTAGCCTAGGATCTTACCCTTCCGGATTGGGCTCGTACACTCCAATCGGAGTTGTATCAAGAGAGTTATGACCATTTTAAGTTTTGGGCAGAAACCCGTAGGTCGCTTATTCTTGGTTTTGACTAAGTATTGTTAGGACATTTCCCGCGTGAACTATAAGAGTCGATGACTCTTGTCTAAGGATTGTTGATGTCTGTTATTGAGGTTGTTGACTCCCAGAGTGGGATGTGTGACTCGAGTTAGTCACTAGGGTAAGGGATACTCTGCACCTGTCCACCCTACCTTATAAACTTCCGCCGAGTGTAGGAGATCCGAGCCGCGCCAGTATTATAAGTTCACAAAGGAGAACATACATTCACAGCCGGGAAAGCGGCGAATGTAGGCCGAAAGGCTGGACAATTCCTAGACGGGGAAGTGGCGAACTGGACCGGTATCGCCAGGGCCAGAGGTTGATAGGCAAGTTTGGAAGCAGTTTTATTTTATTACCCGAAGTAATTAGAGTAAGGCAGGGGTTAGAACGGCATATTAAGGGGTTGGGAAATTGCATTAGCCCTAGTAAGCCATAGTCGGTGTTGTACCTTCCGGTCGTAGGGATACGTTTTCGGCACTCATGGATTAAGTCCTCAGCTCGTATCTCGATCTGTTAATTCCCAAAGCTTTGCCGGAGTAAGGTACGGGAGGCCAGGAGGATTTGACCTCCCGAGGTGCTCACGTTCCTATGTGCGGGGGTTTTTTGTTTTGGTATATATAAGTTCATAATCCAGTTCAGGGGTGAACACACATGCGTAAGTCCATAGGTGGGCATGGGAAATCAATCGGTCGGGTGACCGGATTCAATGCAGCTTTCTGAGGTGGTCCGTACGCGGGTACCAAGTGCCGGTGACTACTTGGGCACTGCAGGGGCGGAACTAGACCGACCTACTGCAACCTCCTTGGGCGATGGACAATATATTAGGAACTGGAGTGAGTACAAGACTAGGGTGCATGGCGAGGGTTCGAATCTCTAAATTGTGGAGAAAGACAGCTAGATTTGGGGGCGTATGTAGTATGGGATGCATTCGTGCTCCAAAGTCTTGCTTGCATTAGAGTCAGGCATGTGAGTTTGCTGCATCTAGTCATAAGGTCATGTCATAACACTGCACTAGAACCCGAATCCATTAAACCCTTATTTTGGCACAACACCTTTCTATTTTTGCATAAATTATTGGTTGTGATTGAATTTTAGAGGATCGCTGTTGTCATCAGCCTTGCGTCAGTCGAAGTACTGACGTTCCCCACCTTGTAGGTATCCGGAGCCGATCTACAGGAACTACAGAACTCGAGTTGGTCCATGATCCAAGGGACATATACAAGTACTGTTATATTATTGTAAATATTGTAATTTTTATTTAGACATTGTAACACTTGTAAATGTAACAATATATGGAATAAAAGTTTTAAATTTTCCTGTACTTTCTGTGATTATGGCTATTTTGAAGTTCGACTCCTAGAGGAGGGTCTCAGGTTCCCGGTATGAGGATTTGGGGCGCTACATTGTATTTGATATTCAGAAATTTTGTAGTTGGTAAATGTGGAAAAATGCATGCTAATGAATGATTACAATGGGAAATTGTTATGTAGAGAATTTTGTAGTCTCTGGAAGTTTAGAAATGTACTTTGTGAACAAATCTATACTATTATTAACCAAAAACCCATTTTGACGACTTTTTACTATCATGCCCACATAAACAAAAAATGCTAAAAAAAATATAGGGTTAATATCGGAGGTCAGAAATGTAATTTACATGTATTGGGAAAATAATTAATATGCATAGATTTGCATGCCTGTCTGCATAGATTTGGAAAAATAATTAATAGTATAGATTTGCATGTAATTGCATGCACAATTTATTTATAAGAGAGTTTCCTCCTATCAAAGCCAGTAGGTGTACACATGCATGCAAATATCAAAATGAATAAATTATGCAGGCAGGCATGCATGCAATCTCTTCGGTGACCTGCCCCTTCCTCAAAATCCTACACACCTTTATAGACGTGTATCGCACGTGCATTATACTAGTATTATTTAGTTATTAATTATTCATGCACAACCTCCGATATGGGATCAAATAATCCCACACCACGAAGCCTTCACGTGCTGCTCCCCTCATTCAACTGGGCCCCCACCATGCCACGTCACCCACGTGGACAAGCACAGCAAGCCCTCCTTCAACTCACACATTCAATTCATTTTCCCATTATTACAACTTTGCCATTCATCGTATTTAACATTATGCCATCATTATATATATATATATATATATATATATATATATATATATATATATATATATAATATTATAATGGGAAAAGGCCTTAGTTTCATTTGTCAATCTATCAACGCGTGTATTGCACGTGTATAACTAACTATTATAAATGAGGTCTTAGGTTGAAACCTAGACTGCATCTGAATTTTTACTTTTAAAAAACTATATTTATTAAGACGTGCATCGCACGTGTAAGTTACTAGTATATATATATGTCACGCTCCGCTTCCCAAAATACGGAATACGAGTACATAACATAGGCCAAGCGAATGATATAAACATCATCCATAAACTGTACCAGACTAACTCAATAATATGCAATAATAATCACAACCATGCAAGAAGGTATAATCACATGAACCAAGATAACTTCAATAATAAATGAAATAATCCAAAAATAATAATATCCAACATCTGGAATAAAACAAACTCCGGGACAAAATCCCAAAACAAGTACAATGTCATAACAATGATCAAAAGAAATAATCTAGCAATAAAGTAAATTAAGCAGCACAATCTTGGACTCCATCTTCTAGAATCATTGCTCACCAATTCCTGTTGGTAGAGATCCTTCAGTACCTGTGAATTCTTGATCTAAAAGAGATAAAAGAATGTTCTTAGAGAAAGTCGTGGACAGCAAGTAGAGGGAAGCAGAGAATTATAGGAACATGTATAACAAAGGAAAGGGACTGGATCAAAGTCAATAGCAAAGTCAATGATTGGCAATAATATCAAAGGTCTATGTTTAAGCAAGCATGAAATGAATAATGTCAAGTCAAGTTCAATTTTTTATGACAGTGTACAGAATCAAGCATGAAATGTCAGGTGCAGGATGTTAATCATTTTATTAATCTATCGAGTGCACGTGCTACTGCATCCCATTCCACAGGTTCGGCGCAAGCACACACTGTATGCTTTACACAGATGGCTAACTCAACAGATCATGTACTCGGCCCAGTAATTCAGAATTTACGGGATGTAAGGGAAATACGAGAATTTACGAGATGTGCTGGAATTTATGGGAATCAGCTGGCAAGTGACCCTTACCGAGTACAGTCTCTGATTGTTCACTACCAAGTCAACCCATAATACTCAGGCTTGTTATCATTTTATTTCATCCTTTGTGAGCATGCAAGAATGTGTAAATGTTGTATTATGCTAGGTTTAACTAGTTCTACTTGTCACAGACAAAGCAGGAAGCAAACATATTAAATCAACACAATTCATGAAATCTGGACAGAATAACGTTGTGGTACAAAAACACAGATTACTGCTACGACAGAAAAGTAAATCTGGATCCATTAGAAATTCTAGAAACTAGACTCTGTTTTGGTTCCAGCCAATATATACACGACATATAAAAGCTACAGAAACTATGGTGAAGTCCTATTCTTTTCAGGTTTTATGTTCAGGCAGCAACCTGTAAATTGTGTTCACCTATTTGTTTCAGATCAGAAAACTAATCAAATAAATCTATAAAAATTTAGGGTCCTTCCTACACATTTCTAGTCTCAGCTAGATTTATTTCATATGTTTATTTTACTGGTAACATGCTCATATAAATTATGGAACAGCAAGATATGCATGCATTTGTAAATCTGGAAATTCTGACACAGCTGTACTAAAATGATGATATCTAACAGATTATACATAAGAATTCAAATCCGTAAAAAGGTTAGTAAACTAGATATCTGGGGCTAAATTTCATGTTCAGAAATTTATTTCAAAATCTAACAGCAAAATGGTCGAAAATCTGATTTAAAAAAAATATACAGCAGTCCAGAATTTATTTTGACATGAATAGACAACAATTTAATCGTACAATCATATAATTCATGCTAATTAATAGTTAAAGTGCTAATAAATGTTTAACATGCATAATTTCAGTTTCTTAGAAGCAATTTCACAGGCATGGTAATCAATTCATCAATTCAATTCAATCTCATGTATATAATTCATCAAACAAGTCTCTCACATGGATATAGTTATTGTGCATATGCCATGTATAATGGGCACTAGGTTTTAGATCAAAGATAGCGGCACGATGTTAAGAATATCTCGGATAGCTCGAGTAAACCCTTAATAGACTTAACAGAATCTCAAATAGCAGTATGATAAAGAAAAGGACTAGATCTACTTGCAGAGATTAAGGGATCTTGAAAAAAACAAAATACTAGTTCAAGAAGAGGCTTGTCTGTTAATTAGTAGATTCGAATATTTTAGAATAACAGGACTAGAATCCTGGGCGATGATCCACGAGAACACGGAAATACATGCAACCACGAGAAAAATCCAAAACAGAAAAACAGCAACTCAGAGCACACAAACAGCGATCACAGACAGCAGATCCAAAGCAAACAGCAAACGAAGAGATGAATCCCCTATGCCAACACAGAAAACACCAAAAGCTCACTGTCTTCTTCAATCCTCAACTCAACAGAGAGAGAGAGAGAGTAGGCGGGAGAGGGGACGACGACCATGGTGGCAACTACGATCGGGAAACGACAGCTACGGCGACCACGGCGATGGCAGTGATGGCGGCGCTACGGACGGGAAGCGATGCAATGACTAGGGCTTCAATGCTCATGGCGAACTCTGTTTCTCGACAAACAGAGCAGGCAAAACAGTGGGGAGACGGTGAGGGGTGTTCGGGCTCAGGACGACGACAACAAGTGGATCTGTGGTGGATGCGGGGGTGCGCGGAGGGGCGAAGACGAGACGGTGGCGAGGAGTGGGTAATGGCGGCAACGGTGGCTCGGTGGATGGCGAGTTGGCTGTGGGTTCGGTGGAAAAAACAGAGAAGGAGAGAGAGAGTCGGGGTTAGGGGATAGAGAAAACGGCAGAGAGAGAGAGAGAGAGAGAGAGCAATATAATTAAGGTTTATTAATTGGTATTTATAGGGGATTAAGAAATTACGGTTTTGGGTTGTGGGTTTGTGGGTTTAGGGTATAGGTTTAGGCTCCAAAAAGAGATGAACAAGCATAAAACAATGGGATGAACATATAGCGGAGCAAAACTCAAATCACGAAGAGCAAAATTTGCAATGAGTCAAAAAAATAGGAGAAAAGAGAACTGAATGATCAAAGAAAAATAAATGGACCCAAGAAAAGCAAAATTATATAATAGAAAGAATCCGGATGCAATAATCAAGAAAGCGAATAAAACTATAATAAAAACCCAAAATAGGAAAAATCGGGGTTACAATATCTACTATATTATACTAGTATTATATACTCCAAGAAATACGAGGTGTTACATAAACCGGATAAGGAGGAGGGTTGTGTTAGGTAGTTGACAGTCAGCATAAAATTTTGTATATGAACATGAATCCTAATAAAATACGCGCAAATACTAGGGCATTCCCTATAAGCGATACGCTGTGCCTGGCTCCGGGTGATTCAAAAATGCCCAATGGGCGTCGCACCGGCGCCCGGGTGTGGTGAAAAATGAGCAAGGGTTCCTACACCAATCTGGACGTGTGCTGGTAAAGAAGCTTTTCCAGAAAAATAGGCTTAAGTAAGCGACTTAAGATATAGGAACATTGTCAGAAAAATGCATAGCACTAGTAGATACCATGATTAGAAAGAATATTAATATAGCTTATTTACAAGAAACAAAGTGGGTAAGGGAGAAAGCTAAAGAGATGGATGGTTTTAAATTATTATTATACCATTAAAATTAGAAATAGAAATGGAGCAAGAATTCAAATAGATAAGAAATTCAAAAGTGATGTAGTAGGTGTTAATAGGAAAGGGGATAGAATAATACAAATTAAGCCTGTATTAGGAGAAAACATAATTAATATTATTAGTGCTTATGCACCCGAGTAGGATTAGATGCACAAGCTAAAAATTAATTTTAGGAAGATGTGGATTAGATAATTCAAGGAGTACCCTTAGGTGAGAAACTATTTATAGGAGGATATTTCAATGGACATGTAGGAGAAGATAACATGGGATATGAGATGGTGCATGGAGGACATTGATTTGGAAATAAGAACGATGGTGGAGAGGCACTATTAGATTTTGCTGCTTCGTATGATCTTATACTAGAAAATACTTATTTTAGGAAAAGGAAGAAATATTTGATAACCTTTAAAAGTGGGGCAAATAGGAGTCAGATTAATTTTTCATCACTAGAAAGGTATATCGCTTGACATGTAAAGATTGTAAAGTAATACCGTGAGAGTGTTTAACCTCACAACATAAATTAATGGTATTGGATGTTAAGATTGGAAAACACATATATGCAAGGAAGGAGACTAGGAATCCAAGAATTAGGTGGTGGAACTTGAAGGGAGATAAACTAGACGTTTTTAGAGATAAAGTCCTTAAAGGAGCATCATGAAATTGGGAAGGGGAGATAAATATGATGTGGACTCAAATGGCTACGTACATAAAAGAAATTTCAAATGAGGCACTTGGAGAATCTAAAGGTAGATGGTTGCTAAATAAAGAAATATGGTGGTGGCAAGAAGAACTCCAAAATATTATGAGAAAAAAAAGACCATCCTTCAAAATATGGCAAAAGAATAGAAATGAAGAAGATTTGGAGATATATAAAACCGTTAGAAAAGAAGTTAAGAAAGCAGTAAGAGATGCAAAAGAAAAAGCTTATGATGATTTATACACAAAATTAGAAACAAAAGAAGAAAATAATATTTATAAGTTTGCTAAACAAAGGGATAGAAAAATAAAATTTCTGTATACAATTAGATGTATTAAGAGCGAGGATTCAAGAGTCTTAGTAAAAGAAGAGGAAATTAAGAAAGATGGCGACATTACTTTGATAAGTTATTAAATGAAAAGGTTGTGGGCAACTTAAATATAGAGGACTCGAGTGAGAGTCGAGAGCATATATTTTTCCATAAAATTATGATCTCGGAGATTCGAAATGCTTTAGGAATGATGAAAATAGGAAAAGTTTTAGGACCAGATGATAAACCCAATGAAGTTTGGAAGTGTCTTGGCAATGTAAGAGTGGGTTGGCTAACAAAATTATTTAATAAATTTTGGAGGAATAAGAAGATGCCCGATGAATGGAGAAATAGTATTTTAGTACATATATATATAAATAAAGGAGATATACAAAGTTGATCAAACAACCGAGGAATTAAATTAATGGGTCATACAATGAAAATTTGGAGGTCAACAATAGAAGCAATTTATGTACTGAGGAGACTTATGGAAAAATATAGGGAGAATAAGAAAGATCTACATATGGTTCTTATAGATCTAGAAAAAGCATAGGATAAAGTCCCTAGAGACATAGTATGGTAGGTGTTAAATAATAAAAAGTTACTATTCGGTATATTGAGGTAATTAAGGATATGTATGAAGGGGCAACGACTACAACTAGAACAACCACAGGAGAGACTAGTGATTTTTCTATTACAGTAGGTTTACACCAAGGTTCGGCTTTAAGACCATACCTCTTTACTTTGGTTATAGATGAATTGACATGAAGAATACAAGATGAGGTGCCTTGGTGTATGCTTTTTGTCGATGACATCATTTTAGTGGACGAGACTAGATCTGGAGTTAATGCTAAATTAGAATTGTGGAGAGAAACTCTGGAAGCTAGAGGCTTTAGGATAAGCAGAACTAAAACAGAGTATATGGAGTGTAATTTTAGTGATATTCGGAACACAAATAAGGAAGTAGTGAACCTTGATGGCCAATAGATACCTAAGAGAGACCGTTTCCGAAATTTATGCTTGATTATACAAAGAGATGGGAGATTTGTGAAGATGTTATACATAGGATATAAGCTTGGTGGCTTAAGTGAAAAAATGTCAGTGGTATTTTGTGTGACAAACGTATACCTTTGAAGTTGAAAAAAAATTTATTCTAGGAACAACCCCCGACGCTCCTTAACCACCGCAACGCCACCTTCAGTCACCAAAACAGCACCCCGTCGCCTCCCCTTCAACCCTTGTTGCACCATCACCACTTTTTCAACCACCTTCGCTGTCGTCACCCAACTACCACCATCGAAGCTCCTCGTTGCTCGTTGTTCGCTGCGCCATCGTTGCACCCGACCAAAACCCGACACCTGCACAACCTGAGCCCGACCTCCAACTTTCTGCTTCCTTGAGCTCCTTACCGTCTTTATTGCTACAACTTTAACCTGGTAACTCGGAAGTCGAAGCCCACTTCGTTTCTATTGTCGTTCGTTGCCGACTGTTGCGGATGTTACTGCTACTGTCCTTGCTAATTGTACTGTTGTTCTTCTCCCGTCAATTCTTGTCGCACGCGCAAACGTCATATAACGCAAGCGTCTCTTGTACACCCTTATTGTTCTTGTGCATGCACTTTCTTTGAACTCTCGTAAGTTGTATCTCTATTTGATCATCGTATCTTGAAGTTCATTTATCATCCACGTTCATGAAAATATCCATTGTAGATATAAATTATTGAACTATAATATCATTGCATGCATTGTGATCGTTCTGTGTTGAAATCAAACGTTATATACATTGAATCATGTTGATTCTTGACTTTGATGATTACAATACAATGCAAAATTGTTGTGCTACTTCTTAAATATTACAGGACATACATTCTAACAAGCTTTACAAGGTTCTCAAAGCAAGTTGATCAAGCAAAGCTACAAACAAAACTCTTATAGCTAATTAATCAAAAAAGCTACAAGGTTGCCAGCTTCAAAGAAAAAGACAAAGGCTAAAAGATCTATCTCAAGACTCAAGACTCAAGACAAGACCTATGCTTCAAATGTTGTATTAAGTGTCTTATAAACAATTGTAACTTTTTATTTCTTTGAGTCTTAGAAATTCTGTAATAGCCTTGTCACACACACTCACACATGTCTTTAAAATAATTGAGTATTTTTCAAACTTAAAAACATCGAAATAAGATTGAAAATGCTCAGCTATTAAGTACCAGTCGACCGCCATAAGACACCAGTCAACTGTCCTAGTACGAAATTGTCTGAACTTATTCAAACTCTGATCAGTCGACTCATAACGGCAACCTGGTCGACTGTTCAAGCCGTTTCGACATTTTACTGATTTCACAACTTGATTTTTTAGAATTCAAAAGTTTTAATTCCGTTGGTTGACAGTTGGTAGAACTGCTTCTCAACGTCCAGTGATTCCAACTGTATAAATAAAGTGTAGAAATCACTTGGAAAAGGTGAACAACTTATTTTCCAAGCTTTTTGTTTCTCAAGCTTTTGGTTTTAACAAGAAAAAACATTCAAAAGCATTCACTTTCTAAGTCTTGGTTCTCTGAAATCAGTCTAGCATAACAGTGATTTCATTTTAGACTGATTTCATTTTACAATTATTATATTGGTGTCCTGCTGTTTAGTTCAACTTGTATTGAGATTATGACCAAGTTATCGATAATATAAATTAGAACTTTATAAATAAAATTTGTAGCCCTCTGTGTCTGGAATGCAGAACATCTGACGGTTTTACAATCCGACTTACAGATTGCAATACATTCAGATTCTCAAGCTGTAGCGTCTGGATTCCAGAATACAGTTTGGAAAATACATCGTCATGTTTAATTTATTGAAATAGTAGATTAAATTAAGAATTAAGACCTAAAATTAATTATGTTGTTATTGAACAATGTTAAGAACTAGATTATGGATTTTAGAAGATTTTTAAATGAGATTTTAGTCGGTTTATTTATATAATAGCTCGACATTGAGTTCTGCCTGAACAGCAATCTCATAAAGAACTAACTGATAGATGTAGTTATTATAATGAGAATGTGTTGTGTAAATATGTATTTGAATCTAAAGGGAGTCTAGTTTCTGGAACCCCTGATGGAGCCTGATTCTCTTTCCTGTAGTAGTGGGAAAGTCAGTTTTTGTACAACAACATATTGCTACCCAGAATTGTATTCTCATGTTTTAAAATGTAATATCATTAATTTTGCATATAATGAATTGAACTAGTACATCATGTATTGCATAGCTCTTGATACATCTTCTATATTATTCTTGACACCCGTTTTCATCGATTGCATGTTCATGTTTAATTATAATAAAAAAATAACAAGCCAGGGTAATAAGGGAACGAACGACTTAGTAGTGGACAATATAGGAGACTGTACTCAGAAGGGGGCCCGTATTTCATATTGGTCATTGTTATTGGTCATGATATTGGTTATTGGTCATCGATTGATTGCGGATTACTGACTACAGTATCTCGATTTATCGTGTATTGGTCATTGGTCATCGGTCATGGTCATTGGTCATTGTTATTACAAGACCCGAGTACACAACCCTGTAGAATTCACCATTATAGTCTAAATGTGTACTTGATTGTATGCACCCGAACCTGTGGTATGGGACGCAGGATTGCGTATATTAGATAGGTTAATAAAATATTGATAGATTTAAGATTGACACTGAGCATCAACACTTGTATTATTAATCATTGTTGTTTGTTTATCGGTCGTTGATTATTGAATATTAGTTATCGATCAGTGCATTATTTATTACTGTTTATCGATCATTGCATTATCGACTATTGTTAACTGACCCTTGCACTAGTGATCATGTTATCGTCTATTTTTTATTGACTCTGATATCGTTCCAATTTCTTGTTCTTGTTATATCGTCATTTTATTGTTTAACGGCTTGCTACAACTGGCGCAGAAAGCTCGCTCTACTGGGTACTCCCTCCTTTCTTTAAGTTAATGTTTATACAGGTACAGATGATGACATACTGAAGGAACTTGGCGAACTATTTCTTTCATTGTATATTCTCGGACTTTTTGTAAGTTCTTGTATCACAGATATTGGTTATTGTATTATATTCTTGTTCAAGTGATTATTATTGGATTGTTGAGCTTACTGGTACTGTACAGCTTATAGATGATATGAGTTGGTATATTTATATCATTCGCTGGGTCTCAGTTACGTACCTGTGTTTCTATATAACGGGAAGCAGTGGTGACAAATAATAATAATAATAATAATAATAATAATAATAATAATAATAATAATAATTATAATAATAATAACAACAAAAACAATAATAATAATAATAATAATAATAATAATAATAATAATAATAATAATAATAATAATAAAGGTTAATTACTAAAGCACAAGAAAAGCCATCTATCTGTCCAGTACGAAAAAAAAGTCCAGTACAAAGGGATGACACCAGAATAAAAAAAAGTCCAGTACGAAATTTGTATTTATTTTGGATGACTTTTCTTTGTGCTTTTAGCACTAGATACTAGATTATCTATAGCTGGAAAATTTAGATTATCCCTTTTACTTGGAGGGATGCCCAAAAATGCGGAAAATAGAGGAAACCCTCAATAGATTTATTAATGGAATGAAATTTTTTAATAAATATTCTACTATTCCTCAAAACTTTTTAGTAAATATTCAATATTCTACTTTTCTTCAAAACTTTTTAGTAAATATTCTACTATTCCTCAAATTCAAAATGATCCATATAATAACCATTATGGATAACTCTCAACTTAGTCGATCACCAGTATTAATTCTTCTCTTCCTACAAGGATTCTACGAAGTATTCATTATACCTGTCTTACATTTAATTTCCCAAGCCTTTTCGCAGGTTAATTGCGAAAAACACCCCTCATATATTAGGTCAAAGAAAAAGTCCCCATGTTTTATTGGTAAACGCGATAAACCCCCCTAATTGAAAATTGCAGTCAACTCCTGTATTGAAACCCTAAAAACTATGTGAAATATCCAAATTGTCCATATATTAATACACCATTTAAATAAATAAAAAAAAATTAAAAGAAAACCCCAAAAAATCACAATTTCTCTTTTTCCCCTAAAATTTGTCTCTCTCCCAAATCCTAATCCAAATTCAAATCTCCAAAGCCACCAAACCCGATCTCCATCATCCCCGACCTCCTCATCATCACCCCAACATCCCTATCTCCCCTGAACCCATCCTCCACCATTCCCCGGCCTCTTCATCACCACCACCGATAGCTCCATCTCCATCCCCCGGCATCCTCATCTCCATCATCATCAACCCCAACCTCCACCATCATAATCCATCATCACCATCCCCGACTTCTGCCCATCTTCATCATCATCATCCCCGACCTCCACCATCAGCATCCATCATTACCATCCCCGACTTCAGCCCCATTTCCATCATCATCATCCCCGACCCCACCACCATCATCCATCATCATCATCGCCGACTTCAGCCACATCTCCATCATCATCATCATCATCCCCAACTTCCAACCTCCTCATCCCCACCAAAGAAATATTCTACATGTAACATCAATATATAAATATTTTGATTTTTATTTGAATTTGGATTTGATTTTAGGATTTGGTTTGGTGGAGAGAGAGAGACAGACAGACGGTGAGATCTTTTTTTAATGTGTATTAATATAAGGGCAATTTAGATATCTCACTCCCATTGTTAGGGTTTTCGTACAAGAGTTGACTGCAATTCATAATCGGGGGGGGGGGGGGTGGTGGTTATAACGTTCACGGATATAATATAGGAATTTTTTGCTTTGACCCTATAGTTAAGGGGTGTTTTTCACAATTTACCTCCTTTTTGCAAATGAACCATACTGGGAAAATAAAAGGACAATAATTAAACAAATAATTGACAGTCTCTTCATGAGAATTACATAATATGCATTTCTAACTACGAGCAAGATTTCTCTTATTAAAATTGTCAACTGTGAGTAATTTATTTTTTAACAGCAAGCCATAACCAAAATTTCTAAACTGTTTAGGAGCAATATTTTGCCAAATGCACTTATAAAAAGGTAAAGAAACTCCACCACTATTTTAAAAAGTATAGAATGATTTGATAGCATAAGTACCCATAGTAGACCACCACTATTTGACATCATCTCTGGCTTTCCATCCATAAAAACTCAAAAGAACCATGTGTTGAATATGTTGAGAATGTTCCTTCATAGATAAATTTATTGTGAATATGCCAATCCCTGCTATTATTGTGAATAAGGAACAACAATACAGAGTTTATTATTACCAGTCTAGAATTTAGTCCAAAATCTCACAATATCTCTGTTGCCACAAATTTATTGTGAACCACTGGTTCTAAAGCTTTCCAAACACCTTTCCAAAATGAAGAGGCTTGAATAGATAGTTTAAAATGAAGATCCCACACTTTTTTCCGTCTGTGATATTTATTCTTAACTAATCAAATCCGACTAAGATCATCTTGCTTAAGAACATTCAAAAGTCATTTCCCCAAAGAGCGAGGTATTGATTTCTTATGTCCAAGATAACCAAACCACATTCTACTTAAGATTCGCAAATTATGTCTTTGCAAATTACTAAGATGTTTGCCAATGTTACCTGATCAAACGAACTTCCTTGCAATCTTGTCAATTCTCATAGTCACCTGTTCTCGTATATATGTATTTTTTGTGTATTTTCTGTATTTAAAATTTTTATAACTTTCTTCTCGATTTTAAATTCTTTTTCCAACAATTATATTTTCAATTGATCGAATTTTAACAAAATATTATTCTGGTTTCTAAGAAGTTTTCTATTTCATTTTATTATTCGAAAATTATATTTATTTCTAATAACGATGTATTTTAATTTAATTTTATATTCCTAATTGATCGACTATTTACATTTTAGCCCAAACCAATTATATTATTGCTATTTGGATTTTTTATAAAATCGTTAAACTCAAATTCCATTTTGATATGTATATATATTATCATTATTGTTATTATTATTACTTTTGAAAGTTGATTAAAATTCATCTTTCGTTATTTATTAATTTGTGAGAGTTTATTGATCTCAATTTATATGTTATGATTATTGGAGTGTAGATTTTGTATACTATTGATTTAATTTATTAATTGCTATTTATTATATTCCAATCTCGTTTATTTTGCGAACTCCGACATCCTATTGCATTTATTAGTATTGGAGTATTAATTTGATGCATACTAACTGATTTATTTGTACTAATACATTATTATATATTTATTCACGTATTTAATTATTTAACTATTTAATCCAAAACCTATTTTCTATTGGATTTAAACCCAAAACCTTATAAGCCTATCTCCTATTGGATCCTACCCATACCCGCTACCCATTTACCCGTTACCCTAATCCTAATCCTATAAATAACCCTGTTTATTATAAACCCTAATTACTCTCTTAATCACCTAGCCAAATCTAATCCTGCCGCCTAAACCCCATCCATGTTCACCATCTCCTTCCTCGCACTCGATCACCCCTGCATCCCACCACCTTCTGTCTTTGTCCACTCCGTCGAGCCTCCCGCTCGTTGCCTCAGCCAAATTAATATGTCTAGTCGATTCCTACATATGTCTAGTCTCAGCCAAATTAATTTTACATTTTAATTTTACTGTTAACATGTTCTGTTTATTAATCAATCAGGGTGATACACATATAATTGCGAATTGGGAAATCCAGACCTAGAAGTACTAAAAGTCAAATATCTAGCATATTATATATCGGAATTCAAATTCTTCGAATGTTCTGGAAAATAGACAAATGGATCTACAATTTCTGTTTACAAAGTTTATTCAAATTATTACAGCAACAGGCTCGAAAGTCTGATACAAAAAGAAGTAGACAGTAGGCCAGAAAATAAATTAACACGAATTGGCAATATTTTCCATCACACAAGCATGCAATATTATGGAAATTAATTAACAAAAATTCTATTTGGTGATTAACATGCAACTTCAAGATTAACGATCCAATTTACAATCAAGGCAATTAATTCATAGAACATTCTAGTCATCAAACAATTCTATAACATGGATCTACTTATTTTCATGTATAACGTGCATATGCAATGTGCAATCAGAACTAGGGTTCAAATCAAAGATAAAGACACGAAGTCAATAATATCTTGGATGAGCTTGTGCAAACCCTCAATATACTCAATAGAAGATAAACAGTATATCAATATAATGAACAATCAGGATCTACTTATGGAGACCAAAAGAAATCTTGAACAAGAAAAATAAACTAGTTTAAGAGAGACTTGCCTTTTAGATAGTTCATTCGAATATGAAGAGAATAACGGGATGAGAATCCGGATGATGACACATGTAAGACACGTACAACGCATGTACCCACGAAAGCATGTGCACATCACGTGTAGAGAAGTACAACAGCAACAGCCAAATCAAACCCAAATAGCAAACGGCGATCCCAACAGCAAATAGTCATTCAACACAATAGCAAACTGCCTATTTCGACCAATTAGCAACAGCAAATCAAAGCCACGTCAGGGATTTCGACTTCGATGGCGGTGAGTGCAACAGGGTTGCGGTTCGGCGGTGGCTAGCGATGCAGTGGAGTGAGAAGCAGTCGTGGTGGTTGTAGTCGGTGTTGATTGAGGGGATGTTGGTAATGGGGATCTGCAATGGAGGACAGGGGAGGTTGATGATGGCAGGGGGTCACTGGCAGTGGAGATGGCGACGATGGAGATGGAGGCTGGCAGTTGGCTGACTGCAGATTGGTTCGATGGAGCTCAAGGGGTGAAAGAAGGAGCAAGGCAGTCGGCGAGGTGACGGAGAAGAGCGATGAGGTGATGGAGGACTGGGGTGGGGGTCGACTAAGGAGGAGCAGTCATTCGAAGGGGGCAATGGTGGTGGCAGAGTTCGATGAGGAAGGGGGTGAGGTGGTTACTGGTGATGGTGATGAAACGTCGACGGTGGAGGGTGATGGAGCAGGAGATGGGTTTCGGTGGCATTGAGTTGCGGGACGAAGACGAGGATAAGGAGGATGGGGGTGGAGGTGCTGGCGGTCTGCAAGGGGGTCGACGGAGGGCAGAGGATGGCGGTGTACGAGATGGTGATGGTTGGTTCTCGAGTGGAGGCAGTGCTTAGGGTGATAGATGGGTGGGGAAAACACAGAGGAGAGAGGAGAGGGTCGGGAGGTAGGGGATGAACGGGCGGCTAGGGTTATAGGTTAGCACAGTAGAATAGGGTTAGGTTTAAATAGTATATTTAAGGTAGATAGGATGTTAGGTTAGCGGGTTTCGGGTTTGGATACAATAAAAGATGGGTTATAGGTTTGGATAATAAATCAATTATTGGGTTTGAATTTGGGTTCAAACATAAATAGTCGATCAATTAGAAATAAAATAAAGTTAGAATACACCATTATTTGAAATAAATAAAATTTTCGATTAGAAAAGATTTTAATAGAAGATCCAAAATAAATTTAAAACAAAATGAATTTTTAATTAATCAAAATACAGAAAAATATTGAAAATGTATTTGCGGGAACGGGGGTTACATTCACTTCTTCTTTGGTTGCCAGCAGCCTTTCAGGGGCGAATTTGCGACGCTTCTGCTGGACAGGCTTTGAACCTTGGTGGACGCTTATTGGGTGCATGTTGGGGTCCTCTGAGATTCCTGGCATGTCCGAAGGCGTCCAGGCGAAGAGATCAACATTTCGCCTGATGCTGTCAGTGGCCAGTTTTAGGTTTCGAGCGAGGGACTGGCTCACTCGGAACCACTTAGATCTATCCACCTCGGTGATGGGGATTTCTTCCAATTGGTCGACGGGCTTGGAGCCCAACGAGTTCCTATCGGATAGGAGTTCGACCGCGTCGAGGGGAAAAACTCCACCTCTCACCGCGGCCATGTAGCAAGACCTGGCCGATTCTTGACTACCTCGGACCACTCTGACTCCTTGGTTGGTAGGGAATTTCTTTTTAAAGTGGTATGCAGAGGGTACTGCTTGAAGGGAACAGAGGTCGGGCCTGCCAAGGATCGCATTATAGGCAACTTTGACACTGACCACCATGATATTCCTGGCTTCTGTTCGGATGTTCGGGACTGTTCCATTGTTGACGTTGAGCGTGATTATCCTCTCGATCTGTACAGGAGTGGCTGAAAACCCGTGAAACGTGTATCCGTCGGTTTCAGTCTTTCTCGAAAGAGTTTGAGTGCTTCGAATGCGGTAAGGAATAGGATGTTTACCAAACTTCCATTGTCAACGAGGATACAGCAAACCTTGTGATTTACCATGCCAAGGCTGATCACCAGGCATCACAATGATGTAGTCGGACACCTTCTAGGTCGTCATTTGAGAATGAGACATCCAGGCCTTGATCCCTGGGGGGCGGGTGATCATGGACCGAGTTAACCTCCCGCAAGAAGGCCTTATGGGAAGTATTCAACTCTCACCCCATGGAGCCACTGTGAACACAGTGAAGGATGGCTGGCCCCCTGACCACATCAGGCACGGTTTCCACCTCAGGACACTGACTGGCCGCTCAAGGAGGGGGCAAAGCTCGCTGGTCTCGGAGATTAGTTCGAGTGAACTCTCTCAAGTAACCCCTTTGGATGAAGGCCTCAATCTCTTCTTTAAGAGCATGACACGTATCAGTCTCATGCTCGTGGTCTCAGTGGAACTGACAGTAAAATCTATCGTCCCTTTTTCTTGTTGTTGTTGGGTCGAGGAGGATGGCAGACGATCCCCTTGTCCTCAATCTCCATAAGGATGGCTGACACACTATAAGTCAGTGGGGTGAACTTTTCGAAGTGGAAAACTGTAGGCGGTCGTTTTTGACCGAGATGATCTTTTTGAGCCTTCTTCGTGGGCTCTGGACCATCTACCTTCCTCTTCCCCTTAGCAGGGACTTCTGTCTGGCCTTCAGGGTGCAAAGCTTCTTCGGCTCGAATGTACTTTCGACCGTCTGGATGAAGTTGGAAAATCGATTGGAGGCTTCTTCGCCAGGGAGGCCTTTAGCTGGCCATGGTGAACATTATGTCAGAAGGCCGTAGAGGTGGCAAAGGCGGAAGAGGCAATGCCAGCATCGAGAGAAGAGACTGTCCTGACCTAGGTGGTGAACCTCCGCACAAAGTCCCACAGGGACTCCCCTTCCTTCTGTTTGAGGTCCAGAACTGACACACTCGTTGTAACACCCTAAATTTCCATTTATGCAGAGTTTGTGATTTTACGTGTTTCGCACGTACAATTTTATATGTATAATTTATTCTATAAAAATATTTTTTTTGTAAGAACAAGTAGTTTGTTCTCTTCATTTTCCAAAAGACTATTTTAAGAGCCTAATTAAATTCTAGGCCTATTTGTCTCTTTTAAGCCCATTCTTAATTAATTAATTAATTTAATTAGGAGAGCCCATGGTTAAATTGGCCCATTAGTGAGCCCATTTAATTTAATCCTCTTTTAAAATAGCCTAACTTGTAGAGTAGACTCTTTTCATGAACAATTAATTTTAATTCACATGAACAACTTGTAAGGAGGGGTACTATTTGGCACGTGCATACACTAGAGTGTGCATTGCACACCTTTCACCCATAGGCCGGATTGTAGGATGGAGAGTGGGAGAGATGAAAGTGGTGGAGATTTGGTTGTTCATCATGGGTAGTTTTTATAACTCCCTAGTTCATCTTGACCCTTGATCTCTAACCATTTGATCTAATCCTAGCCCTACATTCACCCTAGAAATTTGTATAAATACCCCTCCCTATACTCTTCATTCTCACACTTGAAATTTTTGAAAGAAAAGAATAGAAAGAAAAGAAAGAGAGGCAATTTGGTGAGACAAAAGATTTAGGAGTTGTGAGTTGAAAAGAGTGAGTGTGTGTATGTGTGCTTCAACCAAGGAGGGGAGGCTGAACTATACCAGGGAACAAATAAGGGAGGCTCGGGTTGCTTGCTCAATAGGAGGAGAAGTCAACTTGGTGGCTTGATCTAGGAGGTGAAGGCTTCGCTTGTTCGTTTTAGTAGATCTCTAGGAGTTTATTTGATTTTCTCTCCATTAAAGGTGGGTGATTCTCTTACACTTCTAATTAGGTTTCATGCTAGAGTATGGTTGATGAAATTGAAAAGAAACTTAGCTATTTTAGCCATGTGTTATGAGAATGAGACAAATTGAAATGATTGATTGTGTGTGAAAAGAATGGTAATTAATTGCAAATTATGATTGTTAGTTTAATATTGACCATGCTACCATGCTTTAATTGATGAATTGTGCTAAGGAGACATGATTGTATGTTTAAATTAGTCGAAACAATAACCATGCCGAAAAGTGATTTTTTTTGCTAATTTCCTTGTTAATAATGTGAAAAAGAGAGATGCGTTACTGAAATGATTAATTAATAATAATAAAAATAATGAGAGAGATATATGAGAAGTTTGAATGCAAACTTATAAAAGAAACTACATTGTATGTGCCTATTTGAAAATATAAGACAAAATCGTTTTTAGAGAGGAGAATCACATTTTTATGCCAAAAATTAAGTTTTTAGTAACTGATATTTTAGAAATACATAAAAGTTATATTCTGGAAATTTTGAATGAAATTGGAGAAGAAACGAAGTGAAATTAGTTTCTTTTTATTTAAAATCGAATAAACCGAAATTCGGATCAAAACCCTCAAAACATAAACCAAATCAGTTTAGTCACTTGGAATTATTGGCTTATGGGTCTGTTTGGGTGCGCTTACTGTAACGTGGGTCTGGGCTTGGGTCTCGGGTTCGAAACCGAACAAGAGGCTTTTTTTAAAAATTTTTGAGAAAATCCGAATAGGGGAAATGGGTTCATAAGAGTTTGCGCCCTCTCTGTGACGTGGTTGCGCCCTGCCCTTTCTGGTTAGCGCATGCATAGAATCTGAACAAGTGCGCATTAGTGTCATGTAACATACATAACTGCATTAAGAACTAAGTGCACCGCACAACACGACATCAATAGGATAGTCCCTTGTAGTTCTGTTTGAAATCAAGTTTGTGGTTTGTTTAAGTATTTGAGAATTGTTATACTGTTTTGGCATAGAGAGGATAGCCGTGTATAATATTTTGTCGGTTGTAAGCAACTGACGTGCCCATTGTTTCTATGCAGGGTAAAGTGATTAACAAGACTAAAGAATGCTTGCTGATTAAAGAATGATTCAATGTTGTACATTTCAATTCATGTAAATTGTTGTAAATTGCTTCTGCTGTAAATATGTAATGTAAATGTAAACTCTGATGTAACAAAAGTTTTTATTTTCTTGTAAAATTGTACGAAGAGAAGTGTAAAGATCCTGTGGAACTTCAAATTCAGTCTGTTTTGGAATTCAGGATGTTACAGAGTGGTATCAGAGCCACGCTTCCAAGTAGTACAAATTTATAAGGAACGACATCCTAGAAGTGGACATTAGAGCGTGTATTGAGTCTAGAGATTTAAATGTAAGTCACTTACATATGTGTTGCTCAATGATTTATGCTGCTTCTTCTCCTTTCTCTAAGATAGCGGACCACTTCGACCCAGCTGGAGATGACGACTAGCACATAGTTGAGAATGATTACTACCCCGGGCAAGCTGATTTAGACAAAGAAGATCCTGAAGAATTCAAAGAGGAATGACCTGAGTCCTGAGAGATCACTCCACCTCCGGATTCATCTGATGATTCCTCCGACGAGGAAGAACCAGTTCCGAGTAGTCTCATTGTGTCTTTTCAGAGGCAGGTAGAGACTCAGAGGAAGAGAGCGGAGCTGCTACAGGCACAGTGTGCGAAGTGTAAGAAGAGCATTGCAACTCTCAGTCATCGTGTTTGGGAACTCGAGAAGACGAAAAATATGTACGATGTACGGAAGGAAGAAGTGGCAGAACTACGGAAAGAGTTTCGGGAAGCCAAGAGGAACCGTTGGAACTAGACTGTTGTATCGTCTTACTGCTTTCATTTGATGTCAGAAATGTTTTAAATTCGAATGTACAAAGTTTAAAATTCAATGAAATGAAAAGTTGATTTAAATTCATGTTTTCTACTTCGAATTTAATGGATCTTTGCATCAGAATATGGCCGGAAGAAGAGCTAGAAGGGGAAAAGGTCTAGACTTGGAAACGGAACTAGTGAGGGTCTATTAGACACTCAATGCCGTTGCCATGAATCAGAACCAAGAGAAGGTGCCTGTGAATCCAGTACCCGAAGCAATCAAACGCGTGGAATCATTCAAGCGGATGAAACCACTCGTATTTGAGGTGAAGTCAAACCCTGACACGGCTGAAAACTGGATCCGACAGGTAGAGACTATCTTCGAAATCTTGGAGACTCCGGAGGGGCAGCAAGGTGAAATTGGCTGTACTGCAATTCGAGAAGGATGTGGCTATGTGGTGGCAGTTGATGAAGCGAACGATGGGAGATATTATTCTTGGCTGGGAGGAATTCTTGGAGGAATTCCACAGTCATTACTTTCCATCAGACATCCAGGAGAAAAAGGTCATGGAGTTTCTAGCGCTGCAGCAGGGCGGCATGTCATTTAGGGAGTATGAGACAAGGTTCACTCAGCTCTCTAGGTATCCGCCCGAACTGGTGATGGACGAGGAGAAGAAGGCTCGAAAGTTCGAGCATGGTTTGAGGCCAAGTCTAAGATCTAGGATGATACCCCTTGGTATCAGGAGGTTTGACAAGTTGGTCAAACGAGCTGCAGCCACTAAGGTAGATATGGAGCAGTTCCATGCTGTTCGGAATCGGAGGACCAACTGGAACGTTGGGAAGAGGCCTACAGTTTCTGGCAATTTCAAGGGACAACCGTCAGCCCAGAGGTTCAAACCGACGGGAGCGAATGCTGTCAACATAGCTGGGAGACCCGAAAACAATTGGGTGAGACCTCCTGTGGTGACTTGCTTCAACTATGTTGAGATGGGACATTACAAGTCTCAATGCACCAAGCTGCAGAATGTTATCCATAGTGGACCAACGTAGCTAGTTGGGAAGAAGTCGTACCAGTAGGGGCGAGTATTTGCCTTGACTGAAGCCGATGCTGATAAGGTGGATCACGTCATCACTGGTACGAGGGAGGATGTTTAGAAGTGTTTCTGTTGTTTCTCTTTTCCTGCTTTATATGGTGAACCGTCATGTAACGAGTGTGTGTTATGTAACAGGAGAATTTATTTTGAATGGAAAGAAAGCTATTGTTTTGTTCAATACTGGGTCCTCTCACACTTTTGTATCATCTAAGTTTGCTAAAGTTTTGGGCGTCGAACCAAAAGTCTTTCCAGAAAAGGTCTTGGCAGTAGCTACTCCATCAGGGGAGACTTTAACCATTGATAGGTACTATGAGGACTGTGAGATCGAGATTGGGGACAGAATTTTCAGGATTGATCTGATTGAGCTCAATATTTTGGGAGTCGATGTTATCATTGACATTGATTGGATGTCAGTGTATAGTGCAAGTATTAAGTGCAAGACCAAAGAAGTAACAGTGAAAGCTCCAGGTGGTCCTAAAATCACTTTCCAAGGGAAGAAGAGATGTTCTGGTCTGGTGACAGCTATCAGCAAGAAGGATGTTCCTATAGAGGTGCAGCAAATTCTTGTGGTTTGGGATTACCTGACTGTGTTCTTGGAGGATTTGCCTAGGTTACCCCCACATCGTGATGTGGAGTTCAGCATCACTATTCAGCCAGGGAGTGCACCCATTTCCAAGGCACTGTATAGGATGGCACCTGTGAAGCAGGATGAGATCAAACGGCAGATTGAGGAACTGTTGGAGAAAGGCTTTATTCAACCGAGTGCGTCGCCTTGGGGAGCAACGGTGCTGTTGGTAAAAAAGAAGGATGGTTTGATGAGGATGTACATCGATTACCGATAGCTGAATAGAGCCACTGTTCAGAATAAGTATCTTATTCCCTGAATTGACAACCTGTTCGTTCGTCTACAAGGAGCAGCTGTCTTCTTCAAAATAGATCTTCGATCAGGATACCATCAAGTTCGAGTGAAGACTAAAGATGTGCATAAGACTGTGTTTAGAACTCGACACGAGCATTACAAATTCTTAGTTATGCCGTTTGGAGTGACGAATGCACCTTCAATCTTCATGGATATGATGAACAGAGTTCTGAGGCCATTTATTGATTCTTTCGTCGTGGTATTTATCGACGACATCCTCATGTACTCCAAGTCGGAGGAGGAGCACACGGAGCATCTGGCAGCAGTTTTGAAGAAGCTCCAAGAGCAGGAGTTGTATGTCAAGTTGTCCAAGTGCAATTTCTGAAAATCTGAAGTGGCATTCTGGGGTCACATCCTTTCTAAGGAGGGAGTGGCAACTGATCCGCAGAAGATAGAAATGGTGAAGGATTGGGCAAGGCCTACTACAGTGAAGGAAATCAGGAGTTTTCTTGGGTTAATTGGATACTACAGGAGGTTCATTCAGGGCTATGCTCAGATAGCTGTGCCGCTCATTGATCCGACCAAGAAGAATGTGAACTTCAAGTGGACTGAGCAGTGCGAGGCAAGCTTTCAGGAGTTGAAAGAGAGACTGACTACTTCTCCCATTTTGGCTTTGCCTAGAGCAGGTGTTGAGTATGATGTCTATAGCGATGCTTCACATTGTGGGCTTGGTTGTGTCTTAATGCGAGAGGGGAAAGTGATCGCTTATGGGTCTAGGCAACCAAGACCGCATGAGAAAAATTATCCGACTCATGATCTGGAGTTGGCTGCGATTATCTTTGCCTTGAAACAATGGAGACATTACATGTATGGTGAGAAGCTGAACATATACACAGACCATAAGAGCTTGAAGTACATCTATCAACAGAAAGATCTGAATCTGAGGCAACGGAGATGACTGGAAGTACTTGAGGACATTCGTCCTGAGATTAAGTACCATCTTGGGAAGGCTAATGTTGTTGCTGATGCACTTAGCCGCAAGAGTAGTCTGGCTAGTTGATTACAACTCAGAGGCAGCTTGTAAAGGAGTTGGATCGGCCTGGTATTAAAGTTGTTCTGCAAGGCTTGGGATCGTCTTTAGCTCAGTTAAGGCTTCAACCAATGCTGAATGAAAGGATTATCGCAAGTCAGAAGGAAGATGTAGAGATTCAGAAGATGAAGGAGCAGGTTGGTGCTGACAGTTGCCCGATTTTCAGATCAGGGATGAAGTGTTGTGGTTTGGAGAGAGGCTGTGTGTTCCAGATCAAGCAGAGTTGCGAGAGAGCATTCTTCAGGAGGCACATACTACTCTTTTGTCTGTACATCCTGGGAGTACAAAGATGTATAGGGACATAAGCAGCATTTATGGTGGTCAGGTCTGAAGTGAGATGTGGCCAAGTTTGTGGCGAGGTGTGAGATCTGTCAGCAGGTCAAAGCCGAGAATCAGAAACTCGGAGGTCTATTGCAACCGTTACTTATTCCGGAATGGAAGTGGGATAACATCAGTATGGGTTTCATCACGGTTTTGCCCAAGAGTTCAAAGGGCAATGATGCGATTTGGGTCACAGTCGGTCAACTAACCAAGTCCGCTCACTTATTGGCAATGAAACTCACTTCGTCGATGGACAAGTTGGCTGAGCTGTATGTTGGTGAGATCGTCAGGCTTCATGGTGTTCCTTTAACCATTGTGTCTGATCGAGATGCGCGGTTTACTTTGCATTTCTGGAGGAGTCTTCAGACAGCTTTGGGTACAAAGACGGATTTCAGCACTGCTTTTCATCCTCAAACCGATGCGTAGACCAAGAGAGTCAACCGTATTCTTGAGGATATGCTCCGGTGTTGCGTACTAGACTTTGGAGACAGTTGGAAAAGGCATCTAGCTCAAGTGGAGTTCACCTACAACAACAATTTTCAGACTAGTATTGGGATGGTGCCGTACGAAGCTCTGTATGGCAGGAAGTGCAGAACACCTGTCTGTTGGTTCGAAGTTGGGGAGCGGTAGATGTTTGGGACTGAGATTATGCAGCAGACCTCCGAAAAGATCGATCTGATCAGGAAGAGGTTGGTGGATGCTCAAAGTAGGCAGAAGAGCTATGCAGACAACCGGAGGAGGGACCTTGAGTTTGAGGTTGGTGACCTTGTCTTTCTGAAGGTTTCACCTAGCAAGGGTGATTCGCTTCGGCAGAGGTGGGAAGTTAGCTCCGAGGTTCATAGGCCCGTACAAGATATTGAAGTGGATTGGGAAAACTGCTTATCGGTTAGAGTTACCGGAGGAGTTGTCTCAAGTGCACAATGTCTTCCATGTGTCTATGCTGAGAGGGTACATTCCAGATCTGAGTCACCATTTTCCTGAAGTACCGGAGGGTTTGCAGTTGGATCTGAGTTACATTGAGTTTCCGGTTGAGATTATCAATCGTCGGGAGAAAGTCTTAAGGAACAAGACCATACCAATGGTCAAAGTAGTTTGGAAAAACCAGTTGGTTGAAGAGGCTGCTTGGGAATCTGATAGAGGATGATGAAAGATCATCCAAAGCTCTTTGTGTGATATGTATTTTTTATTTATTTATTTTTCTCTTTTATTATCTCTTTGTTGTATTTCTTGTTTTTCTCACTCTTTAAGTGTAGTTCCGGAGACGGAACTATTCTAAGGAGGGAGTGTTGTAACACCCTAAATTTCTATTTATGTAGAGTTTGTGATTTTACGTGTTTCGCACGTACAATTTCGTTTGTATAATTTATTCTATAAAAATATTTTTTTTGTAAGAACAAGTAATTTGTTCTCTTCATTTTCCGAAAGACTATTTTAAGAGCTTAATTAAATTCTAGGCCTATTTGTCTCTTTTAAGCCCACTCTTAATTAATTAATTAATTTAATTAGGAGAGCCCATGGTTAAATTAGCCCATTAGTGAGCCCATTTAATTTAATCCTCTTTTAAAATAGCCTAACTTGTAGTGTAGACTCTTTTCATGAACAATTAATTTTAATTCACATGAACAACTTGTAAGGAGGGGTACTATTTGGCATGTGCATGCACTAGAGTGTGCATTGCACACCTTTCACCCATAGGCCGGATTGTAGGATGGAGAGTGGGAGAGATGAAAGTGGTGGAGAGTTGGTAGTTCATCATGGGTAGTTTCTATAACTCCATAGTCTAGACCCTTGATCTCTAACCATTTGATCTAATCCTAGCCCTACATTCACCCTAAAAATTTGTATAAATACCCCTCCCTACACTCTTCATTCTCACACTTGAAATTTTTGGAAGAAAAGAATAGAAAGAAAAGAAAGAGAGGCAATTTGGTGAAACAAAAGATTGAGGAGTTGTGAGTTGAAAAGAGTGAGTGTTTGTGTGTGAGCTTCAACTAAGGAGAGGACGCCGGACTACACCAGGGAACAAATAGGGGAGGCTCGGGTTGCTTGCTCAATAGGAGGAGAAGTCAACTTGGTGGTTTGATCTAGGAGGAGAAGGCTTCGCTTGTTCATTGTAGGAGATCTCTAGGAGTTTATTTGATTTTCTCTCCATTAAAGGTGGGTGATTCTCTTACACTTCTAATTAGGTTTCATGCTAGAGTATGGTTGATGAAATTGAAAAGAAACTTAGCTATTTTAGCCATGTGTTATGAGAATGAGACAAATTGAAATGATTGATTGTGTGTGAAAAGAATGGTAATTAATTGCAAATTATGATTGTTAGTTTAATATTGACCATGCTACCATGCTTTAATTGATGAATTGTGCTAAGGAGACATGATTGTATGTTTAGATTAGTCGAAACAATAACCATGCCGAAAAGTGATTTTTTTTGCTAATTTCCTTGTTAATAATGTGAAAAAGAGAGATGCGTTACTGAAATGATTAATTAATAATAATAAAAATAATAAGAGAGATATATGAGAAGTTTGAATGCAAACTTATAAAAGAAACTACATTGTATGTGCCTATTTGAAAATATAAGACAAAATCGTTTTTAGAGAGGAGAATCACATTTTCATGCCAAAAATTAAGTTTTTAGTTACTGATATTTTAGAAATACATAAAAGTTATATTCTGGAAATTTGAATTAAATTGGAGAAGAAACAAAGTCAAATTAGATTTTTTTTTTATAAATCGAATAAACCGAAATTTGGATCAAAACCCTCAAAACCTAAACCAAATCAGTTTAGTCACTTGGACTTATTGGCTAATGGGTACGTTTGGGTGCGCTTACTATAGCGTGGGTCTGGTCTTGGGTCTCAGGTACGAAACTGAACAAGAGGCTTTGGTATTAAAATTTTTGAGAAAATCTGAATAGGGAAAATGGGTTCATAAGAGTTTGCGCCCTCTCTATGACGTGGTTGCGCCCTGTCCCTTCTGGTTAGCGCATGCACCACAGTGCGTTGCATTGTAGCGCTGGGCTTGGCTGTGGTCGCAGGTTCGATTCCTGAGCTCGACATTATTAAACCCTTTTTGATTTTTTTTACGATTTTTTGGTGATTTTGACTTTGAAAAATTCGGGAGAAATTTGATATTTATTATAAAAATATATGGACTACAAGAAAAATATTTGCACACTATTTTTGTCTTAAATAAAATAGTGTGAGGAGTAAAATTGAGTAGAACTCTGTAAAATCAATATTTGCATAAGTATAAGAGAAAAAAAGAGAATTTTTATCCATGAAGAGTTATACTAAACTTATAAAAGAGAATTTTGTATAAAAAGAACTAGAAGCGTGTTCAATTATGGATTTTCATTGTGGGAGAAAAAGGAATTATATGGAAGTAGTGAAACTTATTTTGCTTGAATGAAATGCATGAATTGCAATTGAACTTTATGTATGAGATTTAATTCATAGGAAAGAATGGAAATCATGATAATTGTGAAAAAGAACTTATGAATTTGAAGAATCAAATTTTGTGATTATGAAGTGAAATTGTAAACTAGAGTGTAGTTAAGCCTCATACCGGCATTGGAAAGAAATATGTTGAAATGAAATTTGAAATGAAAAAACCAAGATTGGGTCATGTTATATAAATGGTTAAGATCGGTATAGTGGAAGGGCTAACTCTAGAAAATTGATTTTGTTCATGATTCAAATAACAAAGGACTAGATACATAGTGAAGATGTGATGAAAATAAGAGAAAAATACAAATATGAGGGCCTCAGAGCTGCGGTGTGAGAATATTCACAGGCTGTCTTCACGATGCGTCGTGACATGACGTGGATATGTCTCCAGGAGTCCGTACCGCAGGCGATGCTCGTGGGGTGTTTGGTGACTGCAGGTGGTGTCATGTCCCATGACGGAGGCTGAATTGTCCATAGGTTCTTCACGATGTGTCGTGACTTGACGTGGGATTACCCTCCAGGCTGTCTGGATATGAGCTCGTAACTCATAGAACATCTAGGATACTTATCGTAGTTACAGTAGTAGTTTAAGTCACAACGAGGGATTGAACCCTACGAGATGAAGAATAGTTAAGGGCTTGCCCTCAGACCTATGTAGTATGGGATGCATAGAATCTGAACAAGTGCGCATTAGTGTCATGTAACATACATAACTGCATTAAGAACTAAGTGCATCGACAATACAACATCAATAGGATAGTCCCTTGTAGTTCTGTTTGTGATCAAGTTTGTGGTTTGTTTAAGTATTTGAGAATTGTTATACTGTTTCGGCATAGAGAGGATAGCCGTGTATAATATTTTGTCGGTTGTAAGCAACTAACGTGCCCACAGTTTCTATGCAGGGTAAAGTGATTAACAAGACTAAAGAATGCATGCTGATTAAAGAATGATTCAAATGTTGTACATTTCAATTTATGTAAATTGTTGTAAATTTCTTTCGCTGTAAATATGTAATGTAAATGTAAATTTTGATTTAACAAAAGTTTTTATGTCCTTGTAAAATTATACGAAGAGAAGTGTAAAGATCCTGCGGAACTTCGAATTCAGTCTGTTTTGGAATTTGGGTTGTTACACACGTCATCTCGACCTTGTGGCTGGTCCCAAAGTGAGCGAGAAAGTTTACTTCGAGCAGTTCGAAAGAGAAGATCGAGTTGGGAGTGAGCTTTGAGAACCATTCTCTAGCCGGGCCATGCAAAATGGCGAGGAACGCTCGACAAAGGAGAGGATCCGAGGCGCTGTGAATCATCATGAGAGTTTTGAACCCCTCTATGTGATCAGCTGGATCACTTTCTCCATCGTATGTCTCGAACTGAGGTGGTTGGAAATTCCTCAGGATCGAGGCGTCAAGGATTCGAGCGGAGAATACGGGTCCGGTAGGTTGGTACCCCCGACTGGATTGGCCTCCACCCTTGCCAATTCGGGTGAGGCGATTCTCCATCTCCTGGAGTCGCTTAAGG
Source organism: Hemerocallis citrina (assembly GCA_017893485.1). Taxonomy (NCBI): domain Eukaryota; kingdom Viridiplantae; phylum Streptophyta; class Magnoliopsida; order Asparagales; family Asphodelaceae; genus Hemerocallis; species Hemerocallis citrina. The sequence continues at coordinate 41,637,462 of CM030366.1, forward strand.
ATAGCGTCATCCCTCCTCAGTGGCCGTGTCACACCACGCTTCCCGAAATAGAATAAGATACAGGATCGTGACTGAGGCCCAGCGAATGATATATTCACATTATTCATAAGCTGTTATAATCAACTCAACAATATGAAAATAAATAAAATCACGCAGGTCAACTTATAATCACATAAATATGGATGACATAAGTAAATCATGCAGTAGTCCACAAATAACCAACAGAGACCCGCTAGCAGTCAAGTTTTTAGTGAACCTCTGAAAGCGGAAAGATAGAGATTTTATTTATGATTAGTTCCTTTCTTTCCTATCTCTCATCCGTCCAGAAATAGATAAACTGCAGGACAACATGCCCAGAATACAAAGTTTGCAGTAAGCAAATAGAACTGAGAATAAAAACATAAAGCAAGTAAAAGCAGGGTGGAATCCATCTCCATTCTTCAGAACACCTGATCACCAGATCCTTCTGGAAATTCTTCTCCCACTCCTGTAAATTTATCATCTCGAGTTGGGGAAGGAGAATACCCGTTAGAGCAAGTAATGGGCTGCAAGTAATACAAGCAATCGAACAAGGATAGGAATATAGCCAGAGAAGCATGTATATAGGAAACGAGTCATGAAACAGGAAAGGTACAACATATAAACGAGGATCATGTAAATTGACCATATAACAGGAATCATGAAATTGGTGTTGGGCATGTAATATGTAAACAGGAATCATGAAACTAGTAACAGGAATCATATAGCTTGTAAACGGGACATGTAACATGTAAAAAGGAATATGCATGTGCTCAGTGTAAATCTTAAGTCTATTTATTTAATCATTCTTATCTAATGCACGCAATCCTGCATCCCATACCACAGGTCGAGTGCATACAAGCATGTTAACATTTAAACTCTAGTGGTGAATTATACAGGGTCAAGTACTCGGAAATCATGTAAATAGGAATTATGTACTCATGTAATGGAGTCTAGAGGTGGCCCCCGTCACCAATGATGTGGTACTTAGTCCAAGTACTTGTGAAGTGTAATCATGTAATCATGTAATCATGTAACAATCTAATGGAGTCTAGAGGTGGCCCCCGTAGAGTCTAGAGGTGGCCCCCGTCACCCATGACGTGGCATTTAGTTCCACGTGGCACTTAGTTCCATATAACTTGCAATCATGTATCTTCATCACGGGAAACACTGGCCCCCTCCCAAGTGCAATCTCCTATATATCCCACTACTAGATCTTTCCCATATTACCTCAGCTTGTGATTCTTTTACAATAATTAAACATGATGCAACAACGAAACAGTGTCGGGACATGATCAGGGAGACATCAAGGGCTATGCAACGCATGTAATGCATTTCAAGTCATAAATGCAAAGAACAACATATTTATGTATAAACAAGCACGAAGTTACCAGTCTGTGCAGTCAATCGTCACTGTACAAAGATCAACTTTCCCACTGCCACAGGAAATCAAATCTGGTTTAGTCAAGGATTCTAGAAACTAGACTCATTTCTGATTCCAGTGATTATTTACACAATACATTATGCATAAAATGGATAGGTTAACCAGACAGTTCTTATTGGGTTTTCTGAGCAGGAAGCAACTCAGCACGAGATTACACTACATAAAATTCAACTAGAAACATTATTAAATTCTCACAAAAAAATTTTAACTCCTGAGAACATTCAACAATAGTGTCTGTAGTTTCCAGTTCAAATTCTTAAATATATCTACTGATTGAATTATTAGAACATGACGATGTATAAACAAGTAGTGAATCTGGAGTTATGATAGTACAGTGGTGAAATTAGGATAACTTGCAACCCGTAAGTTGGACTCCAAATCTGTCAAGTGTTCTGGATTCCTAACACAGAGTTCTATGACTTCTATTTAGATGTCTCTAGCTGGTTTCAACTTATATTGGGTCGAAACTTAGGTTCTCTACTGGTCTAGTGTATGGAGAGCATTCTGGAGTCAAGTTCACATCTACAAAACGGTCTGAAAAAACCTATTCAAATATCTCATAAAAATCATATTATGGCTCCTAATCAAGTCCAGTAGTGTGCTGATAAATATCAAGTCTTAGTAAAGTTGCTAAGCTAAGTTCCTTCTTTTAGAATTCACTTATTAACATGATATTTTAAATTGTGAAACATAAGGATGTACTATAAATGACAATCTGGAATGTGCAAACCTAGCAGTACAAAAAATGTGATATCTCATTGTTTATAACTCCAAATTCGAATCCGTCGAATGTTCTGGAAACTAGATTCACAGAGCTACGTTTATAATGTTCCAATCGGTTTAAACTGAAACTAGGTCAAAACTTGGCTATAAGTTACAACAGATTGTAGGGCAGCAACTTGCCGGTTCCATTTAAAACGATTCTTACTTGCAAATATATAGTTTTAAAACTAGAATTTAACATGCATTTATATATCAAAATTAGTAAGGGGTTTCTATTGTTTACATGATGAAGCTCATATTTCAACGATATTAATTTCAAATACAACTATCCGATCACATACCACTCTCAGTTCATTCAATCACCTATTTATCTACGTAGACATTCGTACATATGTGTTTCAATTTTGTGTTTGTGTAATGAATGCGGGGACGACAAAACCACGCTTTTGACGACATCGAATCATTGAGGCAAAAGAATTTGATTTGACTAAACTAGATATGAAATATCACGAAGCATGGATGCTACAAGAATGACATATTTGAACATGATGATCAAATTACTAAATGCGGGGATTCAAATGAAATGCTTGCAAGGAACAATAAATATGTACAAGGTACTTGCCTTAGAGAAGACGACGATTCCGATAATAATAAGAGAATAACGGGACAAGCGTCCCGACGGCAGCACAAGTGCAACTACGTACACAAAGACACGTGCTAAACACGTAATGGCAAACTCAGCAACAATGGCAAGGGCCACAGCGACAGCACGAGCGAAAACAACGACATCAAGTGTGAGAGCGGCAACAGCAGCAATGACGGCGGCGGCGTTGGGGCAGCGGCGGTCGGAACAGCAAGCGAGGGCATCAGTGGTGGTCACTGTGCTGTGGGTGTGCTCCGGTGTTCAATGAGTGCAGGCAAGGACTGCGGCGGATGATGGTGGAGTTGAGGGGGAATGGGGAGCTCGACGGGGATTGGGGGGTTCGACAGCAATGGCGGGGCTGACGACAGGCGCGAGGTGGAGGCAAGGCAGCGACTGGGCATCGCTCGATGGTTGCACGCGAGGTGGTGCGGTGATGATTCGGTTGACGAGGGGGATTCGATGGGTCTGCGGTGGTTGGCGGTGATGAGGAGGGTGAGCGAGGAAAGTGAAGCTTGGTGGTCGACTGCAGTGATGGAGGAGGGAGGCAATGGGGGATGAGTAGAGGTGGTGCTTGGATTTCGGGAGTTGCACAGTAGAAGAAGGTGAAGGGTTGGGGTTTGCTGTGGGGATTAAGAAGAGGGAGAGAGAGAGAGAATCAGGGGATTAATGAGGTAGTTAGGATTAGTGTGGTTATGGAGAGATTTGAGGGGGAACGTGAGAGAGGGGTTTTATATGGTCAATAGGTAGGTAATAAGGGAATTGGGTTTGGGATAATGGTTTTGCTTGGGCATCGAAAAGAGATCTAACAATAGGATGGTTAAAGATTGGGCTTCAATGGTTGGGCTTAGTATTTATTTAGGGCTTACGATTTAAAGCAATTAATAGAGTAAGAGTATGGGCTAGGAATTGGGTTAAAAATGATGAAATTGAAAAAAATATATATTTAGGTTTAAAAGAAGAAATGAAAATTTGCATTGAAAATAAAATTACAATAATACAACGAGAGAAAAGGGATACAATTCGGCACAAAGAAAAATGGGAGTTACAAGTCGGGTTGAGCCGTGCAACTCGCTACCCAGGTTTTCCTCTTTCTGGATGGGGTCATCAACTGGTTGTTCGCTCGTGGGAGCACCTCGGATGGCTTGGAGGACCTCGTTCTTGAACTCTTGGTACTCAGTCCTCGTGACTGCAACCTCTTCGAATTGGACCGTCGGAGGTCGTCGATCTCTGGGGGAGCAGCTACGTCGTTGCTCCCGACCTTGTATGCTATGGGTCGGAACCTGGACAGAAGGGGCAGCTCCAATCCTGGAGCTGTCGAGCTATTTACGGAGGTCATCCTCAGGTTTCCAATGATTGATGGCCTTCCGAAGGTCATAGACTTCCACTCGCTCGGGTTGCCCCACGGCTGAGCGTGAGGCACACGGACCGGGACCCGGACCCAAGGGATTCTCGGATCGGTGCCTTCGGGAACCTTGGGTGTCCGCCTGACAGTAAGTCTGGTGATGATGGTCGACACACCGCCCTGCCGTGGCCGCCCTCCTTGGTTTGGCGGCTATAGGAAGGGAGGAGTATGGAGACCGGAAGCTGGTTTTGGATCTGTCTAGCGTTTCCACATACGGCGCCAACCTGATGCTGCTTATTTTTTGTGTGGGAGCAACATGTGTGAATTATTGTATTTTTGTGTAGCAAAAGGGACAGATCTCAGCCACAGATTGGGTCTGTTTCTGGAGGTCGGCTTGGGAGAGCAGCTGGTGGCTGGACGATCGTGCACCTGCAAAAGGCCTAGACACACCTGGAAAGATCCCAGCGACAGGCCCTCCGACGGTCTAGTCAGTTACTAGACAGCAGTGAAAGCTAGGATTCATGTGAGAATTTTGAGATTACTTTTTTTAAGGAGGAGGAGGCCTGGTATTTACAGGCAGACAAACAGGTACCTAACCCTAATGGGCCGGGTTAGATCCGTTTGTCAATGGGCCTGAAGTTGCAGAAGGAGCGTCGGACTTTGTGACCTGATGATCTGAAATGAGCGAATATCGAGGAGATCCGACGGCCCTGATTTGGTCACGTCACTGATACTCTCATCACTCATCTATGAAAGCAGTTTGGCTTTCGGCCGGACTTCACCTGCTCCCTTTTTTTAATTTCATAGTTTAGTTGATCAAAATGTGGATACTGGGTACTAGTGGTGGTGATTTCATGCGAACTGGATCAGCATTCATATGGCATAGATGTAAATTCATTTTCGACGACCTATCTCCAAATGTTGATGCAGAGGTAGTCGAGCACTAGTCTCCAGATGTGCAATGTAGAAGTGCTCGATCAGATGCCTCCATAAGATCAAATTCCAACATCACTATGGAAATTTGGATCCATCCACCAGTGGAAGGAACAAAGATCGATGCAGATGAGGCACTTGGTAACTTTTTCTCCTCACCTTCTTGTATTGCTGAGATCCATGATGGTATGATCTACTCTATTCATTCAAAAGTCTGGTGGATAGTTCTGATCCTATTTATATAAAACTAAACCCGATTAACAAGGATTTTAAATAACTCATCAATTCCCAAATCAAATGTGCAGCATTGCAAGTGATGAAGAAAATGCAGTCAGCTGGATTATTGATGCTCGTGCTACTCCACCTTGGTGGTTAGACACTTCGTATTTGAATGTAGAAGGGTCATCTCTTATATGCAAAATTTGAGTCTTAGATTTCAGGCAAGGTTGCACAACCAAGCTGCATATAAGCAAGCGAAGTTTTTCCTAAGCCAATACTTATATGGAAACTGGGATAATGCTACCCTTCCGACTCTTATAAACGAGACTATCTTGGTAATGGGAAACATTAGTTGCATGATTTTATAAAAATTGAACTAAAGTTTCATTTTACAAAGCTAAAAAAACACATTTGCCGAATTCATTTAAAATTATTTACACAATTGTTTTTACAATGTAGACCACATCTAATGGTGTTGATTTTTATTTTGTATAATCAAATATGAGTTTGAGTTGTCTCTCAATTAGGTGTATTAAGAGCGAAGATTCAAGAGTCTTAGGCTCTGTTTGGTTCAAAGGAGGGTAGGGGAGGGAAAGGGAGGGATTTTAATGGAGGGGAGGGGAGGGGAGGGAAATGGTCCATAGGGAGGGGGGGATTTAATGAAGACTCTGTTTGGTTCAAAGGAGGGGAGGAGAGGAAAAATAATTATTTTCTTGCTTGGTTCACAAGGGGAGGGAATGGATTTTATAATAAAATTATTTTTATACCCTTCACAAGGTGATCGATATGTTCAATCACCTAGATTGTGACATGGAAGCCCTATGAAAAATAAGAGTTCAGAAGAACTGTTGCTAAAACCTTAATAGTAATAAACCTACTAGTTTTCATCCAAGGATTAAGCTCCCTCTCTAGCACCGTAGATGATTCTGCTTTCATATGGGTATCTTTCCACTCGACAAACTCGGAAACATAAGTCACAATACAATTTTACTCTTTTAGAGAGTACATACTCTTAATGGTGTTATGCCCGGACCTAGCTGCTCCCATCAAAATTTAATTAGCTTAGAGAGCTCGTAGGCAAAGGCTCCGTAGCAGTACTAGAAATTATCCCATAACAAGTTACATTCAAGTACAATAAAGAAACTAGGTGCCATGAAAAAAGAACTACTAATATTGTGATAGAGTTTATCCAGATCATTACATATTTACCAGAATTCTCTTCAAAGAAGACTATGTCCTTTTAATAGCATATGGAAAGCAATCAAGTTCTAGTATAGAAAAATGTTTAAACTATAACTATATTTAATCTACTTAATTTGTTTGCTGTCTACCTAAGTTTGTAAATTGTACTGGCCAGTATGCTGGAGTCTTATTTTGGATGGCAAGATGTGAGTAGAATAGATGATATTTCAAATCAACTTTAAAATTGCAATTTTTCCTAATGATTTCGTCATTATTTAGTCATAATTAAGAAGCGGGTTACGCATTTTCTTCACATAGCAGGTTTAAAACACCGGAGCCTATTAAGAATTGACATATACAACAACGAAGATGATGTGGAGACTGAAGAAGGAAAATATCAAAGAGAACTAACTAAAAGGGCAATTTAGTCCATTCACATTAAAAATTAGACATAATTTCTCTCCCTTCCAAACCCCCCCAATATTGGAGGGAAGCCAAAATTGGCTCAGGAGGGGTGTTGCACCCCCCCCCCCCCCCCCCCAATTTTTTCCTCCCCTCCCCTCTTAAAAAATGAACCAAACATGAAAAAAGTTTAAAAACCCCTCCCCTCCCCTCCCCTTCTCTCCATTCCCCTCCAACTAAACACTCCCATTTAGTAAAAGATGGGGAAATTAAGGAAGGATGGCGAAATTACTTTGATAAATTATCAAATGAAAATGTTGTGGACAACTTAAATAAAGAGGACTCGAGGAAGATAAAAGAGCATGTATTTTTCCGTGGAATTAGGACCTCGGAAGTTTGAAATGTTGTAGGAAGGATGAAAATAGAAAAAGCTTTAGGACCGAATGATGTACCCATTGAAGTTTGGAAGTGTCTTGGGGATGTAGGAGTGGGTTGGCTTACAAAATTATTTATTGAAGTTTTGAGGACTAAGAAGATGTCCGATGAATGGAGAAAGAGTATTTTAGTACCTATATATAAAAATAAATGAGATATACAAAGTTGCTCAAACTATCGAGGAATTAAATTAATGAGTTATACGATGAAAATTTGGGAGAGAGTGATCAAACATAGACTGAGACTAGAAACTACAGTGTCTGAGAATTAGTTTGGGTTTATGCCTGGGATGTCAACAATGGAAGCAATTTATGTACTGAGGTGATTTATGAAAAAATATAGGGAGAACAAGAAAAACCTACATATGATTTTTATAGATTAGAAGAAGCATATGATAAAATCCCTAGAGATATAGTTTGTTGGGTGTTAAATAATAAAAGAGTAACTAATCGGTATATTGAGGTAATTAAGACTATGTATGAAAGGGTAACGACCACAATTAGAACAACCACAGGAGAGACCAGTGATTTTCCTAGTACAGTAGATCTACACCAAGGTTCGGCTTTAAGCCCCTATCTCTTTACTTTGGTTATGGATGAATTGACGCAAGGAATACAAGATGAGGTGTCTTGGTGTATGCTTTTTGCCGATGACATCGTCTTAGTGGACGAGACTAGAGCAGGAGTCAATGCTAAATTAGAATTGTTGAGAGAAACTTTGGAAGCTAGAGGCTTTAGGATAAGAAGAACTAAAACAAAGTATATGGAGTGTAATTTTAGTGATATTCGGAACACAACTGAGAAATTAGTGAAGCTTGAAGGCCAAGAGATACTTAAGAGAGACCATTTCCAATATTTAGGCTCGATTATATAAAGAGATGGGGAGATTTGTGAAGATGTAATACATAGGATCCAAGCAGGGTGGCTTAAGTGGAGAAGTGCCAGTGGTGTTTTGTGTAACAAACGTATACCTTTGAAGTTGAATGAAAATTTTTATGGGATGGCTATTAGACCAGCAATGATGTATGAAGCAGAATGTTGGGCAACACATGTCCAAAAAATTAGTGTAGCGGAGATGAGAATGCTAAGATGGATGTGTAGTAAAATAAGGAAGGATAGAATTAGAAACGAGCATATACGAGACATGCTAAAGGTTGCTCCAATCCAAGATAAGTTAAGTTAAGAGAGAATCGCCTCAGGTGGTTTGGATATGTCACACGTAGACCTAGTAGTGCCTTCGTTAGAAAGAGTGATTTGATAAGTATTGAGGGTAGAGTTAAGGGTAGAGGGAAACCTAAAATAACTTGGGTGGAAACGGTGAAAAAAGGTATGATAGCTTGTGACCTTAAAGAAGATATTGCGCTAAACCAAGTAGAATGGGAAACCAGGATTCATGTAGCTGACCCTAACTAGTTGGGAAAAAGACTTTGTTGCTGTAGTTGTTGTTGTTAGTTTGAGTTGTCTCCCAAGTTAGGTGCCCCCTCCCCCGCCCCCCCCCCCCCCCCCCCCCCCCCACCCACACCCACACCCACCCACACACACACACACCTTTTTTAAAAAATAAGACAGACAGATAGACGTCTTACAGCCAATTTTATATAAAAAAAATAGTTTAGTCGGTTGGGCTTATGGGTCGGACCCATGAGCCAAGCCCATACTTGGCGGCCCATCATAGGAGGATGATTTAGGTCCAAAGTAAAGAATCTCTTTTTCATATCCTTGTTTCCTATGGCAAGAAATAAATGAGTAGAGAAAAGAATATATTCAGAATATATTATTGCCTCTTGAATACTTCTCTTGTTTTTCTCTAATAAACAAAGGGGTGAGGTCTATGGTTGAGATGTGCAATATATAATCTATGACATAGATTGTATCTCCATATCAATCTCTCAAGATCCCTACCTAGAGAAATGTGTTTTCTCTCGTTACTCTCCTCCATACTTGTCTTCCTTCTCTTACATTGGGAACGAAGGCGTGAAACTTTAGTACATATTCTCGACTGTTGGATCTGTCACTAACCACACGAGCTAGGTTAATTGAAGTGCTTCCAGGCTATCGAGGAGATCGCCACTTCTGCTTCTACTTCTGCAACATCTAAAACCCAATGTGTGGCTAATCCTTGTTGTAGTATCATGCTAGGGTTTTATGTTTATGTAGTTTTTCTATTGTCATGCATGTGATATCGATATAGATGGAAGTAGATACACAATAATAGCCAACATTGGTATCAAAGCTAAAAGACTTAGATATGTGAGTGTGAAATTCCCAACAAAGCATGCATGCTAGAAAGATTGAATTTTTATTATTTTTTTTGACTTGGTTAGGATCCAAAGAGGAAAGTGTTAGATTTTTCAATCAATAAAATATTTCAACTTTATTTCTCATATCATTAACTCATATTTGTTTGAATAAATTATTGAAGATCAATGTGAGTATCTAGAAAATTATAATTCTTTTTATTGAATTCTCGGAGTTTTCGAATCGAATTGTGAAAACCCCTTTTCTCTTGCAATTCTCTTTATTGATTCTCTTTACCGACCGTTGAAAATGAACATTTTGCACCGTGGGGAAGGTTTTTGAAGTCGGGCCCTCAAATCACATTCAAATGTTAGGGACTATCTCTAAGCGAAGAGGAGTGGGGGAGGGCTTCGAGTGCGGTTGGGTCAGGTTTTGGTAGTCGCCGAAGTGCTACCTTCCTCTGGCTCCTTAGAGCTGAGTCGTCGTTGTCATCCCTTGATTTTGGGGTGATTCCCGAACCCTAGGGGGCTACTATGGTGCGTGGATCTAGAGGAGGAAGAAAGAAAGAGAGGAGGGGTGGTCGGGTTGGGTTTGGGTCTGTGCAGATCCAACCCAGACCCGCAAAGGGGGGGCGTTAGGGTCATGGGTTCGAGTTTTGGCTAGGCTACATCCGAACCTAGTCCGAATTGGACCTAGGGTTTGACTGTTGGTCAACTTTGTTGGACTCTAGGTCTATTTTGGTCAAACCCAACCCAAAATGAGCCTATTATTAATAATGGGCTTCCCTTTGGCATTCTTAAGCGTTTGAGGCATTTCTCAAACATGCATCGGGTCTGAACCAAATAAGATTATCATTGACTTGTTTTGGGGAATAGCTTTCACTAGAAGAGGTTAATTTTAAGGAAACAATTGAAGGCTACTTTTTTACCTAAAGTTGGATTCTACACTAGAAAATTTTAAATTTTCCCACATTCATTGAAAATAATTTGCTTGCTAATATTTGAGAATTTTGACGTGTCAAGTAAAGAGTCCATTCATCAGAAGGTACAAAGAAGAGATCATTGTCAAGAGCTTGCAAAAACAAAATTATATGTTTTATTGTGATAATATTATTCTATGCAAGTTTGCAGCGCTGCAAGTAAAAATAAATGCTCCAAAATTTTGTGTATGTGATGTACATATTCTTATGTTGATGAACGGGTCTTACTCTACAAAATAACTTGTATTTGTTATTTTATGATAAACTGTAAATTGGGCATTTAGGATGCGGGCTCTCCCTTACGGATAGACTTTAATACGGTGATTGCATGCGTGGCAAACTGGGCACTCTTTTAGGTGTTGTTTATTTGATGAATGTAAGAATATCTGAGGGACCTGAGTGAGGCCAGTCTTACTGGTGGAAGCAAAAGAGATTTGTTGTTATTTTCAATTGTGAAATTTTATTTCAGCTCTTAGAAATTTTGTGAGATTGTGAGATTGTGAGTTTGCCACAATGCCCTACATGCAAAGCAAGAAAATTCCTTTGGCTATGATCGGATATATATTTAATGATGGCATAATGGTAAATATGATGAATGGCAAAGTTGTAATAATGAAAAAATTAATTAAATGTGTGAGATGAAGGAGGGCTTGCTGTGCTTGTCCACGTGGGTGACGTGGCATGGTGGGAGCCCAGTTGAAGGAGGGGAGCAGTACGTGAAGGCTTGGTGGTGTGGGATTATTTGTTCCCACATCGGAGGTTGTGTATGAATAATTAATAATTAAATAATATTGCCTATGATCAAGAGTCACCAAATTGGTTATCCACCTTTTGAGAGGAAGCCTGTGGTGGGAAGTTGTACTAATAAATAAATAAATTGTCTGAGTTTGGAACCGAGGCATTACAAGTGGTATCAGAGCCAACTTCGATAAGTAGTACAAAATTACAAAGACGACACATTATGGTGGACATTAGAAGTGTGAGTGTCAATTTGGATTCATGAATAATGAAGTATTGAACTTGCATTCATGATACTCTCCTCGTATAAATTGATGTGAGAGTGTATGCGAGCATGTTTTACCTTGGTATCAGAGTGGCGCAGCAGAAGCATGGTTGGTTTGAACCTACATTCATAGTGCCTTACACGTGGACACACTTTCCTCTTTAAAATTTTCTTTGTGGAATTTCATCGTAATACTTTTTCAACCATAAAAAAAAGAAAAAAAAGGTTATTTTCTTATAGTATTAATTCACTTTGATATTTATTATTTCAATTACAACCCTTAATCTTAATCTTTTAAGTTTGACGTACTCGTTTTCTTTCTGATGTTTCTTTTATGCACTTTCACGTTACCTATTACTCTTACGTATTCTATTAAGTTTTGAACTACTACTTATTAAATTATTATTAAGATTATCATTTTCCTTGTAATTATTTCTATTAGATTGTGAATTTTAATTTTGTATGTATACATTCACTTTACAATACTTTGATTTCACGATACTATATTTTCTACCATTTTACATCGTCTTATTCATTTCAGTATAATTTTTTTAAACAAGATTGTAATGTTTTATTTATATAGTTATGACATACTTCCACACATTATAAGTCCAATTCCTACTATTCATATGGTATAGCTTATATTCGATATTTAAAATCTATCCTTTTATATGAATATTTTATCGTTGTAATTTTCTACTCTTACTATCTCAACTTTTACTTCTATTTTTATATCATCAATTTCAAAAACGTAACATCATACTTTATTAAACACCCATTATCCAAGTACATATGGAAGATTACATCTTCCCATCTCCCGTTTTGGTGCAATCTGATGTCGAGAGGGTAAATCTGCAACTAGACATCAGTGGAGGCAAATTGTAAATGGATGTCGACGAGACAAAATCTGCAACCGAATGTCTAAAATGCAAACTACAATCAGATGTCGTAGAGAAAATTCTGCAACTTGACAAGCCTGCAGTTGGACACCAACGATGCGAACCCACAACAAAAATGGATTTTTTTTATTTTAATAACCCCCACTTTTGCTTATTTTTAAATCGTACATATAATTATTGTGTTTGCTTTACAAATTATTTTATGATATTAACTTATTATACAGAATTATTTTATATTGTCTATACTATTAAATAAATTTCATGCTCGTATATTTTCAAAACTTTTACCCAATAGTCTTCTCTTAAATTGCTAATTCAATTTTTATCTTGTAATATATGGTACTAATTCAGTTTGCGATTTTAATCATTCTACTGCTTATTAGTTTGATAAAATTTTGATTACCAAGCCTATTAATAATTTATCTATTGATTATGCTTCTCTTAATTCTTTCCAGTTGCTTTGTTTCCAAATTCTTTCACAATTAATAACTTAATTATTTTTCCTTTTCATCTAATACTTTATCTAATATTATTTCTGTATGAAAATTTCTTTCAACCTATACTATCTCTTATGCTCACGTTTCTTTTTTATGCTATTTTTCTAGTTTTCTTGTTCTGTTCTTATAAAATTTTTGCACTCATAGTTTCCTTATCTAAGTTTATCGTGTTTTTCCACATTACACATTTTTATACAGCATTTATTTTCATAAAAGTTTAGTTTTCTGTATACAATAATGATATTTTTCTTGGGCGTGTACGAAATTCAACTTCCACCCTAGTAAGTTCTGAGGACAAAACTGTTCTAAAGGGGAGAGAGTGTAACACCCTGCAAATTGAGTTATTATAATTTTGCTCCACGTGTGTTACGCACGTGTCTTTCGTACTATTACGAATAATATTCGTAACGTATTTTTATATAAATGTCATACGTATTTTATATTCCAATTACTTATATGTTTTCCGTTATCTCAAAATTCATTTTTATCCTATTTTTAGCCAACTCGAATATTAATTTTAATTTTTGTGTTTTACATGTATTGCACGTATTTTAAATACACATGTCGATTACGTAAATTCTACCGTTATGCAAAATATTTGTAACGTTATCAAAATAAATATTATTCATATGTTATATTCCGAGTATTTATAAATATTTCCCGGTTAATCAAATCTATTTCATATTTTGAATATTTTTATGTGCATCGCACGTAAATTTTTATGTGCATTTTTATTTCTCAATTTTTCTAAAGTCTTGCACATTTTTCTTCTTATTTTATTTGTCACATTTGCATTATTTATATTTTTTAATTAAAACCCGTAGGCCTAAAATCTATTTTAAAGCCCACTAGAAAATTTATTAAAAGAGAAGCCCATGATTTTATTCTACATTTTAAATTAGCACTTTGTAAACAAACATATATCCAAATGATAAACAAATTAAATTAATTAAAAAAATGAGAAGTGGGTTCACGTAGGGTGCACGTGCACGTGTGTGCAACTCAAAGGAGTTGGCCGTCTGTGCATGGGAAGAGGAGAGGATGGAATGAGTTGAATGGTTAGTAGTGGAATTATTAGTGGGAAATTAAGTTAGTTACTGGATAATCAATTAATTGCATTTAAATCCCACCCCTCCCATTTCCTAATCACAAAAGACAAACAAAATCAAAATGAAATATGAAGGTGATGTGCGGTTCCTGTTGCTGGCCAAAAAGCTTGCTGGCTTGGGGTTTTGTTTTGGGGCACGGTTTTCAAGGGGAAGGGGAAGGAATTTTAGAAGATGTTTTTGCTTGGAAAATTCTTCATATGGGTGGGTGCCTCTTCTTGCTTTCTAATTGTGTGTAGGATGCATGCTTAGGAAATTTATGTTAGAATGGTAGATGTAGCATAAGCTATTTAATTTCTTTATGTGATGCATATTGTATTGATATTCAGAAATTTTGTAGTTGGTAAATGTGGAAAAATGCTTGCTAATGAATGATTACAATGGGAAATTGTTATGTAGAGAATTTTGTAGTCCCTGGAAGTTTAGAAATGTACTTTATGAACAAATATTATTTAGTTATTAATTATTCATGCACAACATCCGATGTGGGATCAAATAATCCCACACCACGAAGCCTTCATGTGTTGCTCCCTTCCTTCAACTGGGCCCCCACCATGCCACGTCGCCCACGTGGACAAGCACAGCAAGCCCCCTTCATCTCACACATTCAATTCATTTTCCCATTATTACAACTTTGCCATTCATCATATTTACCATTATGCCATCATTATATGCCATTATTATTATTATTATTATTATTATTATTATTATTATTATTATTATTATTATATATATATATATATATATATTATAATGGGAAAAGGTCTTAGTGTCATTTGTTAATCTATCAACGCGTGTATAGCATGTGTATAACTAACTATTATAAATGAGGTCTTGGGTTCAAACCTAGACTACGTCTGAATTTTTACTTTTAAAAAACTATATTTATTAAGACGTGCATCGCACGTGTAAGTTACTAGTACATATATATATATGTCACCCCCCGCTTTCCAAAATACGGAATACGAGTACGTAACATAAGCACAGCGAATGACGTAAACACCATCCATAAGCTGTACCAAACTAACTCAATAATATGCAATAACAATCACAACCATGCAAGAAGGTATAATCACATGAACCAAGATAACTTCAATAATAAATGAAATAATCCAACAATAATAATATCCAACATCTGGGATAAAACAAACTCTAGGACAAAAGCCCAAAACAAGTACAATGTCATAACAATGATCAAAAGAAATAATCTAGCAATAAAGTAAATTAAGCAGCACAATCTTGGACTCCATCTTCTAGAATCATTGCTCACCAATTCCTGTTGGTAGAGATCCTTCGGTACCTGTGAATTCTTGATCTAAAAGAGAGAAAAGAATGTTCTTAGAGTAAGTCGTGGACAGCAAGTAGAGGGAAGCAGAGAATTATAGGAACATGTATAAAAAAGGAAAGGGACTGGATCAAAGTCAATAGCAAAGTCAATTATTGGCAATAATATCAAAGGTCTATGTTTAAGCAAGCATGAAATGAATAATGTCAAGTCAAGTTCAATTTTTTATGACAGTGTACAAGATCAAGCATGAAATGTCAAGTGCATGATGTAAATCATTTTATTAATCTATCTAGTGTACGTACTACTGCGTCCCATTCCACAGGTTCGGCGTAAGCACACAGTGTACGCTTTACACAGATGGTTAACTCAACAGATCATGTACTCGGCCCAGTAATTCGAAATTTACGGGATGTACGAAAATTACGAGAATTTATGGGATGTGCTGGAATTTATGGGAATCAGCTGGCAAGGGTCCCTACCAAGTACAGTCGCTGATTGCTCACTACCAAGTCAACCCATAATACTCTGACTTGTTATCATTTTATTTCATCCTATGTGAGCATGCAAGAATGTGTAAATGTTGTATTATGCTAGGTTTAACTAGTTCTACTCGTCACAGACAAAGCAAGAAGCAAACATATTAAATCAACACAATTCATGAAATCTAGACAGAATGACGTTGCTGTACAAAAACACAGATTATCGCTACTACAGAAAAGTAATTCTGGATCCGTCAGAAATTCTAGAAACTAGACTCTTTTCCAATTTCAGAGAATATATACACGATATATAAAAGCTACAGGAACTAGGGTGAAAGTCCTATTCTTTTCAAGTTTTATGTTCGGCAGCAAGCTGTAAATTGTGTTCACCTATTTGTTTCAGGTCAGAAAACTCATCAAATAAATCTATAAAAATTTAGGGTCCTTCATACACATTTCTAGTCTCAGCTAGATTTATTTCATATTTTTATTTTCTTGGTAACATGCTCAAATAAATTATGGAATAGCAAGATACGCATGCATTTGTGAATCTGAAAATTCTGACATAGCTGTACTAAAATGATAATATCTAACAAATTACACATCAAAATTCAAATTCGTAAAAAGTTTAGTAAACTAGACATCTTGGGCTAAATTTCATGTTCAGAAAGTTATTTCAAAATCTAACAGCAACATGGTCGAAAATCTGATTCAAAAAAAAACACACAGCAGTCCAGAATTTATTTTGACATGAATAGGCAACAATTTAATCGTACAATCATATAATTCATGCTAATTAATTGTTAAAATGCCAATAGATGTTTAACATGCATTTTCAGTTTCTTAGAAACAAGTCTGTCACATGGATCTAGTTATTTTTCATGTAATTGTGCATATGCAATGTACAAGGGGGACTAGGTTTTAGATCAAAGATAGCGGCACGATATTAAGAATATCTCGGTTAGCTCGTGTAAACCCTCAATAGACTTAACGGAATTTCAAATAGCAGTATGATAAAGAAAAGGACTGGATCTACTTGCAGAGATTAAGGGATCTTGAAAAAAACAAAATACTAGTTCAAGAAGAGACTTGTCTGTTAATTAGTAGATTCGAATATTTTAGAATAACAGGATTAGAATCCTGGGCAACGATCCACGAGAACACAGAAATACGTGCAACCACGAGCAAAATCCGAAACCAAAAAAGCAACTCAGAGCACACAAATAGCGATCACAAACAGCGGATCCAAAGCAAACAGCAAACGGCGAGACGGATCCCCTATGCCAACACAGCAAACACCAAAAGCCCACTGTCTTCTTCCTCAACTCGACAGAGAGAGAGAGAGAGAGAGTAGGCAGGAGAGGGGACGACGACCACGGCGGCGACTGCGGTCGGGAAGCGAAAGCAGCGGCGACCACGATGAGGGCGGCAACGGCGGCGCTGCGGTCGGGAAGCAACACAACGACCAGGGCTTTGACGCTTGCGGCGAACTCTATTTCTCGACAAATAGAGCAGGCGAAACGGCAGGGGATACGGCGAGGGGTGTTCGGGCTCAGGACAACGACAACGAGGGGATCTGTGGTGGATGCGGGGGTGCACTGAGGGGCGAAGACGAAACGGCGACGAAAAGTGGGTAATGGCGGCAACGGTGTCTCGGTGGATGGTGAGTTGGCTATGGGTTTGGTGGTAAAAACAGAGAAGGAGAGAGAGAGTCGAGGTTAGGGGATAGCAAAAATGGCGGAGAGAGAAAGAGAGAGAGAGAGAGAGAGAGAGAGGAATATAATTAGGGTTTATTAATGGGTATTTATAGGGGATTAAGAAATTGGGGTTTTGGGTTGCGGGTTTGTGGGTTTAGGGTACAGGTTTAGGCTCCAAAAAGAGATGAACAAGCATAAAACAATGGGATGAACATATAGTGGAACCAAACTCAAATCACGAAGAGTAAAATTTGCAATGAGCCAAAAATAGGAGAAAAGAGAACGGAATTATCAAAGAAAAATAAATGGACCCAAGAAAAGCAAAATTATAAAATAGAAAGAATCCAGATACAATAATCAAGAAAGCGAATAAAAATATAATAAAAATCCAAAATAGGAAAAATCAGGGTTACAATATATACTATATTATACTAGTATTATATATTCCAAGAAATGCGAGGTGTTACACAAACCAAGTAAGGAGGAGGGTTGTGTTAGATAGTTGACAGCCAGCATAAAATTTTGTATATGAACATGATCCTAATAAAATACGCACAAATGCTAGGGCATTCCCTGTAAGCGATGTGTTGTTCCTGCCTCCGGGTGATTCGAAAAATGAGCAAGGGGCATCGCACCGGCGCCCGGGTGTGGTGAAAAATGAGCAAGGGTTGCTGCACCAATCTGGACGTGTGCTGGTAAAGAAGCTAGACCAGAAAATAGGCTTAAGTAAGCAACTTGGTATATAGGAACATTGTCAGGAAAATGCATAGCACTAGTAGATACCATGATTAGAAAGAATAATAATATAGCTTATTTACAAGAAACAAAGTGGGTAGGGGAGAAAGCTAAAGAGATAGATGGTTTTAAATTATTATTATACCATTAAAATTAGAAATAGAAATGGAGCAGGAATTCTAGTAGATAAGAAATTTAAAAGAGATGTAGTAGGTGTTAATAGGAAAGGGGATAGAATAATACAAATTAAGCCTGTATTAGGGGAAAACATAATTAATATCATTAGTGCTTTACCAGCACACGTCGAGAGCATATGTTTTTTCCACAAAATTATGATCTCAGAGATTCGAAATTATGATACAAATTAAGCCTGTATCGAGAGCATATGTTTTTTCCTCAAAATTATGATCTCAGAGATTCGAAATGCTCTAGGAATGATGAAAATAGGAAAAGCTTTAGGACTGGATGATATACCCAATGAAGTTTGGAAGTGTCTTGGCAATGTAGGAGTGGGTTGACTAACAAAACTATTTAATAAATTTTTTAGGACTAAGAAGATTCTCGATGAATGGAGAAATAGTATTTTAGTACATATATATAAAAATAAAGGATATATACAAAGTTGCTCAAACTACCGAGGAATTTAATTAATGAGTCATACGACGAAAATTTGGAAGAGAGTGATCGAATATAGACTGAGACTAGAAACTACAGTGTCTGAAAATCAGTTTGGGTTTATGCCTGGGAGGTCAACAATAGAAGCAATTTATGTACTGAGGAGACTTATGGAAAAATATAGGGAGAATAAGAAAGATCTACATATAGTTCTTATAGATCTAGGAAAAGCATAGGATAAAGTCCCTAGAGACATAGTATGGTAGGTGTTAAATAATAAAAAAGTTACTATTCGGTATATTGGGATAATTAAGGATATGTATGAAGGGACAATGACCACAACTAGAACAACCATAGGAGAGACCAGTGATTTTCCTATTACAGTTGGTTTACACCAAGGTTGGGATTTAAGACCATACCTCTTTACTTTGGTTATAGATGAATTGACACGGGGAATACAAGATGAGGTGCCTTGGTGTATGTTTTTTGTCGATGACATCGTTTTAGTGGACGAGACTAGAGCAGGAGTTAATGCTAAATTAGAATTGTGGAGAGAAACTTTGGAAGCTAGATGCTTTAGGATAAGCAGAACTAAAACAGACTATATAGAGTGTAATTTTAGTGATATTCAGAATACAAATGAGGAAGTAGTGAACCTTGATGGCCAAGAGATACCTAAGAGAGACCGTTTCCGATATTTAGGCTCGATTATACAAAGAGATGGGAGATTTGTGAAGATGTTATACATAGGATTTAAGCATGGTGGCTTAAGTGGAAAACATATACCTTTGAAGTTGAAGAAAAAAAAATATTCTAGGAACAACCCCCGACGCTCCTTAACCACCACAACGCCACGTTCAGTCCCCAAAACAGCACCCCGTTGCCTCTTCTTCAACCCTTGCTGCACCATCAACAATTTCGCAACCACCTTCGTTGCCGTCACCCAACTACCACCATCGAAGCTCCTCGTTGCTCGTTGTTCGCTGTGCCAGCATTGCACCCGACCAAAACCCGACACCTGCACAACCTGAGCCCGACATCCAACTTGCTGCCTCCTTGAGCTCCTTACTGTCTTTATTTCTACAACTTAAACCCGGTAACTCAGAAGTTGAAGCCCATTTCATTTCTATTGTCGTTCGTTGCTGACTGTTGCGGTTGCTACTGCTACTATCCTTGTTGATTGTATTGCTGTTCTTCTCCCGTCGATTCTCGTCGCACGCGCAAACGTCATATATGGCAAGCGTCTCTTGTACACCCTTATTGTTCTTGTGCATGCACTTTCTTTGAACTCTCGTAAGTATTATCTCTATTTGATCATCGTATCTTGAAGTCCGTTTATCATCCACATTCATGAAAATAACCATTGTAGATATAAATTATTGAACTATAATATCATTGCATGCCTTGTGATCGTTTTGTGTTAAAATCAAACGTTGTATTGAATCCTTCCATTTGCCTCCGTTGATTCAATACCCACAAAAAAAAATCATAGATTTCATTGTCACCATATGCATTGCATGAACACGAAATAGAATCATATATGAATATGTGTATATAGATAAATATAGTGATTTGAAGGAATTTTGATTGTTTGTAATATTATAGTTTTGTCCGTAGTTTAATATCGTAGATATAATAATAACTTTCATCATGTTAATAATAGGAATCCATTCTAATTACTAGATGTGCATGTATGTTCAATTCTACATATTAAACAACATGTTTGTAAATCACAATCGTTACAATTACAATTATTATATTGGTGTCCTACTGCGTAGTTCAACTTGTATTGAGATTATGACCTACTTACCGATAATATAAATTACAACTTCATAAATAAAAGATGTAGCCCTCTATGTCTGGAATCCAGAACATCTAACGGTTTTACAATCTGACTTACAGATTCCAATATATTCAGATTTTCAACCTGTAACGTCTAAATTCCATAATACAGTTTGGAAAATACATCGTCATGTTTAATTTATGGAAACAGTAGATTAAATTAAGAATTATGAACTGAAATTAATTATTTTGTTATTGAACAATGTTAAGAACTAGATTATGGCTTTTAGAAGATTTTTAAATGATATTTTAGTCAGTTTATCTATATAATAGCTCGACATTGAGTTCTGCCTGAACAGTAGTCTCATAAAGAACTCACTGATAGATGTAGTTATTATAATGAGAATGTGTCGTGTAAATATGTATTTGAACCTAAAGGGAGTCTAGTTTCTGGAACCCCTGATGGAGCCTGATTCTCTTTCCCGTAGCAGTGGGAAAGTCAGCTTTGTACAACAACATATTGCTATCCAGAACTGTATTCTCATGTTTTAAAATGTAAATATCATTAGTTTTGCATATAATGAATTGAACTAGTACATCATGCATTGCATAGCTCTTGATACATCTTCTATATTATTCTTGACACCCGTTTTCATCGATTGCATGTTCATGTTTAATTATAATAAAATAATAACAAGCCGGGGTAATAAGGGAACGAACGACTTAGTAGTGGACAATATAGGAGACTGTACTCAGGAGGGGGCCCGTGTTTCAAATTGGTCATTGTTATTGGTCATGATATTTTTTATTGGTCATCGATTAATTGCAGATTACTGACTACAGTATCTCGATTTATCGTATATAGGTCATCAGTCATCGTCATTGGTCATTGGTCATTGTTATTACAAGACCCGAGTGCACGACCCTGTAGAATTCACCATTATAGTCTAAATGTGCACTTGATTGTATGCACCCGAACCTGTGGTTTGGGACGCAGAATTTCATATATTAGATAGGTTAATAAAAGATTGGTAGACTTAAGATTGACACTGAGCATCGACACTTGTATTATTAATCATTGTTTTTTGTTTATCGATCGTTGATTATTAAATATTAGTTATCGATCATTGCATTATTTATTACTGTTTATCGATCATTGCAATATCGACTATTGTTGACTGACCCTTGCACTAGTGATCATGTTATCGTCTGTTTGTTATTGACTCTGATATCGTTCTAATTTCTTGTTCTTGTTATATCGTCATTTTATTGTTTAACTGCTTGCTACTACTGGCGCCCAAAGCTTGCTCTAACGGGTACTCCCTCCTTTCTTTAAGTTAATGTTTATACAGGTACAGATGATGACATACGAAAGGAACTTGGCGAACTGTTTCTTTCATTGTATATTCTCGAACTTTTTGTAAGTTCTTGTATCACAAATATTGGTTATTGTACAATATTCTTGTTCAAGTGACTATTATTGGATTGTTGAGCTTACTGGTACTGTACAACTTATAGATGATAAGAGTTGTCATACTTATATCATTCGCTGGGTCTCAGTTACGTACCTGTGTTTCTGTATAACGGGAAGTGGGGGTGATAAATAATAATAATAATAATAATAATAATAATAATAATAATAATAATAATAATAATAAAGGTTAATTACTAAAGCACAAGAAAAGCCATCTATTTGTCCAGTACGAAAAAAAGGTCCAGTACAAAGGGATGCACCAAAATAAAAAAAAAAGTCCAGTACGAAATTGATTTTTATTTTGGATGACTTTTATTTGTGCTTTTAGCACTAGATACTAGATTACCTATAGCTGACAACTTTAGATTATCCCTTTTACTGGGAGGGATGCCCAAAAAATGCGGAAAATATAGGAAACCCTCAATAGATTTATTAATGGCATGAAACTTTTTAATAAATATTCTACTATTCCTCAAAACTTTTTAGTAAATATTCATTATTCTACTATTCCTCAAAACTTTTTAGTAAATATTCTACTAATCCTCAAATTCAAAATGATCCATATAATAACCATTATGGATAACTCTCAACTTAGTCGATTACCAGTATTAATTCTTCTCTTCCTACAACGATTCTACCAAGTATTCATTATACCTGTCTTACATTTAATTTCCCAAGCCTTTTCGCGAAAAACACCCCTCATATATTAGGTCAAATAAAAGTCCTCATGTTTTATCGGTAAACGCGATAAACCCCCCTAATTGAGAATTGCAGTCAACTCCTATATGGAAACCCTAAAAACTATGTGAAATATCCAAATTGTCCTTATATTAATACACCATTTAGATAAATAATAATAAAAAATTTTAAAAAAAACCCAAACAAATCACTATCTCTCTCTCCCCTAAAATTTGTCTCTCTCCCAAATCCAAATCCAAATTCAAATCTCCATCGCCACCAAACCCGATCTCCATCATCCCCGACCTCCTCATCATCACCCCCAACATCCCCATCTCCCCTGAACCCATCCTCCACCATTCCCCAGCCTCCTCATCACCACCACCGATAGCTCCATCTCATCCCCCGGCATCCTCATCTCCATCATCATCATCCCCAACCTCCACCATCATCATCCATCATCATCATCCCCGACTTCATCCCATCTTCATCATCATCATCCCCGACCTCCACCATCAGCATCCATCATTATCATCCCCGACTTCAGCCCCATTTCCATCATCATCATCCCCGAACTCCACCACCATCATCCATCATCATCATCGCCGACTTCAGTCACATCTCCATCATCATCATCATCATCATCCCTGACTTCCAACCTCCTCATCCCCACCAAAGAAATATTCTACATGTAACACCAATATATAAAGATTTTGTTTTTTATTTGTATTTGGATTTTATTTTTGGATTTTGATTTGGTGGAGAGAGAGAGAGAGATAGAGAGAGATAGTGAGATCATTTTTTAATGTGTATTAATATAAGGGCAATTTAGAAATCTCACTCCCATTTTTAGGATTTCCGTATAGGAGTTGACTGCAATTCATAGTCGGGGGGGGCATTTTTAGGGTTTCCGTATAGGAGTTGACTGCAATTCATAGTCGGGGGGGGGGGGGGTTATCACGTTCACGGATAGAATATAGTAATTTTTTGCTTTGACCCTATAGTTGAGGGGTGTTTTTCGCAATTTACCTCCTTTTTGCAAAGGAACCATAGTGGGAAAATAAAAGGACAATAAATAAACAAATAATTGACAGTCTCTTCATGAGAATTACATAATAAGCATTTCTAACTACGTGCAAGATTTCTCTTATCCAAATTATCAACAGTGAATAATTTATTTTTTAACAGCAAGCTAAACCAAAAATTCTAAATTTTTTAGGAGCAATATTCTGCCAAATGCACTTATAAAAAGGTAAAGAAACTCCATCATTATTTTAAAAAGTATAGAATGATTTGATAGCATAAGTACCCATACCAGACCACTACTATTTGGCATCATCTCTGGCTTTCCATCCATAAAAACTCAAAAGAACCATGTGTTGAATATGCTGAGAATGTTCCTTAATAGATAAATTTATTGTGAATATGCCAATCCCTGCTATTATTGTGAATAAGGAACAACAATACAGAGTTTATTATTACCACTCTACACTTTAGTCCAAAATCTTACAATATCTCTGATGCCAAAAATTTATTGTGAAACACTGGTTCTAAAGCTTTCCAAACACCTTTCCAAAATGAAGAGGCTTGAATAGATAGTTTAAAAAATGAAGATCCCACACTTTTTTTCGTCTATGATATTTATTCTTAACTAATCAAATCCAACTAAGATCATCTTGCTTAAGGACATTCAAAAGTCATTTCCCCAAAGAGCGAGGTATTGATTTCTTATGTCCAGGATAACCAAACCACATTCTACTTAAGATTCACAAATTATGTCTTTGCCAATTACTAAGATGTTTGCCAATGTTACCTGATCAAACGAACTTCCTTGCAATCTTGTCAATTCTCTTAGTCACCCATGAAGGAATATTGTAACCCCTGTTCCCGTATATATGTATTTTTCGTGTATTTTCTGTATTTAAAATTTTTATAACTTTCTTCTCGGTTTTAAATTCTTTTTCCAACAATTATATTTTCAATTGATCAAATTTTAACAAAATATTATTCTGGTTTCTAAGAAGTTTTCTATTTCATTTTATTATTCAAAAACTTTATTTATTTCTAATAACAATGTATTTTAATTTTATTTTATATTCCTAATTGATCGACTATTTACATTTTAGCCCAAACCAATTATATTATTGCTATTTGGATTTTTATAAAATCATTAAACTCAAATTCCATTTTGATATGTATATATATTATCATTATTGTTATTATTATTACTTTTGAATGTTGATTAAAATTCATCTTTCGTTATTTATTAATTAGTGAAAGTTTATTGATCTTAATCTATATTTTATGATCATTGGAGTATAGATTTTGTATACTATTGATTTAATTAATTAATTGCTATTTATTATATTCCAATCTCGTTTATTTTGCGAACTCCGACATCCTATTGCATTTATTAGTATTGGAGTATTAATTCGATGCATACTAACTGATTTATTTGTACTAATACATTATTATATATTTATTCATTTATTTAATTATTTAACTATTTAATCTAAAACCTATTTTCTATTAGATTTAAACCCAAAACCTTATAAGCCTATCTCCTATTGGATCTTACCCGTACCCGCTACCCATTTACCCATATCCCTAATCCTAATCCTATAAATAACCCTGTTTAATCTAAACCCTAATTACTCTCTTAATCACTTAGCCAAATCTAATCCTGCCGCCTAAACCCAATCCATGTTCAACGTCTCCTTCCTCACACTCGATCGCCCCTGCATCCCACCACCTTTTGTCTTCATCTACTCCGTCGAGCCTCCCGCTCGTTGCCTCGTCCCCTTGACTGCACCCTCACCACACCCTCCACCTGCACCACTGTCACCACCCCATCCCTCCTTCACCATCCCAAAGCTACTACACCTCTGTCCTCACCCCCGAGAACCCATCTTCGGCCCATCGACTGCATCTTCACCTTCCCGTCGAACCGCCCCTCATCCCCCTTGCCAACCCACCATCGCCATGGTTGCTTCCCCCTTCCTCTATTTTCCTCGCCAAAACAGAGCACCCACTCGAGCCCCGCCATTGCCTCAACCTCCATCTCCATCTTCCCCCGACTGCGACCACTACTCGACCTCGCCGCCCTCCTCGCCAGCGATCGCCGCCCTGTCCACCGTCGTCGTCAGTCGGAGCCGAAACACCATTGTTGTATGCTGTTTAGGAGCGATGTTGTTTGCTGTGTTGGATCGTGATGTTTGCTGAGTGGCCAAGTTTGCCGTTTGTTGTTCTGTTTCCAGGGGATCGCTGGTTGCTGTGTTTGCTGTGTGGCCATTGATTCACTGCTTGCTGAGTTGGGAAGTTTCCTTTTGTCGTTCTACCATTCTGCTGTCGGCGGTTTTGATTCGCTGTGTTGCTATTTTGCTGCTCTTGCTGTGTTCGTGGCGCACGTGTATCGCACGTACTTTCGTGTTTGCATGTGCGTTCATCGCTCTTCCGTCGATCATCATGATCATCATCGAGATCAGTGCCCGATTGTCGCCCGGGATCCATTCTCGTTATTCTATATCTTGTCAGATTCATCGTCTACACTTAAGGCAAGTAACTTGTATAATTTTTATTTGTATACAAGTAAAAAATACCGCATGTAGTCTCGCTCTCGTATTGTGTCTGTTCTCATGATCATCCCTTGTTAGATCTTGATCTCATTGTTTGATCCATCCCTAGTATTGATCCATCATCATAGTTGTCACACTCACGACATGAAAATAAACTAGATCTAGTTAGACTTTTGACGCATGTATATATGTTCTTCGTGATCTATGATAAGTTGTGTATTTGTTGTATGTTTGGTGTATTAGATGTGTTATCTTGTAGTAGACTTGTAAATACCCATATCATGTTGTTTTGAATATCTAATATATCATATCTTACATCATGCCTTGATTTGGATCTATTACATATGACTTGTTTGATTAAATGCATGAAAAGAGATTTTGTTTTGCTGCTGCCCTGTTTTGGTTCAGTATTTTAGACCTTGTTAAGGTCAATAAATTAAATTATTTTGTGACTATGGTTCATAGACCTCGCTGTCTATTTTTCAGAACTTTTGACAGATTTCGATTTCGATTTGTGATGTGTGAGTTATTGCTATTTACTGCAGTTGTGTTGAAATTTCCAGATTCTGTTTTATGAGTTTGCTGTATGGTTGTTTATTTTAAAACTAGTGTTAAAAGTAAGATTTGGATCTAATATTTTTCTGGGTATGACTAGACCTGACTGGGATCAACCCCTAATTTTTATATATTTATTTAATGAATTTTTTTGAATTATTCCATGCTTGTGAACAAACGAATATATTTCCAAACTGCATGCTGTTCAGTAAAGAACCATATTTTCAACTTGATTCCAATTGTTGTTGATTAAAACTTTGTGAATATGAAATATAGCCTGCTGTGTCTATTTTACAAAACTTTCAACGGATTTGGATTTCGAGTTATACTTTGTGATTTATCACTGTTTTGGTAATGCTGTGTCTAAAATTTCAGGTTCATAAATTTGCTGTATCATTCTGTTTTCCAAATTAAATTGGCTATGCTATCTGTAATGGAACTTAATGAAATTTTATATGATGATTCTAGAAATGCTAGGGAACCTTCCAGATTTTTTCTAGATTTAATTATGGTATTTTTATACCTTTTTCATGCTTATAAATAAAACTTTACTTTTCTGGCTGAACTTGAATTTTGTATAAAATGCTGTTTTGAGCCCTGTTTCT
The DNA here is from genome assembly GCA_017893485.1 of Hemerocallis citrina. Taxonomy (NCBI): domain Eukaryota; kingdom Viridiplantae; phylum Streptophyta; class Magnoliopsida; order Asparagales; family Asphodelaceae; genus Hemerocallis; species Hemerocallis citrina. The sequence goes on from CM030366.1 coordinate 41,665,007, forward strand.
GTAGTTATTATATGACTTGTGTATATGCACTGGATTTGGCTAAGAGTCTAGTTTCTAGATTTTCTGACTGATCCAGATTTGCATTCTGGTGGCAACGGAAATCTCAGATTTGGTGCTGTAGTGTCTTGTTGTCCAGAGTTGAAAGTCTCATTGTCCTAGTCTATTATGAATTGTTTGTCATCCATGCATGTTTCCGTCCAACCTAAACCTATTCCTCGTTCCTTGCCATATTTTTCATGCTCTATTTTTGCACGTATATGCCTGCTTTAATAATAATGACAAGTAATCAAGCCGGGATTAAGAAAAAGATCTAGTAGTGGAAAATATAGAAATGTGTACATGGAAGGGGGCTCATGTTTCCCACCTGTTACATATTTCATGATTACATGATACATGATCCTGATTACATGTTTACCTGATTACCTGACTGCATACTTTCCTATGAGAAGGTGTACTCAAAAGGGGGCCCGTGTTTCCCACCTATTTACCCGACTACATACTTTCCTATAGGAAGGTGTACTCGGAGGGGACTTGTAGGTCCTACTTGATACATGATTACCTGTTATATGATTATATGATGCATGATTCTGTTTACCTGTTTACCTGATACCTGAGTACACGGCCCAATATAATTCACTACGAAATCTAAATGCAACTTGTTTGAATGTAGCAACCATGTGGTAAAATTTGGGATGCATGAAGTGCTACCTAGATAGGATTAAATACAAGACTTGAGAATACCTGATCACTTGCACATTCCTGTTACATGTTTACCTGTACATGCTACCTGACAATTGTTACTTGTTTACCTGTTTGCATGCTACTTGACACTTGTTACATGTTACCTGCACCCTGTTGTCTATCATCTCACTTGATTCTATTTCTTGGTTTTAGAGTTAGTTGCTCTGTTTTCTGTCACATACCTTTCATGCTTATTTCAGTACTTGCTTCTGTTGCTACTGTATTTTTCTTATCCATTTTCGTACTTGTTGCCGGCACTACATGCAGCCCGTAACTTGCACAGACGGGCGTATTGTTTTTTTTTCCCTTTTCCTGCAAATTTTCAATTTGCATATTTCGGTGACCAGCTGCCTGAAGGAGTAAGTGACCAAGTATTCTAGGCTGGCTGGAGTTTCTTGCTTGAGTTTATTTCCTGTTTTGAATAAATTGTATTTTTCTACTTGGATTTTGTATTGGGCAGTTTGTCCCAGAATTTATAACTTGTTTCCAGATCTAACTATTTAAGGAAATTTGTATTTGTTTCAAGTAATTCATGTTGGTTATATTAACTTGTTTCAAACATGCGTGCATGGTTATTCCTGTTTATTTCTTGTTTACTTCTTGTTATTTTTTGTGACTTGTTAAAAAGATCCTTACAGCTTATGAATGGTGAAAGTCATTCGCTGGACTTGTGTCGCGTATCTATATTCCGTATTTCTTTTTGGGAAGCGGGGCATGAAAAATATAGACACATCATATAAACAGGGATGGAAGAGAGAATAGAATTTACTAAAGTGAGTCGCATTCATCTAAGATAATTGTTTTCTGGTCCATTCATTAATTCTAGATTCTACTTTGTCAATCATAGATAACCAATCATCTGCACGAAACTTAACTCTTCTTAACTAGCATTACAACAAAAAATTTGGACACTTCATTCTGTCTACTATTAGAACCACATAACCAAATCACAAAGGTTTTGGAAAAATTAATAAACATTCTAGAAACCCCTTCAAAGAAATATGTAAGAACCTTTTAATTTCTAACAGTTATATCATTAGGTTTGGCAAATCAAATAGTATCACCATCATATTCCAAATTTAATATACAGTCGAAACCACTCAAACCTTCTTTAATACTATTGTTCTAATCTTTCTAAAGCATCTCACTGAAAACATCAGCTAGAAGAACAAATAATAGTGAAGAAATATGTTCACTTTGTCTTAGATCTCACTTGCATTCAAATTTGTTATCCTCTTCTCCATTAATTATAACAGAAGAGGTGTCAGCTAAAAAACTAGATTTAGTTCAAGATATCGAGTTAACTCCAAAGCCTCTGTGGAGGAGGGTTTCAAAGAAGCTATCATTCAACCTTTCCATATTCTTTTTGTAACACCATGTTCCAATTGTACGTATTTTTCTACATATTTCTTTTATTTCAGTTATCTATATTTTTCCTATTATTTTGAACTCATTTGCATACACTATACTATTTAATTATTTGTCAATTAGTGTTAAAGCCCAAATTTTTATCCTTTGTTGTGGATCTTTTATTTGATTTGAAACCCAAACCCAAGCCTAAACCCTTTAAACCAAGTGCAAACCTGAACCCAAAACCCAAAGCCCAAACCCTAACCCTTTACTACCTATTTATTACCCCTAATCCCCATCTCAAACCTTAAACCCCTAACCCTAGTAACCCTTCATAATCCCCTTCTCCACCACACAGCTGCCAATTTCATCAATAGCCTACTCCCCCACAACCATGCAAGCACCATTCATCTCCAATCCTCCAACTCCTCTCCATTACTCCAACTAAACAGACAGTAACTCCATCTCATCCCCATCCTCCATCTGCTGTCTCCTTCATCCTGACCCCCCCCAATGAACTTGCTACCCTCCAACATCGAACCCAAAACCGAAAACATCCCTTTCATCTCCACAACCCAACTCCACTACTACTTTTCCCTTTGCTATCCATACCCGACCACCCTGCTTCCACCACACCTCCCTATCTAAACCTGAACTCCAACTCCACAGCCTCCATCACCATCAGCCCCTCAAACCGACCAGCCAACTCCACCCCTTGCTGCCGTCGCTTGTTGCCCTCATTGTCATCACCGTTAACGTTATCGCTGCCCTTGCCATTGTTGTTGTCGTGTGGCTGCCATACTTGCTATCGTTGAAGTTTTCATGTTGTTGCCCTTGTGCTGCCACCCATTGCCCTCATTGCTTCTCTTCTTCTCGTTGTTCATCCACATTCGTAATCATCGTATAAGAGGCATGCATTTCTTGTACTCTTGCAAGTAGTTCTAATTCTCATCTAACGTATTATCGACTTTTAATCGTGATCCTTTCTTGCTTTATTCAAATCTTGAACCACTCTTTGTATACCCATGTTGAACTGTCCTATTTGATTTCTTTCAATTCGATATTCATAGAAAGACCCATATAATTTCATTATCATGACACCATATTGCATACACCACGTAAGCACAACTTAGTAATGTGTGTGTGTGTGTGTGTGTGTGTGTGTGTGTGTGTGTGTGTGTGTGTGTGTGTGTGTATATATATATATATATATATATATATATCATGTTACGAGATTTGTTTTGATTTATTACCATGCTCTAGATATGTCCATCGTAGAAATCTGACTTAATTACTGAATATGATAATTGTAGATATTTTTGTGAATCGTGATTTTAAAATGAGCGTATTAGATTTTTTGTTATGTCTTTTGCCAGACTTTGTACTAGGAAATGACCCAGTCCCTTGTAGCTAAATTTGGAATGTTATGCATGTAGATTATAGCCCTCTGAGTGCAGAATCCAGAACATCTTTTGGATTTGTACTATAACATCTAAATTTTTAGAAAACTATTTGAGATGTATCGTCTTGGTGAATTAATTAGAATAACAGATTGTTGGTGGAAGTAAAATCTGAGATTAATCAGAAAGTTAATGGACATTGTTAAGAGTTAGTTTATAACTTTTGTAAGGTTTTTTAATGAGTTTTCAGTAGAATTATATGCATGAGAATTTGACCATATGTTGCGCCTAAACACTAAACCTGCAAAGCACTGACTAATAGGCATGGCTACTGAACTTAGTTTGTGTCGAGTGAATAGGCGTTGAATTCGTAAGAGGATCTACTTTCTATAACCCCTAACAGCTTTGGTTTTTCTTTCATGTAGGAAAGTGAGTTTTAGTGTTGACCTGTATTGCTGTCCAGAATTGTATTTTATGTTCTTGAACTATATGTATATATTGTTATTCGTGCTTAATAAATTGTACCGACACAGTGGATTGATAAATTACCTCTTTATCATGCATTTTCATATACCACTTGATACTTTCATGATTACTGCTCTTGATACCTTCTTGATTATCGTCTTAATACATGCATCGTTATTGTTAAAGTCATTGCTATTGTTTTGGATGATGGAACTAAGTGCCGCATGGAACTAAGTGCCACGTTGCAAGAATAGATGGGGGCCACCTCTAAAGTTCGTGGGTGCCACCTCTAGAGTCCAATATCCTAAAAAGTGATATGACTGTCTTGATACCACCGTTCCCACTGGTTGCACTGAATGCATGTTTATGATTAACCATATAAAAATAATAACAAGACGGAATTATAAACGGTACGACTTAGTAGTGAACAATATAGGAGAGTGTACTCAGAAGGGGACACGCATTTCCCGTAATAGTGATTCTTGATTAGTGGTTCTTGAGTACTAGTTTCATGTCTTGCTTATTGATACTGTCATTGAAATACTCAAGTACATAATCTTGTAGAGTTCATCACTTAAGTCCAAACGTTCAATTGCTTGATATGCACCCAAACTTGTGGTAAGGAATACAGGAATGTATGCACAAGATAGGTTAATAAAACTGATATACTTAAGATGAACACTGAGCATTGACATGATTACGAGATTCTTTTTTACATGATTACATGATTCCTGATTATATGATCCCGATTACCAATGATTATACCTTGAAGTCTTGATTGCACTTGGTCTTGGTTGTTACTTGCATCGTACATGATCATACTATTTTTGTATTTGCACTGCTACTTCTTGTTTCCTTCCATGTTATACCTTGTTATCTTGCTACCATACTGTTTGTTACTACTTGTCATCTGAAGCTTGCTCTAACGAACACCCCACACACAACCTCTAATGATGTTTATGTAGATACTGAAGATGAGTTACCTAAGGAACTTGGTGGACAAACTTTCTAGACGATCGTGATTAATTGTTACGTCATTGCTACTTTATATTGTTTAGTTTTTAGTCGCTATTTTAACTAGTTTTCATAGCAAACTGTTTATCGTATTGCTTTTATTTTAGTACATTGTATTCTCGAGCGTTTTGACCCGAAGTTTATGTTTATGTTTTTCTAGATGATAGTTACTTGAGGATTATTTTATTCCATTTCATATTTATGTGATCATTATTATTGCATGCGTGGATGTATTTATAAATATCTTATTGAGCTTATGACTGTACAGCTTATGAATGATGCAAGTTGGAATGCTTGTATCATTCGCTGGCCTTAGTTGCGTTTCCGTATTTCCGTATACTAGGAAGCGGGGCATGACACTTTTTGCAAAATCAGTTTTTATTAAAATACCTTCTGTGTACAACCATGAATAATCTCTTGAGCACAAGCTACTCTCTCTCTCTCTCTCTCTCTCTCTCTCTCTCTCGCATGAAACGTACATTGGGATTTGCATATAATGACATCATTTGATATACAATGAACTCGACATGCATATGTAGTCATGAAGATAATACTATTTCAAATGTAATTGTTTTGATACATTATGTGAAATGATCGAATATAAATTATTTGGCACTACAAGAAAAATAGTGTGTTTGAGAAACTCAATTGGCTCTATGTGCAAAATCATATGTTTGAACTGTTCCGTAGAAACTAGACTGTTTGTCAAGTACGTAGTCAATCATGAGGTTAATTATGAAATTTCTAGATATACGTGCTAGGAAGGTATAGCATGCCTTGCAATGATGCTCCGCACATTGACGGATATGTGTTATATAGTTGGGCTCCACAACAACGTCGGGTGGTGATATCGTTTGGACTCATAGGAAATACATATAAGATAAGAATATTAATGAGAACTATAATGGACGTTGATAAAAGAATTGTAAAATCATTGTATTGTTTCAATTTACATTATAAAAATGACTATTTTTTTACTCAAAGATAGAAAACGCCACCGTGTTTTATTAATGAGAAATAATAAAACAAGAGTTTATTTTACATAATACCCAATATTCAAAGAAATGCAAGAAACAAATTACTTATGTAATTTCCTTTAATATTGAAAATCATGGCGGACATATACATGCATTGAAAAGTATTGTTTCGCTTTGTTTCATTAAACATAAATGTTATTGAAAATTTTAATGACAATTCAACTGATCAATGAATATTGAATAAGTCTTGTTTTGCTTATTTTTCCAAAATTTCTGTATGTATTTGTGAACTTTATTTGCTATATTTTTATCATTGTGTTTGAAATAGTAGTTGATTTCGCATTTGACTTAGTACTTGAGATCATACTGACATCGTATTGACAACATACCTGGTAATATTTTGAAGACTATGAACTTCGTATTTGACATATCTGCTTAATGAAAGGGTTTATATTCTTAAAACACAATTGAATGTTTTTTTTTTTTTTTGATAACAATGATAGAATCATGAGATTCTAGCCAAATATATTAATAAAAGTAGAGGGTACAAGGAGGCACGAATTTACAGCAAGTAAAAACGACAAAAAACAACAAAAGCAGGAAAATAAAACCAGAAAGCAATCAAGTTAATTGCCCAGAATATACAACACCAATACACAGCGGAAATAGCGCTAAAAGAGAGAACACAAAAGTTCAGAACCAAACGACAGGCCAACCTAAGAAACGCAACCTGACGGGCGTGCAAAATCCCTAATGCTGTCGTCCAAGGGAGTTTAGCCGCCAAAGGAGAACAGCAGACCTGATGCACCTCGACGGCCAAGAGAACCTCACCAGAACCGATAACCAAAGCAAAAATAGGCAAAGCGGGTGCACAGAGACACCTCCGATCATCAGCCAGAGGCTGTACCACTTGGTAGGGGACAATTCAGCTAAGAACCTGGTACACCCGAAAGCTATCCAATGCCAAGCCAACCCAGCGAAGTTAACAAGCCACGGGAACTGAAAGAAGAAAAAACAAAATAACAAAGCCCTCCAATATGAGGAAACAAACCAACGCCGCTCCCTTAGGATGCGCAGATACTCAGATCAACAAAGGAGAGGGGAGAACCTCCCAAATGAACACTGCATTGCAAACACACTACTCAAAATAAACTAACATTAAGTCCAAATAGAACTTCCAGTCCAATTCCATGCGGTGTCAAAAGCACCGCATAGAGGAAAAAAGGCAGCCACAAATCACCATATGACCACAGAACATATATACAAATTATAGAACAAGAACAACCAAGTAACCTCATACTGTTATACCAAAAAACAGTATATACAAACACCAGACAATGTATAGCAACAGAACAGACAATAGGTGAGGAACTTGAAAACTGAACATGGCCAGCGAACGTAGATAGTTTAGCAGTAAGCATCGACTAAGAAATCAGGCAACCAGACCCAAAAACCCAAAAGGACCAGCTCACTAAACAGCGAAAGCAACCAAAAGAAGAACAAAATTAGCTATACCATAGATGAGGAAAAGAGCGTTGCCTACACAAAATCTGAACCGGCTACCATAGCATCAGTTCTGCATAGAAGAAGAGGTGGTAAGAGAGCAAAAGAAGAGTACCCAAACACATGACACCAAAACCAAAAAATTAAATAAAAATGTAGTTAGAAGAACGTAAGAACAAATAAGCCTGGTCTAGACGGTGAAGATGTAAGGCCACCAATTTATCGTGAGATTAAGTGGATGTCCAAAATTTAGTAAAGAATAAGAACTCCTCGATGATTGAGTCAACCGACTTCTCTGAGTGGGAAAAAATACGATGGTTCCTTTCGGACCATATCACCCAAATGATTGAAATAATGGAGATAGCCCAAGAATTACGAAACTCTTTCCTACGAAGGAAGGATATCCAACACGAATCGATAGAGATGGGGATAGAAGGAGCTTGCCATGCGAAAATACAGATTTCCCACAACGGTTGAATAAAAGAGCACTTAATGAAGAGGTGATCGACATCCTCATGTTCAGACGAACAAAGAAAGCATAATTGACCTATGGTGAGGTTCATTTTATTGAGCACATCTACGGTGAGAAGTTTGTTGTTAAGGGCGAGCCATGTGAGGATTTTAGACTTCAAGGACACAGAACAACTCCATAAAGATTTAGCCAGCTGCAACTTGACACCTCCAAAATTAAGGAAGTTATAAAAGGATTTAACCGAGTATTCACCTGAACTGGTCCAACGCCACTTAAAATCATCAGTGGGGTGCCAGGAATAACAGCTCAGTCTTGTGAAAAGCTCTTGGAGCTCCGACTCAAGTGGCGAAGACAGAACATATTTGAAAGGAATATTCCAGAACTTTTGATTGTTGAGGATGGAGATATAGTCTGCCACCGAGGCCTTTGGGTTGAGGGCCAGTTGGTGGAGAGAGGGTCGGGCCAAAGAGAGCTTAATATTACCGAAACCAAAGGTTGTCCCAAAACTTGGTTTTCGAACCATTAGCGCAGACATGAAGAATGCCACAGCAGAACGGGAGGACAGCTTTCCAAATACCTTTCCAGAATGGTGAAGCTTTAGAAGAGAGCGCTAGGGAAAACTCCCATATCTTACTCTGAGAGAAACAGTCAAGGGAGATAAGTCTGGCCCAGGGTAATTAGTCGTTTTTCAGAATTCCCCATAACCATTTACCCAAAAGGGATAAATTCTGATGACGGAGGTCGACAACTCCTAAACCCCCCGCAGCCTTGGAAGTGCAAACCAGTTTCCAGTTGCATAGGTGGGTACCCGGTCTATAAAAGTCAGCTCATGACCAAAAGAAGTTCCTTCTTATCTGATCAATCCTCTTAATGACCCAAGAAGGGACATAATAAAAGGAAATCATATATAACGGGATCGAGGAGAAAACCGAGTAGACAAGAATAAGCCTGCCTCCGCAAGAAAGGTTCTTACCAGACCAGGAGTTAAGTCTAGATTCCACTTTTTCAATCATCGGCATCCAGACAGATTTATGGAGCTTTCCCCATCTCAATGGAATACCGAGGTAATGAATAGGGAAAGATGCGGAGGCACAGTTGAAAAACTGTGCAATTTTGACTTGTCAGTTATGAGAACCTCTAAGCCAAAGAACCGAAGATTTTTGAAAATTAATGGATAAACCAGAAGCGGTTTCAAAGATGTACAGAAGTAACTTGAGGTTTCTAAGGGTGCTTCCATTGAGTTTTGCAAAAAATAATAGTGTCATCAGCGTATTGGAGGTTCAACACCCCTTGGAAGCTATAAGAACCTCCAAGACCTTCAATAACCTGCGCGTCCTAAGCATTACGAAGTAACTTACTGAACACATCAGATACAAGATCAAAAAAAAGAGAGGAAATAGGGTCACCCTGGCGAAGACCACACTTACTGTAACACCCTAGATTTGATTTATGAGATTTTTATGATTTTACGTGTTTTGCACGTATGATTTCATTTGTATAATTTTTCATATAAAATATTTTTATAGTATTTGTTCTCCCTTATTTTTTCCCAAAAAATTAGTTTCTTTTAAAGCCTAATTAAAATCTAAAGCCCAAATTGTCTTTTAAGCCCTTTTTATTAATTAATTAATTTAATTATTTAAACACATGGTTAAATTGGCTCATTAGTGAGCTCACTTAACTTATTTCTCTTTTTAAATAATTTAACTTGTATTGTACACTCTTGTCATGAACAAGTAAATTTTTATGCACATGTACACTTGTAAGGATGGGGTACTAGTTGGCACGTGCAAGCACTAGGGTGTGCATTGCAAGCCTTTACCTAGGTCATTGTGATGGAGGGATGTGGGAGATGGAAGTGGTGGAGAGGTGGTTGTGCATCATGGGTAGTTTTTATAACTCCCTAGTTCATCTAGACCATTGATCTTTAACTATTTGATCACATCCTAGCCCTACATTCACCCCAAAAAATACCCCTCCCCATACTCTTCAGTCTCACACTTAGAATTTTTGAAAGTAAAGAATAGTGAGAAAAGAAAGAGAAGTATTTTGAGTGAGACAAAAGATTGAGGAGTTGTGAGATTGTGTGCTATTTTGTTCTTCATCCAAGGAGGAGGTCGGACTACACTAGGGGGCAAGGCTCGGGTTGCGGCATCATTAGGAGGAGAAGCAATTTTGGTGGCTTGATTTAGGAGGAGACGGTTTCATCGTTGTAGGAGATCATTAGGAGTTTGTTTGTTTTCCTCTCCATCAAAGGTGGGTGATTCTCTTACACTTCTAACTAGGTTCATGCTAGAGTATGGTTGATGCATTTGAAAAGAGACATAGTTATTCTAGCCATATGTTTAAGACAAATTAGAATGCTTGATTGTGTGTGAAAAGAATGATAATTAGTTGCAAATTTTGATCATTAGTTTAATTTTGATATTTATACCATGCTTTAATTGATGATTTGTGCTATACCAAGGAGACATGATTGTATGCTTAATTGGATTGAAATGTTAATCATGCTTAGTGGTGAATTTGCTATTTCAATGGTTAAAAATGAGAAAAAAGGGATTTTTGTTACTAAAATAATTAAGTAATATTAATAGTCATAATAAGAAGGAAATACGAGATGTTTAAATGCCAATTTACAAAAGAAACGACTTTGGTTGTACATTTTTGACATTGTAGACAAATTTGTAGTCAAATAGAAAACGTGATGTTTTTATGTCAAAAATTAAGATTTAAATTACTGATATGTTAGAAATGTATAAAAGATATGTTCTGGAATTTTTGAAAGAAAATGGAGAAGAAAAGAAATTAAAATTCGTTACTTTTCCATAAAAAGTCCAATGAACCGAAACTAAGATCAAATCCCCTAAAATCCCAAATCATATCAGTTGGCCACTTAACCTAATTGGTTAGTGGGTGTGTTGGGTGCGCTTACTGTAGTGTGGCTTCTGGCCTTGGTCTCAGGTTCGAAACCGAACATGAGACTTTTTCATTTTATTTTCTTTTGGAGAAATTCGGACTCGAGATTGGACTCAAATGAATCCGAACCGTCTTTGTGACGTGGTTGCACTCTGTCCCTTTGGTTAGTTCGTGCACTGGGCTTGTCTATGGTTGCAGGTTCGATTCCTGAACTCAGCAATTTGAAAACTTTTGTTTGTTTTTAGTTTTTTTGGTGATTTTGTGACTTTAAAAATTTGGGAAAATCCTATAATTGTTATAAAAATATGTAGACTTCATGAAGAATATATAATTGTACACTATTTCGACTTGATTTAAATAGCGTGAGAGGAAAAGTTGAGTAGAACCTTATAAAAATCGATATTTTGCACAAGTACAAGTATAAAAGTGACTTTTTGAGTTATGCTAGATTTATAAAAGGGGATTTTATGTAAAAAGAATTTGGAGTGTGTTTCATTAAAATTTTGTTATTATTTTGGGTAATGTGTGCTTTGAAAAGTAAATGAGAAATATGATTTTTTGAAATTTGGAGGAAAAGAAATAATAGTACGGAAACTAAGACTTATTTTGGTTGAATGAGATTGTCATGAATTGAATTGGAACATTGAATTATTGGAAAGAATGGAAATCATGTTAATTGTGAAAAAGAACTATATGAGTATGAGAACTCAAATATTGTGATTATGAATTGAAATTGAGAACTAGAGTGTAGCTAAGCCTCATACCGGCATCGAAAAAAATATATTGAAATGAAATTTGAAATGAAACGACCAAGATTTGGGTCATGTGATATAAATGGTTGAGACCGGTATCGTGGAAGGACTAACTCTAGAGAACTGATTCTGTTCATGATTCAAATAACTAAGGACTAGATAAATAGTGAAGACGTGATGAAAATAAGAGAAAAATGAGTATGAGGGCCTCGGAGCTACGGTGTGAGAGTATTCATAGGCTGTCTTCACGATGCGTCGTGATATGACGTGGATATGTCTCCAGGAGTCCGTACCGCAGGCGACGCTCGTGGGGTGTTTGGTGACTGCGGGTGGTGTCATGTCCCATGACGGAGGCTGAATTGTCCATAGGTTCTTCACGATGCGTCGTGACATGATATGGGATTTCCCTCCAGGCTGTCTAGACATGAGCTCGTACTCATAGAACATCTAGGATACTTATCGTAGTTACTGATGTAGTTTAAGTCATGACGAGAGATTGAACCCTACAGGATGAAGAACGGTTAAGGGTTTGCCCTCAGACCTATGTAGTATGGGATGCATAGAATCTGAACAAGTGCGTATTAGTGTCATATAATATACATAACTGCATTAAGGACTAAGTGCACCTAACTACACGACATCTATAGGATAGCACCTTGTAGTTCTGTTTGTGATCAAGTTTGTGATTGTTTATGTATTTGAGAATTGTTATACTATTTTCGGCATAGAGCTAATAGCCGTGTATAATATTTCGTCGGTTGTAAGCAACTGACGTGCCCACAGTTTCTATGCAGGATAAAGTGGTTAACAAAACTAAAAAATGCATGCTGATTAAAGAATGACTCAAGTGTTATACATTTCAATTTATGTAAATTGTTGTAATTTGCTTCCGCTGTAAATATGTAATGTAATTGTAAACTCTGATGTAACAAAAGTTCTTTATTTCCTTGTAAAATTGTACGAAAGAGGTGTAAAGATCCTGTGGAACTTTGAATTCAGTTGTATTTTGGAATTTGGGGTGTTACAGAGTGGTATCATAGCCACGCTTCCAAGTAGTACAAATTTATCAGGAATGATACCCTAGAAGTGGACATTAGGGCGTGTGCTGAGTCTAGAGATTTAAATGTAAGTCACTTACATTTGTGTTGCTCTATGATTTATGCTTTTCTTCTCCTTTCTCTAAGATGGCGGACCACTTCGACCCAACTGGAGATGATAACTAGCACATAGTTGAGGAAGATTACTACCCCGGACAAGCTAATTCAGACGAGGAAGATTCTGAAGAATTTGAAGAGGAATGGCCTGAGTTCCGAGAGATCACTCCACCTCCGGATTCATCTGATGATTCTTCTGACGAGGAAGAACCAGTTCCGAGTAATCTCATTGTGTCTCTTCAGAGGTAGGTAGAGACTCAACGGGAGAGAGTCGGGCTACTGGAGACTCAGTTGGCAAAGCGCAAGGATGATATTGCAATTCTCAGTCATCGTGTTTGGGAACTCGAGAAGAGGAAAAACATGACCGATGTACTGAAGGAAGAGGTGGAGGAACTACGGGAAGAGCTTCGAGGAGCCAAAAGGAACCATAGGAACTAAACTGTTATATCTTCTTATTGTTTTCATTTTGATGTCAGAAATATTTTAAATTCGAATGTATAAAGTTGAAATTCAATGAAATGAAAAGTTGATTTCAAATTCATGTTTATACTTCGAATTTAATAGATCTTTTGCATCAGAATATGGCTAGAAGAGGAGCTCGAAATGGTGAAGGTCTGGACTTGGAAACGGAACTAGCGAGGGTCTATCAAACACTCAATTCCGTTTCCATGAATCAGAATCACGGAAGGGTTCTTGCGAATCCAGTACCCGAAGCAATCAAACTCATGGAATCATTCAAGCAGATGAAACCACCGGTGTTTAAGGGAAAGTCAGACCCTGACGCGGCTGACAATTGGATCCGACAGGTAGAAACTATCTTCGAAGTCTTAGAGACTCCGGAGGGCAGCAAGGTGAAGTTGGCGGCGCTGCAGTTCGAGAAGGATGCGGCGGTGTGGTGGCAGTCGATGAAGCGGACGATGGGGGACTTGGTTCTTGGCTGGGATGAATTCTTGGAGGAATTCCGCAGTTATTATTTTTTCTCAGACGTTCATGAAAAGAAGGCCATGGAGTTTCTGGCACTGCAGCAGGGCAGCATGTCGTTAAGGAGTATGAGACAAGGTTCACTTAGCTCTCGAGGTATGCGCCCGAACTGGTGATGACGAGGCAAAGAAGGCTCGAAAGTTCGAGCATGGTTTGAGGCCCAGTCTGAGATCCAGGATGATACCCCTCGGTATCAAGAGGTTTGACAAGCTGGTCAAACGAGCTGCAGCCACTGAGGCAGACATGGAGCAGTTCCACGAGGTGCAGAATCGGAGGACCAAAAGGAATGTTGGGAAGAGGCCCGCAGTTTCTGACAACTTTAGGGGACAGCCGCTAGCCCAGAGGTTCAAACCAACGAGAGCGAATGCTGTCAACATATCTGGGAGACCTGGAAACAATTAGGTAAGACCTCCTGTGGTGACTTGCTTCAACTGTGGTGAGACGGGACATTACAAGTCTCAGTGCCCCAAGCCGCAGAACGTTACCCGTAGTGAACCAACGCAGTAAGTTGGGAAGAAGCCGTACCAGCAAGGGCGAGTATTTGACTTGACTGAAGCTGATGCTGATGAGGTGGATCACGTCATCACTGGTACGAGGGAGGATGTTTAGAGGGTTTTCTGTTGTTTCTCTTTTTACCGCTTTTGTAGTGAACTGTTATGTAATGAGTGTATGTTATGTAACAGGAAAACTTATTTTGAATGGAAAGAAAGTTGTTGTTTTGTTCGATACTGGACCCTCTCACACTTTTGTATCACCTAAGTATGCTAAAGTTTTGGGAGTCGAATCGAAAGTCTTTCAAGGCAAGGTCTTGGCAGTAGCTACTCCATCAAGGGAGACTCTAACCACTGATCGGTACTATACGGACTGCAAGATCGTAATTAGGGATAGAATTTTTGGGATTGATCTGATCGAGTGGAATGTCTTGGAAGTCGATGTGATCATTGACATTGATTGGATGTCGGTGTACAGTGCGAACATCGAGTGCAAGACCAAGGAAGTAACAGTGAAGGCTCCAGGTGGTCCTGAAGTGACTTTCCAAGAGAAGAAGAGATGTTCTGGTTTGGTTGCAGCTATCTGCAAGAGGGATGTTCCTACGGAGGTGCAGCAAATTCCTGTGGTTCGGGATTATCCGACTGTGTTCTTGGAAGATTTGCCTAGGTTATCCCCGCATTGTGATGTGGAGTTCAGCATCACCATTCAGCTAGGGAGTGCACTCATTTCCAAGGCACCGTATAGGATGGCGCCAGTGGAGCAGGATAAGATCAAACGACAGATTAAGGAACTATTGGAGAAAGGCTTTATTCAACCGTGTGCGTCACCTTGGGGAGCACCGGTACTTTTAGTTAAAAAGAAGGATGGTTCGATAAGGATGTGTATCGATTATCGAGAGCTGAATAACGTCACTGTTCAGAATAAGTATCCTATTTCTCAAATTGACGACCTGTTCGATCGTCTACAAGGAGCAGTTGTTTTCTCCAAAATAGATATTCGATCAGGTTACCATCAAGTTTGAGTGAAAACTGAAGATGTGCATAGGACTGCGTTCAGAACTTGACACGGACATTACGAATTCTCAGTTATGTCATTTGAAGTGACGAATGCACCTGCAATTTTCATGGATATGATGAACAGAGTTCTGAGGTCGTTCATTGATTCTTTCGTCATGGTGTTCATCGACGATATCCTTGTGTACTCCAAGTCGGAGGAGGAGCACACAAAGCATCTGGCAGCAGTTTTGAGGAAGCTTCAGGAGCATGAGTTGCATGCCAAATTGTCCAAGTGCAATTTCGGGGAATCTGAAGTGGCATTCCTGGGTCACATCCTTTCTAAGGAGGGAGTGGCAACTGATCCGCAGAGGATAGAGGCGGTGAAGGATTAGGCAAGGCCTACAACAATGAAGGAAATCAGGAGTTTCCTTGGACTAACTGGATATTACAGGAGGTTTATCCAGGGCTATGCTCAGATTGCCGTGCCGTTAACTGGTTTGACCAAAAAGAATGTGAACTTCAAGTGGACTGAACAGTGCGAGGCAAGCTTTCAGGAGTTGAAAGAGAGGCTGTGAGTTCCGGATCAAGCAGAATTGCGGGAGAGTATTCTCCAGAAGGCACATGCTACTCTTTTGTCTGTACATTCTGGGAGTACCAAGATGTATAAGGACATTAAGCAGCATTTCTGGTGGTCAGGTCTGAAGCGGGATGTGGCGGAGTTCGTGGCGAGGTGTGAGATCTGTCAGCAGGTCAAAGTCGAGAATCAGAAACCAGGAGGTCTATTGCAACTGTTACCTTTTCCGAAATGGAAGTGGGATAACATCAGTATGGATTTCATCGCGGGATTGCCCAAGAGTTCTAAGGGCAATGATGCGATTTGGGTCATAGTAGATCGACTAACCAAGTCCGCTCACTTCTTGGCGATGAAACTCACTTCGTCGATGGACAGATTGGCTGAGCTGTATGTTGGTGAGATCGCTAGGCTTCATGGTGTTCCGTTAACCATTGTCTCTGATCGAGATGCGCGGTTTACTTCGCATTTCTGGAGGAGTCTTCAGACAGCTTTGGATACCAAGACGGATTTCAGCACTGCTTTTCATCCTCAGACCTATGGGCAGACCGAAAGAGTCAATCATATTCTTGAGGATATGCTTCGGTGTTGTGTACTTGTAATACCCTGATTTTTCAATTAATGAAAAATTATTTATTTTTGCACGTAGTGTGCACGTGCAATATTTTGGGTTGAATTATTTTTATAAGGATGTGCATAAATATTTAATTATGTGTTCTCAAATTACTTTGTACAAAAAGCCTTTCTTTAAAGCCTTATTTTGATTTAATTAAAAAGGCCCTTTTTCTTAAAGCCCAAATGTATTTTTATTTTATTTATTTTGATAAACTATTTTGGCCCAAAAAGAAAGCCCATGAATTAATCTCTTTTAATTAAACTTGTCATGTAGAAGACTTTTTTTAACTAATTTATTTTTTATAAAATTTAAAATGTACAAAATTTGGCCTAGTTGCATGCACGTGCACTACACGTACACGTGCAATGCACACTCTCTATTGGTGGCCGGTTGGCACATTTCTTTGGAGGGAATTTTGATTTTTGGCATGGTGATCATGGAGGTAGTTTCTTAGTTGTGGGTAGTTTTTCTAACTCCTACCTTAATCTAGACCCTTCATTCTACAACCACCAAAGCAATCTTAGCCCTCCATTTCACTTATCTTTTAGTATAAATACCCCCCCTCTCATGGCTAATTTTCATATGCAAATTATATTTCCAAGCTATAGTATTATTGTAGTAATAGTGTGAGTTATAAAAGATAGAGAGTTTGTGTGGGTTGCTTGCTTGGAGTGGCCGGTTATCACATAGAGAAGCATTCGGTGTGCTAGGAGGCTTGAGCTTGTGCGTGCTTTGGCTAGGAGGTGGTGCTTTCATCTACAAGAACTTGGTTGCTTTTTGTGTTTTCTCTCCATACAAGGTGGGTAAAACTTTCATATTTCTAATGTAGGAATCTATGCTAGTTTTAATTATCAACACTATGCATGAAAAATACTAATAAGAACACACTTAAATTGAAAAGTTAGTGTATGAATGGATTGAAATGATGTGATTAACTTGTGTGTGAAATTCTAGCATGAAATTTAATTGTATATAGAATTCTCCATGATTATTAATTTGAATGAATGATGGTGCAATATCGCTAGCATGATGTGTGAAAATCTCCAATTAGAACGCTTGTAAATTGTATGGTTGAAGTATGAAATTGATTAAGAAAAGAGTACACTTTAGTTTGAAAAGAATGATTTTTCTTGAATGATTGAGTTGCAATTATACTAATTAATGAGTAGTAGTATATGTTGTGACATAGATTAACAAATGAAATTATTTTGTTGTCATTAAAGAAGAACCACTCAAAAATTAATAGTTTGAGTTTTTGCCTATTCATGTGCTAAATAGACATTCATGTTGATATGGGTAGGGATAAATACAAAAATGTATTGTGTTGTTGAATGAGAATTTATAGCAGTGAATTATCATAAGGAATTGGTGAATAAAAAGGGATTAGAAGACTAATTGATTATTCAATGTCGAAAATAAAAGATATGGTAGTCTAAATGAACAATTTATTAAATTGTGTGGAAAAATTATGTTTTTAGTACAAAAAATTATTTTATACTTACTGTTATGAAGATCTAGCAAAGGAGATTAAATCTGGAATTTTTCAGTAGTTTGTATAAAGGCAATATGAACCAAAATTGACTTGAACATCGAGTTGTTTTAACAACTGTAGTAAAATGAAACATATGGATTTTAACTTGGGACTGTGACAACCTGAGCTACTAGCTCAGGCGGTCTTTAAGTGCGGCTGGCTTCTCTGAGAGGTGCGGTTCGAATCCTGTGTTCACCACTTTTTTCACCCTATTGGAAAATATATACAACTGTCGACCGAAAGCATATACACCTAATTCGCCCCTTTCATACCGCTAGCACAGTTCGGCCATGTGGCGGGTGCTCTTGGCTCTCTTTCCGTCGTGCCTGGGTTCGATTCCTCCCATCGGCACTTATAAAAAATATTTTTTTTGGGAGTTGTAGGTGTCCAAAAAAATATGAAAAAAAAATATGGTAATTCTCATAAAAATGCAAGGAATTTTATAAGATTGAGTTGGGTATTATTTGAATAAAATACAATGTGGTTTGTGAACAAAAAGCACAATTAGAACTATGGTTCTAAGATACACATTTATGAAAGTATAGTTTATAAAGATAAATTGAAATGGATTTATTAGAAAGAAATTGGCAAAAAGAACCTTGTTGTGTGACGTGATATTGTTAATTCTCACTTGAGAATATTGTGCAAAATATGGAGTATGAATGTTTATTAGCAATATGAATTTCAAATGTGAAATTATGAAGTGCATGAGTTCATGTATGATTATGGAATTAGAAATCATGTTGATGAAAGAAAAAGAAATTTTTTGGCTATGAATATGAATTTTATGAGTTGTAAGTACTCAAGTTGAAGATTGTGAAATGAAAATTGAAATAGAGTAGTTAAGTCTCCCCGGCATTGAGAAATGAAATGAATTGAAATGAAATTAGACCAAGGTTGGTCAAGTTGAAATAAATGAATAAGTCCGGTTGATGGAGAGGCTAACTCTAGAGATTATTTTTGTTCATGATTTTTAATAAAACTAAGGACTAGTACATAGTGAAGAGGTGATGAAAGTAGAAGAAAAACACGGGTTTGGGGGCCAACGGATTTGCGGCGAGAGGGTATTCACAAGTCCTTCACGATGCGTCGTGACATGGCGTGGATACGGCTCCCGAGTACCGTCCCGGTGGCGACGCTCGTGGGATGTTCGAGTGGCTATGGGTGGTGCCATTGTTCCATGGCAGAGGCTGAATTGTCCATAGGTTGCCTGCTCGATGCGTCATGTCAGTGCGTGGGATTCCCCTCCAGGCTGCCTGGACATGGGCTCATAGATCATAGGACATCTAAGACACTACTGTAGTTACAGTAGTAGACTAAGACATAACGGGGGATTGAACCCTATAAAGATGAAGAACGAATAAGGGCTTGCCCTCGGACCTATGTAGTATGGGATGCATAGAATCCGAACAAGTGCGCATTAGTGTCATGTAATATAAATAAATGCATTAAGGACTAAGTGCACAATCACAACACGACATCAATAGGGTAGTCCCTTTAGTTTGAATGTGACAAGTTTGTGTTTGCTAAATATGAAAAGTTAAGTTATACTATTTCCGGCATAGAGAGGATGGCCGTGTATAATGTTCGTCGGTTGAATAAACTGACGTACCCACAGTCTTATATGCAGGTAAATGTCATGTTAAAGATTAAAAGAGGATTGGATGCTTAAAGATTATATCAAGATGTTGTACTTGTATTAAATTGTTGTATTTTTACTTCCGCTGTGCAAAAGAAAGATGTAATTTGATGTAATCTCTGATGTATGATGAAAAGTTTTAATTTTCCTGTAAAATTGTACTAAAGAAAGTGAAAAGATCCTGTAGAACATCTCGAATTCAGTGTATTTGGGAATCGGGGCGTTACAGTACTAGACTTTGGATGCAGTTGGAAAAGGCACTTGGCTCTGGTAGAGTTTTCCTACAACAACAGTTTTTGGACTAGTATTGGGATGGCGCCGTACGAAGCCATGTATGGTAGGAAATGTAGAAGACCTGTTTGTTGGTTCGAATTTGGAGAGTGACAGATGTTTGGGCCTGAGATTATGCAGCAGACCTCTGAAAAGATCGATTTGATCAGGAAGAGGTTGGTGGATGCTCAGAGTAGGCAGAAGAGCTATGCAGACAACCGAAGGATGGACCTTGAGTTTAAGGTTGGTGACTTTGTCTTTCTGAAGGTTTCACCTAGCAAGGGTGTGATTCACTTCGGCAGAGGTGGGAAGCTGGCCTCGAGGTTCATAGGCCCATACAAGATATTGAAGCGAATTGGGAAAACTGCTTATCGATTAGAGTTGCTGGAAGAGTTGTCTCAGGTGCACAATGTCTTCCATGGGTCTATGCTGAGAGGTTACATTCCAGATCCTAGTCACCATTTGCCTGAAGTGCCGGAGGGTTTGCAGTTGGATCTGAGTTACATTGAGCTTCCGGTTGAGATTTTCGATCGTCGAGAGAAAGTCTTGAGGAACAAGAAGATACTGATGGTCAAAGTAGTCTAAAGAAATCAGTTGGTTGAAGAGACTACTTGGGAATCTGAGGAGATGATGATGAAGGATCATCCTGAGCTCTTCGTGTGATTTGTATCTTCTTTTCTTTCTTTTCTTATATCTTTGTTGTATTCTTATTTTCTCACTCTTTAAGTGTAGTTCCGGGGATGGAACTAGTCTAAGGAGGGAGTGTTGTAACACCCTAGATTTGATTTATGAGATTTTAAAGATTTTACGTGTTTTGCACGTACGATTTCATTTGTATAATTTTTTGTATAAAATATTTTTATAGTATTTGTTCTCCCTTATTTTTTTCCAAAAAAATTATTTTCTTTTAAAGCCTAATTAAAATCTAAATCCCAAATTATCTTTTAAGCCCACTTTATTAATTAATTATTTTAATTATTTAAACTCATGCTTAAATTGGCCCATTATTAAGCCCATTTAACTTATTTCAATTTTAAAACAATTTAACTTGTATTGTAGACTCTTGTCATGAATAAGTAAATTTTTATGCACATATACACTTGTAAG
Organism: Hemerocallis citrina; assembly: GCA_017893485.1. Lineage (NCBI taxonomy): Eukaryota > Viridiplantae > Streptophyta > Magnoliopsida > Asparagales > Asphodelaceae > Hemerocallis > Hemerocallis citrina. The sequence continues at coordinate 41,685,953 of CM030366.1, forward strand.
GAGGGGGTACTAGTTGGCATGTGCAAGCACTAGGGAGTGCATTGCACTCCTTTACCTAGGCCGGATTGTGATGGAGGGATGCGGGAGAGATGGAAGTGGTGGAGAGGTGGTTGTGCATCATGGGTAGTTTTTATAACTCCCTAGTTCATCTAGACCGTTGATCTTTAACCATTTGATCACATCCTAGCTCTACGTTCACCCCAAAAAATTGTATAAATACCCCTCCCCATACTCTTCATTCTCACACTTAGAATTTTTGAAAGTAAAGAATAGAAAGAAAAGAAAGAGAAGTATTTTGAGTGAGACAAAAGATTGAGGAGTTGTGAGATTGTGTGCTATTTTGTTCTTCATCCAAGGAGGAGGCCGGACTACACTAGGGGGCAAGGCTCGGGTTGCGGCATCATTAGGAGGAGAAGCAATTTTGGTGGCATGATTTAGGAGGAGACGGCTTCGCTCGATCGTTGTAGGAGATCATTAGGAGTTTGTTTGTTTTCCTCTCCATCAAAGGTGGGTGATTCTCTTACACTTCTAACTAGGTTCATGCTAGAGTATGGTTGATGCATTTGAAAAGAGACATAGTTATTCTAGCCATATGTTTAAGACAAATTAGAATGCTTGATTGTGTGTGAAAAGAATGATAATTAGTTGCAAATTTTGATAGTTAGTTTAATTTTGACATTTCTACCATGCTTTAATTGATGATTTGTGCTATACCAAGGAGACATGATTGTATGCTTAATTGGATTGAAATGTTAATCATGCTTAGTGGTGAATTTGCTATTTCGATGGTTAAAATGAGAAAAAAGTGATTTTTGTTACTGAAATAATTAAGTAATATTAATAGTCATAATAAGAAGGAAATACGAGATGTTTGAATGCCAATTTACAAAAGAAATGACTTTGGTTGTACATTTTTGACATTGTAGACAAATTTGTAGTCAAATAGAAAAAGTGATGTTTTTATGTCAAAAATTGAGATTTAAATTACTGATATGTTAGAAATGTATAAAAGTTATGTTCTGGAATTTTTGAAAGAAAATGAGAAGAAACGAAATTAAAATTAGTTACTTTTCATAAAAAGTTCAATGAACCGAAACTAAGATCAAATCCCCTAAAACCCTAAATCATATCAGTTGGCCACTTAGCCTAATTGGTTAGTGGGTGTGTTGGGTGCGCTTACCGTAGCGTGGGTTCTGGCCTTGGTCTCAGGTTCGAAACCGAACAAGAGACTTTTTCATTTTATTTTCTTTTGGAGAAATCCGAACTTAAGATTGGACTCAAATGAATCCGAACCGTCTTTGTGACGTGGTTGCGCTCTGTCCTTTTGGTTAATGCGCGCACTGGCCTTTTCTGTGGTCGCTGGTTCGATTCCTGAACTCAGCAATTTGAAAACTTTTGTTTGTTTTTAGTTTTTTTGATGATTTTGTGACTTTAACAATTCGGGAAAAATCCTATAATTGTTATAAAAATATGTAGATCGACTTCATGAAGAATATATAATTGTACACTATTTCGACATGATTTAAATAGCGTGAGGAAAAGTTCAGTAGAACCTTATAAAAATCGATATTTTGCACAAGTACAAGTGTGACTTTTTGAGTTATGCTAGATTTATAAAAAGGGGATTTTGTGTAAAAAGAATTTGGAGTGTGTTTCATTAAAAATTTTATTATTATTCTGGGTAATATGTGTTTTCAAAACTAAATGAGAAATATGATTTTTTGAAATTTGGAGGAAAAGAAATAATAGTCTGGAAACTAAGACTTATTTTGGTTGAATGAGATTGTCATGAATTGAATTGGAATATTGAATTATTGGAAAGAATGGAAATCATGTTAATTGTGAAAAAGAACTATATGAGTATGAGAACTCAAATAATGTGATTATGAATTGAAATTGAGAACTAGAGTGTAGCTAAGCCTCATACCGGCATCAAAAAGAAATATATTGAAATGAAATTTGAAATGAAACGACCAAGATTTGGGTAATGTGATATAATGGGTTGAGACCGGTATGGTTGAAGGACTAACTCTAGAGAACTGATTTTGTTCATGATTCAAATAACTAAGGACTAGATACATAGTGAAGACGTGATGAAAATAAGAGAAAAATACGAGTATGAGGGCCTCGGAGCTACAGTGTGAGAGTATTCACAAGCTGTCTTCACGATGCGTCGTGACATGACGTGGATATGTCTCCAGGAGTTCATACCGCAGGCGACGCTCGTGGGGTGTTTGGTGACTGCAGGTGGTGTCATGTCCCATGATGGAGGCTGAATTGTCCATAGGTTCTTCACGATACATCGTGACATGATGTGGGATTCCCCTCCAGCTATCTGGACATGAGCTCGTACTCATAGAACATCTAGGATACTTATCGTAGTTACTGAAGTAGTTTAAGTCATGACGAAGGATTGAACCCTACAAGATGAAGAACGGTTAAGGGCTTGCCCTCAGACCTATGTAGTATGGGATGCATAGAATCTGAACAAGTGCGCACTAGTGTCACATAATATACATAACTGCATTAAGGACTAAGTGCACCGCACTACACGATATCTATAGGATAGCACCTTGTAGTTCTGTTTGTGATCAAGTTTGTGATTGTTTATGTATTTGAGAATTGTTATACTGTTTTCGGCATAAAGAGGATAGCCGTGTATAATATTTCGTCGGTTGTAAGCAACTGACGCACCCACAGTTTCTATGCAGGATAAAGTGGTTAACAAGATTAAAGAATGCATGCTGATTAAAGAATGATTCAAGTGTTATACATTTCAATTTATGTAAATTGTTGTAATTTGCTTCCGCTGTAAATATGTAATGTAATTGCAAACTCTGATGTAACAAAAGTTCTTTATTTCCTTATAAAATTGTACGAATGAAGTGTAAAGATCTTGTGGAACTTCGAATTCAGTTGTATTTAGGAATTCGGGGTGTTACACTTACACTTGAACTTGTCACCCTCCTATCCATTAACAATGATGGATGAGGTGCCAGCAAAAAGGCTAGATTTAATCCATGCAATCCATTTAGGACCGAAACCACGATGAAGAATGATTTCGAACAGGATGTCCCAGCTAACATTTTCATAAGCTTTTTGGAAATCTAATTTCAACAAAATTCCTTCAGAATTAGTTCTATGGCATTCAGAAATAATTTCTTGGGCCGACGCCACACTATACAGGATAAAACGGTCTTTAATAAAACCTGATTGAGCGGGGTCAATCATAAGAGAGATGATAGCTCTGAGACGGGAAGAAAGCACCTTCATAATGATCTTGAAGGTAGTGTTGAGAAGGCTAATCGGCCAAAATTTGGAGACCGAGTTGGCTCCCATTATTTTTGGGATGAGAATGATATGCGCTTAACTGTCCGATCAAAGGAGAAATCTCCCTGGTGTAGATCGGAGAACATAATGAGAAGATCATCTTTGAGCCAGTCCCAAAATTTTTGGAAGAAGAAGGCTGGGAAGCATTCAGGACCTGTGGCTGAATCACTTTTTAAGGAGAAGACAGGTGCCTTAATCTCTGCCAAAGAAAAAAGCACTTCCACGCTGGACAGGTCATGTGACTGCTGACTATACAAATGGGTCCAGTCTAGTTGAATTGAACGTTATTTATGAGAACCTAATAACTCTTTAAAGAAACGAAGCAAAGAGGCGTGGATCTCGGAGTCAGAAGTGAGAACATTGCAATTGTCTTCAATCAAGGAAATTCGATTACAACGCTGACAATGAGAAGCAAAGTTATGGAAAAATGAGGTGTTGCCGTCTCCCTCCTTGAGCCATCGGAATTTAGCCCTCTGGGCCCATTTAATATGTTCCGATTGTAGGATGGAAGCATATTCCTTTTACAGTTCGCACGTTCGGAACGAAGGGAATCCGATATCGGGCCGAGTTCCTCCAATTTATCAATGGAATCAATCTTGGAAAGAAAAACATTTTAAAGGAAGTTGGCATTGGCAAATCTTTCTTTACACCAAATTTTACAGCCATGTTTAACTGCGTGAAGCTTAATGAGGATACGGCCTAGACCAGAAGAACCTGTAATAGAAGAGAGCAACTCAATGATGAGGTTGACGAATATTTGGTCTTGCAGCCTTTTCAAACCGGAACTTGAATGGTCTAGAGAAATTAAAGTTAGAGAATAACGAGATCGGCACATAATCCGATGACGGATTAGGCATAGCCAAGGCAAAGGAGTTGTGAAAAAAATTGATCCAATCTTGAGAAACAAGGAAGCGATCGAGCTTAGCCAAAGATGACGATAATCTCATATTAGACCAAGTGAAGGATCTACCGTTAAGTGGTAGCTCAGTCAACTGGAGAGCGTGAATACAGTCATTAAAATGGGATGAACCTTGGGAGTAAGAAGCGATGCCAGATCTTTCGTAAGCAAATATGGTGACATTAAAGTCGCCACAGAAGAAAAAGAAACCATGTATGCTGTTTTGGAGGGATAAAAATTCGTTACAAAACTGGTCACAGCGATCCGAAGTGGACGGCCCGTAGACCGATATGACAGTAAAAGGACAATCTAGTTCGGCCCAGTGGAGCCGGACAATGAGGGAGAAAGTTAATCGTTGATATGAAACTAAGGAGAAACGGGAGTCTTTGAAACTGAATAAGATCCCACCTCTGGTTCCGATGGCATCAAGGGCGATCCAATTGGAGATTAAGGATCCGCCAATTGAACGAATAATAGAAGGGGGTAGTGAATCAAGTTTTGATTCTTGAATAGAAATCAAATCACAGTGTGAAGAAGAGATAAGCTGAAAAAGAGCTTGCTGCTTGGACAGGCACCGCAGGCCCTTAATATTCCAAGATATGCTAATCATAAAAACAATTGGCCTCGAAAGCTCTAGAAATTTCACGTAAGCGAATAGAGTCGAACTCTACAAAGTTATTTGTATTAACCAGGAAGCCCATCTCCGAGGCTAGGCGAAGCATATTAAGGTTGGAGAGGGACTCGAAATGCACCTTGTATATAGATCCTAATTGAGGTTGCCCAGAAGAGGAAGTAGAAGGAGGGATGTTGGACTTACGAATTTGAGCCGCTAAGGAAGACTTATTAGCGACTCTTTTAGAGCCTGAATACGGGCGCTAGAGCGAATGATCGGTAAGATTTTTTATTAGAACTAGCAGGTTGCTTGCGCTCGCGGGGAATGCTAGCAGCTGCGAATTTAGAAGCCAAAGAGGAGACGTCCGCAGCGGACTGAAGGGTGGACCTCCCATTACTGGGCCCAAGGAAAAATAGAGAGGATTTAAGAGAAACGGTGGAAAAGGAGGAAGAGGTATTGGTAAAAGTGTTAACATTTAGCTTTGATTAATTTAAATAGCATCCTTCAAGTTTTTCTTTTTGTTGAATAATTGTAAGAAATTTTCATATATCTCTTTTTGATTGTCAAAGTTATTGATTTCATATCTATAAATGTTTATATGTTAATGTTTTGGTTTTATCTAAGCTTGAAAAGAAAGACTTGTTAAGTACAACTCTCACCAACATCGTTTTTTTTTTCCAGATAGTTCTCATCGAAGGAGGATGACATCTTTGAATCAGGCCCATGAGTAGAATCCGTTAATGTTTTCCATTTTGTGTACAGAAAGACATTTGTATAAGTTGTTTTCGAAGGTGTATTCAAGAAGATGTTTGCCATCTTTGAGAACATGCCAAACTACCTGTTTACAAGGCAAGTTATGATGGTCACAGCCTGTTGTGCACTCCACAATTTTATCATTATGCACTCACAGAACGATGCTTTTTTGGAGGAACTCGACGATGATCAATTAGTGCATCAAGAACACACTGAAGATATAGCCTCCACATCTCAGGGGTTGGATTTTATCATCTTCCCAATTGAATCGTATGAATAGGAAAAGAGATGATATTGCCATGGCAATGTGGAATGCAACACACTAATGTAATTTGAATGTAAAAATTTGTCATTGCATCCTTTTTCGAACTGTTTCGAATGTAATGTTTTCTGCAAGGTGTGTAATTTCATCTTCACAATTTATGGATGAACAGGTACTGAACGCGGAATCAATTTTGTGCATATGATTGGCCACTAAAAATGGATGGAATTGTCAGTAGCATTTGCGATTTGAAATACACTTTTTTGAAAACTAACAAAGTTAATGTCGTAATAGGCAATGATGATAGGTTTTCATTCAATGTGGAATGTGTCCCTCTCCCACCCCACTGCCACTTTCTGCTTGGTTGTATCGACAGGCAACGGATATTGAGATTGGGGTATATGATTGAACAACCACTGAAATGATGTATAATACCATTTAAACTGATCTGTGGTTGATGTTTGGAATGAAAGGTTAAGAAAAGAATGAATTAATTATGGTAAACAATGATGATGAATTCAGTTATTGTCGACGACAATGTGGGAAGGGGTTGGGGGGGTCAACATTGTACTTAGTGGCAATAGGCGTGGCATTGTAAAAAATGCAGCCCTATTGTGGATTTTTCATCATTGATTTGAACAATCTGAGCCTACGACAAATATGATTTTCTTTTTCCTTCACAGCAAATATCAAAGGGATTCACAAATCCTGATGGGCATCATAATACATTTGCAGAATCATAGAACATAGTAGAATATACTGAATACAGAATACAGAGTGCATCATCTGAACAAATCATGTTGCTCCCCAAACCATGAAAACAAGCTGGTGGAATTGTTCTAGGTTCTTTTTTTTTAATTTCCTAAGGTAATATCCTGAGTTCGCCTTTGTTTTGAGTGTTTTTTTGGAAACACTATTCAGAATACTTCAAGAGCAGTAAGTGAACAAATTTGTTTTTTTATCACCTAACGAAAATGAAGTCGTTAAAGTCAATGATGAACGGATTTTAGTCAATGTTGACAATGTGCTTTGTACTAGTGGGCATGGCATTGTAAAAAATGCAGCTCTAGTATGGAGTTGTTATCATTGATTTGATGAATCTGAGACTGTGACTAGGTTGTATTTTTCCTGCATTATGTTCTTTTCATGGTTTTGGATAAGAGGGGGGTATCAGTATTTTGAACAGTGTTTCCAAAAAAAAACCACCCAAAACAAAGGCCAACTCAGGATATTACTTTAGAAAATTTAAGAAAATAACCTGGAACAACAGACCAGCATGTTTTGATGGTTTGGGGAGCATTTGATTTGTTCAGATGAATTGCACTTGTATTCAGTATATTCTACTGTGTTTTACCATTCTGCAATTTGTATTATGATGCATCAGGATTTGTGAATCCTTTTTGGTGAAAAAAAAAAGCAAAGCAGTTTTTTTGCCTTAATAGAGTGTGGGGTTTCACTATTCTGAATAGTGTTATCCAAAAAACACTCTTAACAAATGCCAACTCAGGTGATTACTTCAGGAAATTATAAAATGGTTTTGGGTAGCATGCTGATGTGTATAAAATGCTCATGGCAGCATTGTATCAGTTTGTGTGCAGTGTAAACCATACAGTGTGCTAACAATCTCCCACCATGTTGTTACTAATATATAAACCATCAGTATGCATTAAAAAACCACCAAGATGGGCACCCACACTCAGCACAGCATTGTATCAGTTTGTGTGCAGTATAAACCATCAGTGGATATGATGAAAGTTATCCACCATGATAAACCACCAAGATGTACCTGCTGTTGGAATTTGACAAATAAGACAATAACTGGATATGATGAATTTTGTAATGGATACTACCCACTTTCAAATTTTGGAAGTGATGATGTTAAATTCTGATCCTTTAATACTCTTTGGAGTAGTTATTGTTGTCTGCTTTAAACGAAAGTAAGGCCTTAATTCTACATCAAATTTGAGGATGACTTCTTCTGTGATATGAGAAAGCAATTTGTGTTTAACTTGGTTAATTTCCATATTGTACACAAACTGGTACAATGCTGTGTTGAGTATTGGTGGCCATCATGGTGGTTTTTTAATGCATACTGATGGTTTATATATTAGTAACAACATGGTGGGAGATTGTTAGCACACTGATGGTTTATACTGCACACAAACTGATACAATGCTGTGCTGAGTGTGGGTGCCCATCATGGTGGTTTTTGAATGCATACTGATGGTTTATATATTAGTAACAACATGGTGGGAGATTGTTAGCACACTGTATGGTTTATACTGCACACAAACTGATACAATGCTGTGCTGAATGTGGGTGCCCATCATGGTGTTTTTTTAATGCATACTGATGGTTTATATATTAGTAACAACATGGTGGGAGATTGTTAGCACACTGATGGTTTATACTGCACACAAACTGATACAATGGTGTGCTGAATGTGGGTGCCCATCAAGGTGGTTTTTTAATGCATACTGATGGTTTATATATTAGTAACAACATGGTGGGAGATTGTTATCACACTGTATGGTTTCTACTGCACACAAACTGATACAATGCTGTGCTGAGTGTGGGTGCCCATCTTGGTGGTTTTTTATCACCTACTGATGGTTTATATATTAGTAACAACATGGTGGGAGATTGTTAGCACACTGATGGTTAATACTGCACACAAAATGATACAATGCTGTGCTGAGTGTGGGTGCCGATCATGGTGGTTTTTGAATGCATACTGATGGTTTATATATTAGTAACAACATGGTGGGAGATTGTTAGCACACTGTATGGTTTATACTGCACACAAACTGATACAATGCTTTGCTGAATGTGGGTGCCCATCATGGTGTTTTTTTAATGCATACTGATGGTTTATATATTAGTAACAACATGGTGGGAGATTGTTAGCACACTGATGGTTTATACTGCACACAAACTGATACAATGGTGTGCTGAATGTGGGTGCCCATCAAGGTGGTTTTTTAATGCATACTGATGGTTTATATATTAGTAACAACATGGTGGGAGATTGTTATCACACTGTATGGTTTCTACTGCACACAAACTGATACAATGCTGTGCTGAGTGTGGGTGCCCATCTTGGTGGTTTTTTATCACCTACTGATGGTTTATATATTAGTAACAACATGGTGGGAGATTGTTAGCACACTGATGGTTAATACTGCACACAAAATGATACAATGCTGTGCTGAGTGTGGGTGCCGATCATGGTGGTTTTTGAATGCATACTGATGGTTTATATATTAGTAACAACATGGTGGGAGATTGTTAGCACACTGTATGGTTTATACTGCACACAAACTGATACAATGCTGTGCTGAATGTGGGTGCCCATCATGGTGTTTTTTTAATGCATACTGATGGTTTATATATTAGTAACAACATGGTGGGAGATTGTTAGCACACTGTATGGTTTGTACTGCACACAAACTGATACAATGCTGTGCTGAGTGTGGGTGCCCATCATGGTGGTTTTTGAATGCATACTGATGGTTTATATATTAGTAACAACATGGTGGGAGATTGTTAGCACATTGATGGTTTCTACTGCACACAAACTGATACAATGCTGTGCTGAGTGTGGGTGCCCATCATGGGGGGTTTTGAATGCATACTGATGGTTTATATATTAGTAACAACATGGTGGGAAATTGTTAGCACACTGTATGGTTTGTACTGCACAAAATCTTATACAATGCTGTGATGAGTACATAAAAAATGGTGGGAGATTATTAC